>JAHMML010000051.1:0-67588 GCA_020341155.1 Eciton burchellii
AGAGAGAGAGAGAGAGAGAGAGAGAGAGAGAGAGAGAGAGAGAGAGAGAGAGAGGCGCGCATCCTCTAGTGTCGCGATGAAGACGGCGCGATGTATCCCTTAATTCTCCCGCGAGTCATCCTCGACATGTGAACGAAAATTACGGTTACAATGTCATCTTTAACGCTGCGAGGATGCTTAAACTATCGGATCTCTTCATCTCTGATTTTCTTCTCCAAGCAACCGCAAAAGAGTCTCCGCTTAGTTCAGCCAAGAAAATACTTGCTTTGGAAAGGCAAGGAAATATTTGATCGATATTAATGTCACGATGCTTGCGCGTACGTGAGACGATACTTACTCTGTTTTCTCAATCCGGATCCAGTGAAACCATATCGAGTTCATCGAGGGCGCACGTGTGTCAAAGCTCGCAACATGAATGCATCAGAGATTACATTGTGGCATGCGTGCCACTTTTGATGGCCACTCGTCGATGGCTCGCACTCGTCACCGCGTTCGATTCCGCAAGTTCGATGCGAAGCAGAATGCGCGAGCATAGAGATTCGCAAGCGACGATTAATTGGCCGAGTTGCGAGACGCGTTAGCGGTGCCTTCGAATCGATGTTCGGGGAATTCGTCTCGCCAGTCACTCGCGAGAATGGCAGAGCCGGGGAGCGATGAAGGAAAACGTCGAGTCCACGGTCCGAATAATCAAAGTCGCTCTACCTCACCGCGCCTCGCCGCAATCCCGAGAGGTATCGCCGTTGCATTAGCAAGTCAGAGTAGGCATAGCTCTCTTCTTTCGGAAAGAAAGAGAAAGTAGAGGACAGGAACGCGATGGAGAAGACGGTCTCTCTTGCGCTCCGCCTTGCCCTTCTCATCCTTCGCTAGCTTCGTAGCTGAAGGAAGGTAAAGGCGCGTACATGTACACTTAAGAGAAGGGCGGGTCGAAACGGAGTGAAAAGAGAGAGAAGAGGGAATCGCTGGATTTACGTTTCTTATATATCGCTCTCGCCCCATCTCTCCCTTCCTCCCACTCTTCCCCCTCCCCCCCCCTCTCTCTCTCTCTCTCTATCTCTCTCTTTCTTTCTGTGGAGGTGCCAACGTTTCACCCTCGTCGCGACGGCGCTTCGAGAATTTAAAAGGGGCGGCCGGCTTAGAGGGCTCAGCTTCCTTCCACCTCGGTCGCTTATTTACTCGGCTGCCCAACTTTTTCCATCCATCGATGCCATTAAAAATAAAAGTCGGCTTCGTAGGATCGCATAAGTGCTTCCCCAATTTGAAGATTCTCCTTTTATTTGATCTTCCTCCTTACCTCGCCATTTTCCCTCACGCTTCCTCCCGCCGCCAATGTAGCGTGAATAAAAGGAACTTCCGCGCGATTTCGCGGCGTAACGTCGCAGTTGCCTCGAGACTGACCATTGTACTTATTCAGCCACCTCGCGAGACAACGGTACGTCCATCGTCTCAAAGCGATCCGAGAGAAGACGCGGTGCGCCGTTTGATGAAGTATACGAGGATCGAAAGCGAGGATGAAGCTCCGCTCGTGCAGATGGAACGAACGAGAAGAAGAAGCGAGAGACGACGGCGAGGGGTCCCAAGACTGGGACCATTGTTTCTCGCGGGTGTTTCGGCGCGAAAGAGGTCTCCGTATAATTCTTCAAGCTCTGGCTGCTATTCTCAGATATATCGAATCGAACTGTCGCGCCTCGGCAGCATTCCTGCCGAGAACGGTCATGAAATTCCCGGCGCACGTCCGCGCTATTTTTCAAGCGCGGAGCTCCAAGTGCAAGAACGCAACGACGGGTGCATCCTCTCTCGCGCGATTCCAAATCGATCCTGAAAAAAGAACCGAGCGAGAACTTCAATGTCGTCGTCGTCGTCGGCGAATTACATGCTCCTCGAAGTGACACTCGGAGAATTAATCTCCGCCGTAACGCGGCGCGCATTGATTCCGCTCGCGAAACTCCATCGCCAAGCTCGCGTCAGTCAATTTACTCGACTGGCGCGGAAAACATCGACGCGGCCCTTTGTTAATTCGCGTGTTATCCATTAAGTGGACAAACAAGAAACCCGAAACGCGGTCTGACACGCTGGAAGAAGCGACCGGCGAAATACGTTCGCGGCTAGACAGCGAGCCCCGGACAGGAAGACGGAAGCAATATAGCGGAAGTTGGAGTGGAAGCGGGCATTGTTTTCCGCCGGATTGTTCGCCGGGTCTGAGAAGGGTCGACTTCGTGTCAAACCGCACTTTTTGCGGTTCGCCGCGGCTCTCCGCGCCGTCACGATGCTGCCGGCTCGTGCGTTTTGCGAAGCGCTTCTTCTTACGCTCGCTCGCTAACCGCTCGTCAACACGCACGACGAGAAAGAAATCTCCGCGCTGCTTTCGCTCCCCGAATGGACCTCTCGTAAAAAATTCACAGGGAATTCGCCCGATCGTTTTATCCCCCCTCCGCAAACGTTTATTCGCGTTTATCTCCCTAATAGCGTTCGCTTGACGGTTCGAGTGAACGCTTCGTAACGTGGCGTATCGATCTGCATCCCAATACATATCTTTGTCATTTTGAGGTATCTTTGACAAACGCTACTTGAAAAAGAGATCAAAAGGATACACGAATCCACATCCGAACGCAATACATCTCGTTGTTCCAGCTTCATTCGCCGTGCGCGAACTCGCTTAAGTTTAGTCGAACGGATCGCCGCGGACTCGCGCGGCTCCATCGATCCGGAACATCCGCGAAGCGGACGAGAACAGAAGCTCTTTGACGTCGCGAGCGCGGCTTGCGCGTTATTAATTATTATTATCGTTATTTGCCCGCTCGGCGCTCGCGCAGGTAGAACAATGGGGTAATTGCCGACCGGACTTACATCGGGGGTGCTCCTTAAAGCCACCTTAAAGCTCGTGCTCTGCAATCTAAGCTCCTTCGGTGCGTTCGCGGTGCGCGACGATAAGTCGCGTCTACTCGTGGCTGATACTCGAGCTCCATCGCCGGAACTCACCAACCAGGTCGTCGGCACTTCCGCTTTACGCATTAGATAAAACGGAAGCAGCACCGGGAGACTAGACGAGCAGCATGACGGTAAACAGCACAAACGAATGCGCATCTAAAGACGTAATTAGTCGCGAGTTGCACGGTTTTGCATTCGGTGCGCGCCCGCGCGCCTTTCAAAGGCCCAAGGCCGCACCGCGCGTGTTAATTAGCAGGCTCCGCGTTGTCTCGCGACGGCACCCCGTTAATTAACGGTTAAGCGCATTGTCGGCGCCGAGAAATGCCATGGCTCGCGGAGAAACGGATTACGACTCGAACTCTTGGCTAGTGCACGCGAACGCGAGCGATTCTCCTCGTCGATCTTCAGTCTCGGCCATTTCGGACGATTCGGTAGCCCGACGTTCCCTCGACGTGGAAAAATGTGGCGCGTCGATACAAGTGTACCTCGAGACGCCCGACGCCCTCGAGGAGCTTCGAAATTCCGGAACAATTACTTCCGGTCTTCCTCTGACATCGCGCGGAGGAGGCGGACGAGTGAGCGACTCGCGCTCAACTTTTCCCGAAGAAAGACGAAGGGACCCCCGGTATTGTTTAATCCTCCCCCTCTCCTCTCCGGTCTCCTCGTTACAACTGAGAACTTTTCCAGACGAGAACTTCGTCCTCGGACCTCCGTCTTCCTCGCGCGCTGACGTCCCTGTCTTCTCCGTTCGTGGATACAAAAGCGCGCGGAGGAAAGCTAGAGGAAAGTTCACGCGGAAGCCGCGCTCTCACGGGCGGGAAGGGGACGAGGTACGGGAGGAAAAAGGCCGGCGTGAAAGGGAATCGGAGGAGCATGGAATCGCGAGTTTCATGCGAGGTGTGCGATGCAAATTTGAATGGGAGCGCGCCGACTCTCTCTCTCTCTCTCTCTCTCTCTCTCTCTCTCTCTCTCTCTCTCTCTCTCTCTCTCTCTCTCTCTCTCTGTCTCTTGGACGTTTATCGTAATCGCACTGGCGCGTGTTTGCGCGACTGCCGG
Source organism: Eciton burchellii (assembly GCA_020341155.1). Classification (NCBI taxonomy): domain Eukaryota; kingdom Metazoa; phylum Arthropoda; class Insecta; order Hymenoptera; family Formicidae; genus Eciton; species Eciton burchellii. The sequence goes on from JAHMML010000051.1 coordinate 3,982, forward strand.
TCCTCGTTTATTTATTTCCTCTGGAATGGCGCATATGCATGCGATCTAATTAGAGTTCGCGGACGATGGAGTCGTTTCGCGCGACGCGACGCGCTTTATCGGACATTTGGCGTTGCGGATGCTGAAGAGGGTGCTCGGCACGCGCGCGCGTTTCGGTGTAACATTTTTAACGCGCGCGATAACCCAGCACAACGAATCGCGCTCCGTGACGCGGAAGTTCCAAGCGAATTATGTAATTTACCGGTGCGGTTCCTCGACCGGGCGGGGGGGAAGGACGGGTGGGAGGGAAGGTAAATTGCCCGGTGTACAGGCGAATGCGCCCGCGCGTTTAATCGGTCCGGCCCTAATACAGTGACACGCGCGAGTGTGAGCGTGAAACAATATTGGTATTTCAGATATTTTATTAAAGTTCCGAACGGGCCACGGCGGACGCGCCGCGGCGAGCCCGCGAGGCGGCTGGGGAACATGAATGGGGGAGGGGGAGGGATGAGAGAGGATGAGGGATGCGGTCCGTCCGGAGTTCATGGACCTTGCGAGTACGAGTACTATCGATTATTGACTTGGTGGCAAAGGTGGAGACGATACACTGCCACCCACCTCGCATTCTTCCGGCGCGATCTCTTTCTAGGAAATCCGAGCTCTCGCTCGGATGAAATCGGGAGTTTAATTTGAAAATGGAAGAGTGACGTCTCGAAAATCCCCGGAAAGACCTTGCCGGCGTCCCCGTTCGCGCTCGTGTTTCTCCTTGCCGCGAATTCATGGAGCAAGTCGAGATCCCCGTGGCAAGACGACACAGCAGAAGCGCGAGGACGTCGGTCGTGCCAATAACGATTCGATTCTCGCGAGCCACTTTCGATAGTCGTTCATGAAACTATCCTGTGTAATCGCTTCGTGCACTCCGCTTTGTTAGCTCGTGCCGCGTTTCGATCGAGGAAGCGCGAATGGGTGTACCGCGCGGCGCGCTCAAGACGAATCCTCTTGTTCTTCGAGGCGGAAGATCAGTTTACGCCGTGCGACAAACGAAATTAACATCAGCAGCGCCGGTGAGACGCTCGGAAAGAGCGCGCCGCAGATATCAAATACGATTTCTCTTAAAACAGTTAGTTGTCTGTCGTCCGCTCGCGTGACTGCGAGTTTTGAGGGAGTCCATTAACGTCGGATGGCCAGACGGGCACCGAAAGTCCCGCGGGAACCACAGAGGAAAAAAGCGGCGTGGTAGAAACAGCAGCAACAGCAACATTGTCGGCCAACTCCGAGAAAGTGCGCGGCCAAAGAAAAAGGACCGGGAGCGGACGGTTCGGTATTAAACGGATTCTGTGGTCTCCGCGCGGTCCAGCCTCTCGCTTTTCCTGATCGTCGCGACTCGCGGGTCCCGATTGTTGTTTATTAGCGGCAAAAATCGCCGCCGAATTCGCCGCGAGAATCGATCATAAGCCACGAGACCGCGAGCGCGCTTGCGAAATGGCAGCGAGAGACCACGACGATGCATCGCGTTAATCCGTTTCGCGCGCTCGCGCCGCTCCATTACTCTCATAACGAATTCCCTTACCGAGATTAGTACGCGCGCACGGAAGAGAGGAGCAAAATGAGGAGGAACGGGACGGGAGACTTTACCTTGCGCTGTTCTTTCCGCCGACCGAGTGTAAATGTCACATCGGCGAACCCGGATCTCCCAGTTCCTCTTTCTCTTCTCGCGCGCTTCTTCCTTTTTTCGTTCCTCTCGTTCCCCGCTTCCCGCGGGATAACGAACCGCCTGCCGCCGCCGTCCGGCCCTTCTGGCTAACGATGGGCACTTAAAGTTTAATCTACCTAATTAATAGTGCTCGTCTATTACCGCGCGCGCGAGAGAGAGCCTCCTCATATTTTCTGACCCTCGCGAGCTATCCCCGCCGGCTATAACCCTCCTCTTCGCTCCCCCGTCGGGGAGAGGGGGAGGGAGACAAAAAGCGACGCGGCTAATGCAGGAAAATAGCTGTTTACTATGTTTTTCCTTCTCTCCCTTTTTTTTCTTCCTCCCTTCCCCCTGTTGCATCGCCCCGCCCGTCCCGATGCGTCTTCTGTGCGTATCGCTCGTAGCTTTCTCGCTGCGATCGAGTGGAATTTTCGTAAAATCGCTGTCGATCGCCGGATTTTTATGCTCAAGGAGGACAGATTGAGCGTAAAAGTTTTTTCCGTCTCGTCGAAATAATAAAGGAGCCCGGAAATGGAATGTGTAAATATATAAATCCATTTGGCGGGCAAAAGGATGCTTTATCATTCGAGCTTCTATCGCTCGGGATTATTTAACGTTTCAATATTCAGTGCGTTATAACAAAAAGCTCGAAATCTCGAAATTCTATCCCATCTCGTAACGAAAATCGGCACTATCGATTAATCGCCCCGGCCAATTAGCTCGCGTAATAGTAATTCATAAAATTGAACTCATTCGCAATTGAATGAATGTAATTATGTTATCCCCTATATGGTTTAATGATGCGATAATGGTATTTAACCATTCCGTTAATTAATCACATTTAATGAATTATAATAGCGTTGGAAAATAGACGATGAAAATAATGAGAATATTTCGAAATCGGCGGCCAAAACTAGATTCGCTATTACGCGCGGGCGTTAATTAATTCCCGAGAAACGTAATTGCGAGCAGCCGGCGCGGTCTCAAGATCACCGGACACGCATTTTTTCGCGATCAGATTTCGGCGCAAAGGTAATTACGTTTAATTATCGCTTTTTATTTATTGCCGGCCATCTTTGAAAATTCGTTCGGGAATGCTCGAGATAACGCGAGAGCGCTGACGAGATTCAACGCTGTTCTCAACGCTGATGGATGATCGATCGATCGAGAGAAACCTCAGACGGTTGTCTAATCCGCGACCGCTAACGCTTATGATTCGCTTCAATTAATTATCCTGCAGCGAAGCCCTGAACGACGCGTTTATCAACGCACGATCGATTATAGAGCGCGAGCTTCCTGTCGCGACTGAGTTTCGGCTTTGTGTATCAGCTCGGCATTGTGCCGGCGGTGGGACGGTTTCTCCAAGTCTGGCGAATGATCGACAACCCCGTTGTCGTTATCTCAGCACGCCCTTTCTTTCTCCTCTCGCGGGTTTCCTCCGCTGCTACCCCGCGGCCCCGTTCTGTCGATATATCTCGAATCGGCGAGCGGGACCATTAATTTCGTTTTATCGCCTCGCGAGCCTCCCGAAGCGGCCGGTTAATGCATTTTAAATGTAAAACAGACCGAAAAGAAGAACAGGCGCGGGAGGGCAGCGATAAAATTTCATCGCCAGGACGCGTTTGCTCGCGCGAATCCCACGCGCGCGCGAATAGTCTCGACTCGTCTGAAATGCAGTTCGCGCTGAATTATCACCGCGGGATTTTCGAGACGCGGTCGATCAGTTGCGATCCCAGCATCCGCGTGGACGCTGATGGAAATGGACCACAGAGGATATCGCGTGTCGTTAAGCGGCTCAGTCATCCGAAGTTCGTTCTTCCGCCCTGCGCGCGTCTCTATCGCGAAGAAGATAGGACGAGAGCACGCGCACGCTCGACCGCTCCGGCTTTATGAATATTCTCTTTGTGACCGTCCCTCGATGCACTCGTTCACTTAGAAAATGTCAGCAAACGCGGCGCCTTGCGCCAGTAAATGACCAGATCCCTCTCTCCCGCTCCCTGCCGCAACGGAGCGACGACGCCTTAATGGAGGAAGGATTATTTCGCGGGTAAATTAATGGACACCGCCGGTGCGGGCATCGGTAAAGTATTACGTCCCAAAGAGGATAGCGTATCGAGCCACGTTGCTAATGAACGAGTATCGACTACACGATCGTGTACTCCGCGTGGCCGTTACATCGCATCGGCTGTGCATTAAGTTCGATTATTTCGAGTCCTAGTTTATTAAATACAAACCGTCCTCCTGGCATTTCGCAGCATCACGCGCGGACGAGGGGCTTCTCCGTTTCGCCGCTCGGCGGACTTAATTGGCTACCGTGCCGAAGGGATAATCCCGAACGAAGAGGCTCGATTCGCTGGCTAAAACTCGAAGCGTACTCGCGAAGCACTTACCTCCGTGCACTTCCCTCCATCGCGAGGCTGGCTTTAAATCATCTCGTCAAGCCAGCGTTGCATCAGGGCGAATTGCAAGCAAGTGCAGTGGTGATCCGTTGAATATGTAAGTTGATGTTTTCGAACAACAGACCGACCGACCGATCGGTCGATTGATTGTATCGAGTGCGAGGGAGACGATCGGGTATTCGAATCGTGCGAGTACGATGCATTCGATGGTGACGGTGGGATTAATTATGCAGCGAATCTGGGCCCCGATGCGGTGTTCGGCTGTCCAATTAACTCCGAAAACATCCACGAACCACGAAAACCGAGCCAGTTTGCCATTTCGGAAGGCGAGCGTGCTAGCGGCACGAGAACGAGCGAGCAAGAGGATTGGCCGGGAAATCCAGCCGCGTGCCGCCGATTCGTCGTGGCGATTTAAATGAAAAAGCCATTACGCGAATAAACGTTTATAAATACCCGAATCGATGCCGAATCCGCGACACTCGTCGCGACTGCCGCGCGGGAAGGAAAAGCTTTTCAGGAACGTTCCAGGGTCGGATCGAGCCGCGAGATCGATTTACGTTGATGCGTTTCAACGCGCGTTTAATCGCTAATTCCCGTCATCGATCGGGCCGCTACCGGCGCGTTTTAATAATCAAGCTTCATTACGCGCTTACGGTTTTAATCGCGGACTAAATTGTCAGCCGTAATGGACGATGCATGCCGCTTCGCGCGTCGAGAGGAGATGAAGGAAACGCTCACTCGGAGGGCTCTCGGAATAGTTCTATTCGATTACACGATTCGAGCTTTCTCGCGTTTCGACGCTCGACTTGCCACGTTTCAATAATTTAATCGATGTTTTAAAATAGCGGGATGAATGATTCATGAATTATTCCAATCTTGATATTCGGACCTCGCTGCATCTTGCAACATAAGATAAAAACGAAATCAATCGCTGCCTTCTCGATATGCACGTGTTCTAATTTTACATACGAACCGACACGGAGAATCGATTCCGAAAACAGATGCGATTAAATCGAGACTCGCGTCGCGCAACGAGATTAGGAGCCGGTTGGTATTTCAAAACTCGCTTTTGTATCTCCGGCACGTTCGGCATCGCGGATATCCCTCGACGTGGTCACAAGGGTGTTACGGTGCATCCAGCGAGAAAAGGGGAGAGTTAGAAAGAAACGGATGCCTCTGTACCGCGCGCGCGAGGAGCGTCGTTGTCAGAGTGACACGTGAATCCGAGGGCGGATCGGAGGGCGAAAGAACCGGTTTGTGGACATTAATTCCGTTCAGCCGGGTTTATCGTGCGCGCCAAGTAAATTGGCGACGGTCGCCGCTAAATACCAGGAATACAGTTTCCATCGGCAACGGCGGCGATCATTCGTCCCGCTCTAATCCGCTCCTACAAAGACCCGGTCTGCTTGAATTCCATCGGCGATACGAACGCGAATCAACGCGTATCAACGACCACTCACCCCGATCAATTAATTTTACGCATAATACGTCGCGCACCGTCGAATTTCGCGCGACACCGATCCGTCTATGACAACGAATCCGACAGGCTGACGGAATAGGGACTTCACACGATGTATCCTTTTTTCGGTGACATCAAAGAACATTGCTTGGATGCTCGGAAAAATAACGTAATATCGAAATTCATGAGATCATACAGTCCGCTTAAAGATTAATTCACGGGTGAGTTTTTCTGGAGGGACGAATGTGCAAACGAGATTGTGTGCACTCGCGATTTCACGAAAACATATTATTTCGATGTCAGAAGTAATTTAATATTTTTGTTCGGGCCACCCGGAATTCGCACATCGTCGGAGCCAATTACTCCCACCGCCTCCGATACTGTCGTCGTTAATTCGGCATGACAGTCACGTAAATTTCAGTCTCTAGTAATATCTCATATCTAGTAATTAACGCATCGACTTTTCCCCGCGCCCGCGTCGAGAAAATTCTCCTCCCCTTTTTTTCTTTCTCCTCTCTCCCGAAAATTGTCGTCGTCGCCGCGATTCGATCGGCCCGTCCTCGCTTTCTGTGCATGTGTCCGTCCACGTGCGTGCGCTTTACGCGCACGATTGCACACAGACGAGACACAGCGCGCTGCGGATGTGTGCCCGACAACTGTCGAACGAGGGTCGGAAGGTACACAGTTATTGCATTAACTCATCATTGTCATTTTTATCACGTGCCCACTTGAATCAACAGAAAGTTCCCACCGATTGGTGCCCTTTCGTCCGGGCCCTCAGCGCGTTGTTCCCTCCCGCTCATCTCTGCAACCCGCGCATGAAGCCTCTCCCTTTCGCGAGTTCCGAAAAAACCGTCCTCTTGTTTTCGCGCAACTCTTGAGCCCGCACAATCCGGCGCGGGGGGTGCGGCACCACCACCACTGCTGCCACCGTTCGAACTCGCGTCCCCCTGCATCCCCTATGGCGGATTAGCTGCTAACGACTCGTGTTACTCGTTCGCGACGCAATTTTCCCTCCGTTTCGCCAGCCCATTCCCCGGTTTTCCGCGTGCCTTCCCCGTCTCTCTCGCTCTCGTCTCTTCATCCGCGTTCGAGCGGGCTCGTCCCGATGCTTCTCACCGGTAGACTATCAATTCTCCGACTGACCCGAACAACCTCGCGCACCGTAAGTCAGCCGTCTGAAATCCGAGTTCCACGCATCGTGCACCACACTCGAAGGATTAATTCGCGGATACTTGGATCTCTTCTTCCGGGAACCGATAACGAGATTGACGAGAGATTTCTGCGGCAAGCAGAAACTTTAATCTCGCTTCGGCATTAAGTTCTCGGAAATTAATCGTGGAAATCAAATTCTGATCAGTGTAGCGCATCAGTTTTCATTCAGCATTTTCGTTCTCCGTTCTGAAGAAACGATTCGTTTAACAACCGAGACAGCACGAGTGTCGCGAGTCACAAGAGATGTCAAGGTGCAGCATCGCGGTTCGGAGTCAAACGCGATCTACATAGAATCAATTTTTCGAGCCGGAAGTTTGAAGCAACAATGACGAAAAACTGACGGAAGAGCGATCCTTGGAATCACCGATGAAATTCATGCAATTCCTGCAACTTGCTCTCGTGTCAGTTCTTATCAGTTCATGTTCTCACAAAGGTGAGTCACAGGGATAAGTATCTCAGAAAAATAAGTTTTCGTATCAGAAAAAATTTGATGAACGACGGCGAAACATTTAGAGGAGCGCTTCTTTGTTCTCGCACCACTGTTTATCGACTCATGTTCCTTTATTAAAATTAATTTTTCATGCTGAAGATTGAAGCAACGAAAGATTTCGGAGAGCGATAAATTCGCGGCACGTAATACGGGATGAAGAGCCGGCTAGCAGAAGGAGGAGGAAACGAAGTTGCGTCTAGTGGATTCCGAAGGCAATATTGCAACTCGCCTATATACTTAGCTACAAAGCGTTTCCGTGCGGTCGATACCGCAGTGCTCGCTCGTTTCGCGAGATCGCATCGTCACCATCGTTATAAACGGATCAGCGTTTCGCCGGTTGCGATCTCTTATCTCGAGCATCGAGATTGATTCCGGTGTGCTTCGTACGTGTCCTCGGAGACTCGGTCGGCTTTCCACGACGAGCAGCGCCGGCATCGTAATAAGTTCTCGACGATCCCGCGACTACGTCCTTCCGTAAAGAGGCAAACGCAAAGGGAATACGAGAGCAGGCACGCATGAATCCTTCAAGGATTCTAGGGCCGGTTCGTGTGAACATCGGCGGCATTGTTTATTCAGGATCTCGGTCCAGCGACATGCGGGATACGCGGCGATGCTCCACGTGTGAGAATAAATGTCAATAACGCCGATCTCTCGGGGAGGAAACGCGCGATGGGATCATACGTGGAGTGCGGCGTGTGCAACGGAATCGGAGGACAACCATCGCGTTCCATTTTCGAGCTTTGAACTTTCCGATCGAATTTAGAGAAAACTTCGGGAGGAATTCCACGAGGAAGGAATACCGCAGGGAAGCCGATGCAGGCAGCGTGAAACGCTGCCGGGATTTCAGGCGTTTTTGTTTTAATTCAGACAGCCAGTTTGAGGCTGTGCCAATTACCGGAGATGAGAATCTGGATAACAGAGGGACCCAGGGACATCCATCCGAGAAGCTCTATAATTCACGACTGTAATAATTCAAACGCCGACCGCGCTCGATAAGAATTCTCCCAGTTTCGCCCCATCCGGCGCAAACTCGGATTAGCTAGCTCGAATATTAAGTCACATGGATTGATGTCCCTGAATTACGAATTAGCGGACGGCTGTGTCGTGTCTGGGTATCAACGCGATGATGTTTCCGATAGACCCCGCTCCGATAGACCGATAGAACACCTGGCGGGCATGCCGCCGGCCAACGACCCGGTATTAATTACGGTCGTTTGTCCGTCGATTTGCGCCGAAATCAAATCGCAGTGATCGCGCGCGCAGTAGCGCAATCGGAATCGGGTTACATAACGAATGGACATCGCCGAGTACAGTGACCCGGGGAACCGGTCACGCCGAAGGGGACACGTTGCGCGAACCCGTCCGCCGCCATTACTAAGCATTGTGTCTGCGGTTCCAGGCGATTTGTACCCTTGCCGTCCATGCGTCAGGGACATTTATTAAACCGGCACCACCGGTTCTCAGGAGAGACCAGAAGGGCGAAAGAGGGGGAGAGAGAGAGAGAGGGCTATCGAGCTCTCTTGGGGGTTGCGAATTATCGAAGGCCCGAGGATCGCCACGGGCGTCGTCATCGCGATAATCCTCGCGTCATCGATAGGAAGTACATAAAATCTTTGGAGGAGTCATTGAATTTTTCAGATTAATTAGTATCTCTCGAGGAAGGAAAACAAATTCTCAGGGTGACTCTTCGGGTGATACGTCTCCTCAAGATTGATCGAACAGCTTATACATGCACATTCACACATATACACACCTTCACATATATATATATATTTTTTTTTACATAAAAAAGTGAGGATATAACATAACGTATTCGCGAGATTCGCAACGAGTGTCGCGACGTGAAGCTGCAGGCTGGGAAGTGGAATTTCTTTCTCGCGATAGCTGTTTCATTCCAGACGGATGGTCCGGGGTGCGAAACAGCGGAAGCGCCGGACGGGTATGTTCGCCGAAATTAAACAGCGTCTCCTCGATGGTCCGACAGTGCGGGCCTCCGGAGAACGGCACACGCTCCCGTTCCACCGCGTGTCCGCGTTTACACCGAGATATTCATCGGCCGAGCAAACAGAAAGTGGGCAGACCGATTCGAGCAGCCGCCCGTGCGCCGAAGGTACACTTTTCCGGATTGCATGTGGGAGCGGGAGAGCGGTGGCGGTCGGGTATGAGCGTACGCGTTATAAAGGTGCGCGGGGAGGGAGGGAGGGGGCGGCCGGAACGGAAAGAAAGTGAAGCGGGAACACAAAGCTGCGCTTCAATTTTCAAGCCGCGCCGATTACCGTCGCCAAATTACCGTCGTCGGAGATCACTCCTGCCTATCTGCGATTTTGTATTGCCCTCTCTATGGCATATATGTACGGAGAGAGAGAGAGAGAGAGAGAGAGAGAGAGAGAGAGAGAGACAAAATTTAATAATTTTCCGTTTTACAGTCTATTCGGAAAGAGTTGAGAAAAGCCTCGTCGATTGAGAATTGCGAATTTCGAGAAGCGCTCCGTTGCAGCGCGATCACGATTTTCCGGAGCACTTCCCAGCGCACGTACGGATGCTGCGGAATTATGCATTTATGGAACGGTAATGGCACATCCATAAATACTAATTTATCATTATCATAGACATCCCCCGGTTCACTTACGCTAAGTAGGCACTAATGGATTCGCTATTTAGGCAAAGTGGCCCCACCGTCGTAACTTACACGCGCATTTAGCTCAAGTTAATCTCGGGGCAGCAGAACGGTACCTGGCGGTATGTTTAGTAGCAGTACTGATGCTCGTTAAGTCACTTGGAGCGTGTAATTATGACGGCGGCATTGCCCTTTCTGGCGGAAACGAGCATCGCAGTCGATCCGAGAAAGACCGAAGAACAAATACAACGGGATTTCGGCTCTCTGGACTCGCGCGATCCGCGCTCGCAAATTATCAAATTACGCGTCCAAATGCGCGCCGATCGATTCGATCGCGATTGCGCGATCCTCCTCTCCCGAAGAGGGTCCTTCGCAAGTGACGTTATCAATGCGTCGTCCTGTGCGCCGCAAAGAGACTGCATCAACGTGATCACGCGCTTTCGACGAATATGCGTCGCGTTAATAGCGACGTCTCGCTGTAATTTAAGCGGCGACCTTGTTTACGCGCGATTTAATCAAATGTTGTAATTACGAATAATTTCTATCGGGATATTAATGCGCACGCAAACGTCGAGATAATTGTTGTTCATCTGCGCGGCGCATGTTCGTGCAATTCTCCGATATTATCGCCCGCTCGTCATTGACCCGAAAGAAGGACGCATCTTTCATCTCATCACGTTTCGAGCGGATCTTTTCAGACATGCGGACAATCGCGGGAGGAGAGAGGACATAAATATTTCGTTCCCATAATAGGTGATCATGCTGTCGGCATCGGTCGCCGTGCGCGAGCGATGCGACAGAATCGATCCGTCGATAGCGTGTCAGACGGACTCGTGCGATAATTATTAATTGATTTATTCGGGCTGGTGTTGGCCACCCGTGGGAGTGCGCGCGGTTCCTCGGCCGTTAAATTAAACAGGAATTCATTCCGAAATATTCGTCCCAGCGGTTCCTGCGCCCGGCGAACACCAAATATGCAGCGGCGAGAAGACACGCGGCTTCCTGGCGAAACGCGGCGTCGATTTGCGTGTGCGACGTTCCCGGGTGATCTCGTTGAGGATTTATCTCGCGAGATTAATCACGGGAAAAGGGAATGATCGTAAACGCCGCGGCGAGAAACAGTCGCCTCCGTCAATGGAGAAACGCATCTGCATCTGCTGTTTGGCGAGGCGCGTTCACCGATGAAGTTTCTTCTTCACTTTTGGCGAGCCTGGCGATCCCGCGCGCTTGATTGATCGAAAAGCGAGTTAACCGGATTACTTAGGCAGAAGGAAAATAAGCTGCTGCATCGTCTCATTTATTAAATGCAGGAATCGGGGGATACGGCGTTATCAATCTGCCGGTATAATCGGAAGCCTGCACTTGATGGTCTACTAATTGAATGAAGTCATTAGACGGATTATAAATAACGAGTAACAGGATACGGCCGGCTAAAGGAACATTAATCGCTGCGAGTTTCCCTCGCGGTGGGAGCATTCGGGAGAAAAAAAAAAGAGAAAAAAAGAGTGCAAATCGATAAGCACCGGCAGCTAACAATAAAGCGGTTTTCCTCGTACTTTCCCTTTGCCGGTAGTTTCCTTCTACCGCTAATTTCATTTCCTCTCTTTCTCTGTTCGATTAATGCCCATTCGCTAATTAAATGCCACTCGGATCGTTTCTGGAACGTTTATAGATCATATTGTATTTAGTGGCAAATCTAATAGTCAGATTATCAGGAAATACACGATTGACTCGGCGAGAGGAAGCGGATGTACGAAATGGCAAGGATCGTTTTATATATTCTAATTTTAATAGCGTCCATGAATAAGAACTATTCCGCTTCTGAAGCGCGCGTGATATTTGTGCACTAAACGCCTCGTCGGAAATTACAACACGGAGGAAAAATTCAAATCCGTCTTAAAAACAGATCCAGCTTCACAACGATGCATCGGAAAACGATGCATCCTCTTTATCAAGAAATTAAAGTAAAGATGTTCAATTGGAAAGCAAGATCCTCAAGCTTAACTCGATCTTATCCAACAGCCGCGAGTGCTATCTCTGTAGCCATAGAGCACACTTAATCGCTCGAGTAACACCGCGGTCTGCGCAGTATACCATCGTAGCCGCTACTCCTTAATTACTGCACGGCAAATCGAAGCAGAAATCCGGATAATTATGCGAGTCCAGCCGTCGAGCTCGGTACGCTATTCAGACGTTCCTCCGTTATAGTCCGCGAGGGACTCGAGGAGTCCCTAAAACCGCACTGACCTCCAATTATCCTGCGGGTACCACGTGGGCCGCGTGGTCCGGCGGTCCCCGTGTCCGCAAACACTTCTGTCTCGTCCCTTCCTGGCGCCTATATAATGCTCCCTAGATTAATTCATTATTAAAATAACCCCATCGGCGAAACCTTGTTATCGCCGCGTATTAGAGTAGTAGCGCGTGCGAGAAATGAAATTAGCGGGGACACGGATCGCGCCACCGAGAGGGAACTTTTCATATCGCGGCGAGTAATGAATCTTGGCGCGGCGGACTTCATTTTCTCGCCGCGATTTATCCCACGTGCAAACACGAGACACCCGTATCTGGCGTGCCTGCGACATCGTAATTCTGCCCTGCGAATCTTTTCGCTGCTAAAACGATGAAGCGATTCGCCCTCTCCCTTTCCCTCTCTCTTTCTTTCCCCTCCTCTCTCTCTCTCTCTCCCTCTCTCTCTCTCTCTCTCTCCCTTTTTCTCTTTCTTTCTCTCTCGGGAAAATTTTATTCAAAAAGTTATATGATTCAAATGCGTAAAATTGGTTCATCAAGATGTTAATACCTCTCTCTCTCTCTCTCTCCCTCTCTCTCTCTGCATTACGATGTAAATTCGAGGTTTCTGTTATATTTAATAGTCATGTATAGTATAGTAGGGGACGTCGACTCTTCCGAGCTTTTCCTTTCGGCGACTCTGGGGGGTTGTTCGCGAGGATTAATTTCTATTCGTGCCTTTTATCTGTGTCGAGAAAGCGTAGCCGTGTCGTAAATTTGCAGCACTGTCGGCGCGAAATAACGAATTCCGAACTCGATCTCCGTATTTAGTGCGGACGATCGGCCGGAATGCCGCGCGACGTCCGGTTCCGGGAGCTTCGGGTGAAATCAGAGGTCCTCATTAGGCATTCTAGGGTCAGGAAGGGTGTTCGGGGCGAGCGACTTCCCTTCCATCTTGCACGTAACGAAGCGGCCGTGGCGAAGAGGGAACCTAAGACCGGACATTTCAATAAAGCTCGGCAGTAGGTTCAAACCACTGACCGCCACTGGTCAACAGCAGCAGCAGCAGTAGCTTCGAGGAGCAAAATTGCGCAATGCCTCCGGCAGATACGTCAGAATAACGGGGATCGATCGATTCTCACGTGCGTCCGTGTTCTGATAGAAATAAGAGATCCCGTAGAGATTCCCTAATACGTTGTTCGTGAGGCTCGCCGCACGTGAATGCACGCGTGAAATCGCGAGAGCGATTCGTCGACCTCGATGGTTTGTCCAGGAAACGTGCAACGATTTCTGCCGTAATGATAATGGATCGTTAATCGTTCGTCTAGGAGCCATCTAGGAACCATGTGCGGTTACTTTGGTGGAAGAGCTGAGCACAAGCGACTGAAGGATACCTGAAGCACCGTAAACGATCACGCTTTGTTTTTCGTCCCGATGATGTAATTCAGAAAGATTCTCTCTGCTGTAGGTCCATGAGTAGAAATCCAGCAGCGGAACTTATTGCCAGATCAACCGCGAAAGATGGGGATCGATGTTGATGAAGACGAGAAAGGCGGTACTTGGATATATGAAATCGACCGAGGAAGAATAACATCCCGCGGATGGGCGGAAATGAAACACGTCCGAGTGATCCGAAGGAAAACCTAATCCTGGCTATCTCGGCTATCGGTCAGCCGCGACCGAGCGACCAAGCGGCAATGTTCTTGCTCAAGTTCATCATCCGTGATGCAGTGGCAGTGGCTATCTCGTGATCGGGACGACCATATCCGCGCGTGTATCGCGAGCGATACTCACGGTACTCGCTATAATATTGCAGCTTTGTCTCCGCTTGAAGTGATGCGCCGTGATAGTCCGGGCTCTCCAAATTGGAAGCCGGACAGAGGCTGAAAGTACCGCCAGAAACAGAAACGGAATGATGGGGACGTGGAAAAGGAAGGGGAGAGACGGACGGATTGCGGTGGTCCTCCAAAGTCTCTCTGACGTTCCGGCAAAATGCCGGCCGTTCAAACGCTGCCTAGAGCTTAAGGACCGAGCGAGCGGTCGACTGTAGCAGACGACTCGTCTTCTAAACGAGCGCGAAACTGGGATAAAGCTCGCGCAGTCACTATTTTGCACGGACGGCTTTAGTCCTCGCCTCTCTCTCCCTCTCTCTTTCTCTCTCTTTCTCTCTCTTTCTCTCTCTCTCTCTCTCTCTKTCTCTCTCTCTCTCTCTTCTTTCTCTGATCTCGATCGGAGGACGCCAGATATCTGGAGACTCCGCGAGACGCGACAAAACACGATGTTGTCGTGAAAGCAGTAATTACCGGCAGTAAGTTGGAATCTATTTGTGAGGGATGCGGCACGTGCGCGCGCGTGAAGGAGCTGCGAGTAGATAATGAGTATTTAGCAAAGTCGGTGCCCTTATCATCGGTTAATCTTATCTATTTATTTTGACAAGTTCTTAAACCGGGTCAAAGGATTAAAAGGAGCTTGAAAATACATAAGAAAATTCCAACTAACAGAGCCTAAGTATGATAAACCGTCGGCGATTGATGCGATGATATTCATTTTTCTAAAAAGCGACGGATTCCAAGAGAAGCACGCGAATATGCGCAGAAACGCGCATGCGCAGGAGTCAGTGTTATTTCATCTGTATATTGCCTACCAAAAATGTATAATTATTAGCGAACAATTTGAGACTTTAAAACCCTCAAAGGTGCATGTTGTATAGCTGTTAGGGAAGATTATAATGCCAAACCAATACTGGAGATCCAGACTAGCAAATCCTATAGGAAAAACATATTTTTCAATTAAAATAAGCCTGTCTTCCGAGCTATCCAAATAGAGCTGTCTTCCAATTACTCTCCTATTATAATCAATATCAATAATAAAATAGTCAAGAAGAACTTTGCATGCTACATAAAAACAAATAGGGATTTTTACCGTGAACAAGTGAAAAATACACTAAACACGCCAAGGCCTCTTAAAGATCATAATGAAATAATACAAGCAATAGAATATTTCATGCTACTATCCAACAAGCAGCTTGCAACTCAATTTCATCTAGTGATACCAAGGAACATCACACTTCAACATCCATAACGATAAGAGAAAAAATAAAAGGAAAACATAATCTGAGGAAACACTGGTAGCATTGTAGATCTCCCATAATAGAGTTAAACAGCTATATAAAAGGAAAATTTTAAAAATTGTTAAGTGAGAAAAAAAATGCAAGCATGCAAATGTATCTGCGCAACCTTATAGTCCCTCTAAAACATCTGATTACACTTTATGGAAGGCTATTAAAAAACTGAAACAACCGCAACAAACTTCTTCCCCTATTATAGTTACAAGATAGTTACTGGGAAAGAGAAAACAGCCACATTACACGAAACCGACCGCGATCTTCGAAAGATTCCGCCTCAAACCGAGAATACGGCACACAATGCACAATGCAATGCGTTAGTTATACTGTAGAGATAAGATCAGTACAAAGTATCAGAGCGCATCGATCAAAGTTCGAAAACGATCCGAGAGTCGCGGACAATTCGGCGAAGCGCATTGAGGATCGCTTTATCGTCGCGACAAAGCTCAGCCTGACTCGCGCGCGAGCTCGCTGCCCGGAGTTCCTACGTGGAATTCCTCTCAATTTCCCGGACGAAATTGCCGTGGAAACGGCAACGGATAATCGCGAGCTTGAATAAACCGAAATCCAAAGAGTCGATGGCGCCGGATTGCGGGGAGACCCCTTAATTAATGCGAGTGAAACGCGCTTAGCGCCAGCGCTTTCACCGCTTCGGCGGGCAAACTTTATTTTCCGCTGAAGGATATCTCCTTCCAGGGATAGAATGCAGCGCGCGCGAGGAAGGAG
This sequence comes from Eciton burchellii, assembly GCA_020341155.1. Lineage (NCBI taxonomy): Eukaryota > Metazoa > Arthropoda > Insecta > Hymenoptera > Formicidae > Eciton > Eciton burchellii. Next base: position 19,910 of record JAHMML010000051.1, read on the forward strand.
CAAGCGGAGGAGGCGGGCAAGAGGAATGGAAAAGCGGACGACTTAGTTCGCCAGGGCGAACTTCCCCGCGTAATAATATGGCCGGTCCGCTGCTGGAACGGCGCTTTAACCTCCCGCAGTCGCGGCCGCTGCTCCGCTTTAATTAGCCTCGCCCGTCGGTAAACAATAAGCCGTTATTTCTGACAAATTAATTCGAAAAACAATTCCCCGGTCTTCCGGCTCGGTCGTCCTCCCATCATCGTCGTCGTCGTCGTCGTCGTCGTCGTCGTCGTCGTCGTCTGCGCAGCCGCCAGCTTTTATCCCGCTGGGGATGCGCGTCTCAAAACGTAACGAGCATCCCTTTCACGTAATACTATACTTCACCCCACGTTCCGCCGAAATTCCCGACCGCGTTAAGCTCCCTCAGGATCCTCTTCCGGAACCGTCACCCTGACCACGAAAAGAAAATCAGACGCGCGTCTGATCAGCTCAAAGATCAGCAACGTCGTGCGGCTTCGCGTCAATCTCGTTGCAAAATACCGAGCGATCTCCTCGCGATTTGCTCGCAATTGAAAGCATGGGGGAAAAGGGAGAGGGAGGGAGGATTGTAGCAAACATTGGAGCGACTTTCTAATTTTCTATTTATAATATTCAGCTTGTTGCGATTCATTTCTGTCTGTGCGTATTAACGGGAGATCGTATTAACGTCGAGACCAATGTTTTTTTCGTCTTTTACTTTATAATTTACTTCCATATCGCAGGAAATATGGCAAAAGGTGCGTTTCATATTGCGAGCGGGTGAAATGAGAAGAGTTCTCTCAATTTCTTAATGAAATGTATCGCTAATTATGCTCTTCGTCAAATCGCCGATTCCAAATTTCTACAAAGATACCGCTCGAGTTTGGCACGGTTTTTACCGGACGTCAAATCGTAGAAGTTGATCATAATTGAGCACATAGAAATTTACTGCTTAACATATCGCATTCTCTTTCCCGCAGCAGCGACGGCTACACTCGCTTGCAGCCGCGGAACATCATACGAGCAGTTACTCAGACCGGCGAAATCGCTTTGTCGCTGTTATCCCGCGCGCAAATATTTAAGCGTATCGCGTCCATCGGAGATTACGGGCAGCTCGCTTCGTTTCGTCCGACTTTATCTTCATCAACGTGGAGATTAAATCTATCTCTTCTCGTCGCAACGGCATTCGCGGGCAACGCATGGTCGAACGTCGCCATTTACGACTCGTCGTAATACAGTGAGACCGAGTGGCGAGTATCGGTGAATATCATGTTGTTGGAGAGCTCGCCGATTGGATTCTGCCAACTCTACAGGGGTAGATGCTCGAATATAGATTTGAATAATCAAAAATATCCTCGAGTTGAACCTCGGTTCAATACGTGCACTATTAGCACTGAGTACAAAGGAGTGCTCGTTCACTGGATATTAGTCTGCCATGCTGAAATCCGCGATTTATACAAGATTGAACGTCTGTTTACTTTGAATGTTCGATTCGAACTGATAGCTGTTCGTTCGCAACAACGGGTCTAAGCATGAAAACAAGCAAACAGCGTTCGACTCATCCTTGTTATTGCTGGAACGATGTTATCGTTCATAATTCGAGTAAGATTATAATTCAGTCTTGATTTCTCTCGCATCCCGAGTTCCTCGGTACTCTCGAGGTCAGAGAAAGTCCCCTCACATCGCGACGGTTCTTGCTCCCATCCTCGATCTCGATTCCTAAACTCGGCTCGATATGCGACAATCCGAAGATGGACGCAATTGAGGGAAGTTAACGAATTTTTCACAACAACTGTAACGTGGTATGCGCGATGTTTCTCTGCGCGGAACTCGCAATTTCCGATAGAGATCTCCGAGATTTGCTAACAGCGAGTTTTATGGAACGGACATACCGTCTGTCTTTTTTCAATTGCACGAAATCGTCGAGGAAGTGAGAAAGAGAGAAGGAAAAAAGTATATCATGTCGACGTGAAGTTTGCGATGGAAAGTCGAGAGATCTATTGGCTAGTCCGATAGATCCAGATTCCGTTCGATCTTCCGCCGTCTTCGCTATCTCGATTCGCGTTTCGGGCGCGTTTAGCGAACTCGGGAGCGCTTCCGCAGGCTTCCGTTGCGGATATCCACTTTGATAGTTTAAACCGGATATTCGACGCCCGCATCCCTCGCCCCTCGTTCTAATTCTCCGCTCTCGCTCCCGCGGACTAGCTCCATCGGCGAACGGAGAATGGAAACAACGGCGAAGGGCTTGTAGTCTCGGAGTGCGCCGAAGGGGGTGGCGGCTTAGGGGCGCGAGGCACTCATCTGCATTTCAAATCGCACGGCCGCACGAAGATTTGTACGCGCGCTCGCCTTTTCGTGGAATGCGCGAAGCGACGATTAGCAAGAGGCTCTCACGCGCGACGTGATTATTAAATTAGAGAAATCAACGGATAAAAACACGAGAGAGAGAGAGAGAGAGAGAGAGAGAGAGAGAGAGAGAGAGAGAGAGACAGAGAGAGGACGGATGCATATACATATCGCGTTCGCGTCAAGTTATCGATATCGCGAGTTCGATTCTGATCACGACAATCGCGACGCGTGCATCGAGCCGTTGGATTGACATCGCTGAAGTGCGCGCATCTCGAATGAAAAAGAGTTTCTTCCCCGTCACCGATTCGCCGTGTTTACATCAACCGGAAACTGCACCGATCAAACGAAATCGAAATGCATTCTTGACCAACGTTACGTATGCAAACACATCCGCGATGTTTATCTGCCGCGTCGCGTGCACGCTCGAAGACGCATCGCTCGTGCACGCCGCGAGCGTTTCCCTCCGCATGCGGGAACTTGCACGTGCGCACGTAAGACGGATATTCCGCTCGGCGTTCCGCTGCGGGGGGCTTCTCCCCGTGACGGAATCGGGCAGCCGCGGATTTACGGTGAGCGCCGCGCAAACGAAACGAACGGAAGTCGACTGTGCTTCCGGATCAGACAGCTCGGCTACGGGCTCTTCTTCTGTCCCGATTAAACTGCGTGGAAATCCTATGGAGTAACACATGCCGCTACCCGTGCGGGAACGCATTCGCGCCATGTCTACATGATTGATTAATTCGAAAGTGGCTTCTCGTAGGATCGCAAAGTGTCGGAATCTTTATCCGATCAACTGGCGTTTTGGATAATTAATTCCGTTCACATCTCATGTCCGCTTGAGGATCTTGTTTGAAAAATCGATAACGTTTTCGCGAGTCGCGAATCGGATTCCCATTTAATTTCCCATAATCGACAGGATCCTGCTGTAAAATCTATTTCGCAAAACTTGCCGAGTCCAGCGAGCAATTTTACAAAACGTCTCCAGAGATGCCCGTAGATTCCATCATGATGGAAACGAGCGGAAATTCATAGGTCGGATATTTTCCGATGCGAGCGAGGGCGAAAGTTCGTCGCCCGCGCCCGAGGCTGCGATATCGATAGGGAGCTTACCTTGCCGACCCCGGTGAGCTCCTTTACGCCTATCCTTCTGAGTAGGGCGGGTGGCGCCGGGGGTGGTGACTTGAGAAGGAGCGCGGCGTATCCGTTGGGAAAAATGGGCAGCTCGTCGGATCCGATGTTCTCGTCGCCGGAGCGTCGTCTCCGATGCGGGCTCGACGACAGATTTAGCTTCTGCGCTGCCCTGCTGACACACAAGAATCGTCGTCACGATTAATATTGCTGTCAGCGGTCGCCGCAGACGCCATCGCAGGCGTTGCGTGTTAATTACGCTCGTCCTCTCGCGAATCTATTTGCAACGTCGCGCAAACATAACAAGAGCGAGATATCTCGCTCTCAAGTTTCACCCTCGAACTCGTGCGGTCGTATCGAGCGACCTCGGTAAACGGCCGAGTATTTGAGCCTCCACCGACGATCCGCAGGCTCTCTCTCTCTCGTCTCCGTTCTCGTGATGCCTAACTTACCTCGGTTAGGCGAGAGGTTGGTCGTACCTGCGAAAGGATTGCCGTACACCGGAAGGTATGTGTCTCGTGGGCGCCAGGGTGACATACTCCGCGCGGTGGGCCCGGTAATCAGCGAAGGTAATGTGCCGGAACCCCATGGAGCGTCGCGGGGGGTGCACGGCGAGGTAGCCGCGTTTAAAGGGGGTGCGAGCGCGGGCGCTGTGGTACCCGACGTTGGCGTCAGTTTTGGCGGCGGCGGCGTCGGAGGGAGCGCGGGAAGTTACGGAGGGTGGTTGCCCTAACTTCTCTCCGCCCCTCGTGGGCCTCGTTAACCCACGCTCTGTGAAATTGGAAATACCAGCGACCTCTCGGGGGCGTGCGCCTCGCTCGCCTCCGAGAGGTCGACACCGCGGTTCATCCCCCCATCGACCCCTCGCATTCCTCACGCCTCGCGTCGCCGGGTTCGGGTGTCATAAAAAATGGAAAGGGAGACGCGATCGGGGAACGGGTTACCGCCGTGGGGTTGCGAGCCACCTCGCGCCGGCCGCATGTCTGTCCGTCTGTCCGTTCAATCGTTCGTTCGTCGAGCGAATCACATCGTTCGCTGTTCTTTCGCGCTCCCTCGCGCGAGCAGGTGCGAGCGAACGGCGCGTGAAACGACTTATACGAGGATTACGACGTGTGCACGCCGACGATTTCTTTAATAGATTTTGAAGCGGCTCGAGGAAGAGAGAAAGAGAGAGGAGAGAGGATGACTTTATCACGCCACTCTACTGGGCCGGTCGCTGGAAGCGCACGGTGAAATAATAGGGTAATTTCGGGACAGACGACCATAGTTTTGGAGATAGATGGCTACAGTAAAAAGGCTCGTGTAATGCTCACTAAAGCAGTGGCTCTCAAAACTTTCACGCTGAGGAGAGCAGCGTTCCTCGCAGGGAACAAGTAACGCAACGGTCCTCTCCCGGTAACAAATTCAAAGCAGATACCGATCTGCGAGGCGATTACGCAATGAAAAATAGCCCACCGACGATGCTGCCGAGAGGGCAGAGCGGAACGAAATCTCGCGAACTGGCATTCCCCGCAATGAAAAAAGCTGCACAAAGTGACGCGGATGATTGACCGGATTAGAGCCGGGGGAAAAAAAGGAAATTTTCCCACGTGGTGTATCGGTATGCGAAAAATGCCCCTCGCGTTCAAAGTTAATTATGCAATCGGTTAAAATTCGCAAATTCCGTCTCGATCGGGATCGGACGCGCGGCGTGCACGGTACGAGCTGCCGGAAACCGTGTAAAAACCTTTAAGGCAATTAGACCGTCCGGCCAAATATTGCGCGCGAAAGCTTTCGGACGTTTTTTGTTCGGGTGCAACCGACGCCGGACTGACGCGCACGAGCGAGCGGGCAGGCGAGCGCGGCTCGTCGCAGCCGTGTAACATCCATCGACACGCGGCTTGTTTTGCCGCGCCGCTCGAAAAGGATTGTTTTCGCGCCCTATCAACGCTGTTGCGCGCAATAAACGGTGTATACAACAGTGAGAGAGAGAGAGATAGATATATATATATATATATATCTGGAGAGAGAGAGAGAGAGAGAGAGAGAGAGAGAGAGAGAGAGAGAGAGAGAGAGAGAGAGAGAGAGAGAGAGAGAGAGAGAGAGAGAGAGAGAGAGAGAGAGAGAGAGAGAGAGAAAAGCGAGCGGCCGAGCCGCGAGAACGGCGACGCGGCCGTTTTTAACGAACGCGAGCTGCCCGCGAGACGGGCCGCAACGCGTTGGTGTCCCTCGCCTCTCCCCCCCCCCCTGTTCCACGCCGCCGGTATTTTATGCGCTTTTCCTGCGCTTCGGACTAGTCCTGCAGCCCCGTGGTTTTATTCCAGAGTTTTTATGCCTGCTTTAATCATTTACGGTCAGCTTTTCTGAAAGTCGGAATAAGAGAGAGAGAGAGAGCGGGAGGTAGAGCGAGACAGACCGAGAGGGGGTGGAGTTTATGGAGCAAAACTTCGACGGTCAAATTATACGCCCCGAACTTTCGGGCGGGGCGGAGGGGGGGAGGTATGGGATGGCGCAGAGGGTTGACGGCGCATTCTGAAGCCGCCACGCTTTAGCGGCTGCCTGGAGGACAATGCGGATTTCTTTTCGGTTTCTCTTTCGCGCAACGTCACGTGCCATGGCCGCACGCCAGAGGCACAATCGCGTCAATGCGCCTTCCGTCTGTCCCGCCGGCAATTATGCGGACGTTTCTGCGGCCCGTATGTCTGGCGGAGTCGGCTGCGACTGAAAATAATGCCGAAACCGCGAGCTCATTTTTCCGATCCGGCGCAGCACGCGCCATCGTGAGACACGATGGCGAGATATTTCTCATAATTAACGCGGATATAATTAAGCAGTCTGCCTCATTAGCGACGCGGAGGCGGTTTTCGGCAAATTGTATTTCCTCGAGATTAACGCGATGATCAAAATTCACTACGGATGCGCGCGTGCGGGAAAGAGAAGTAACTGGAAATTTGATAATTCGTACACTTAAACCGCGCTTGTGTTGTTGCGTTAAAATTGTTTGCCAAACAAGCCGTATCCAGCAGCAGAGATACGTTCGCGCGCTCCGAAGGAACGTTTGTTCGCGTGCACGGCGCGGATTAATACCCGCGAGAAACCGCGACTACCTTCTCATAAAATTGTCTGATTAAATTAACAATTCAACATTTGGCACTGTAACGTTGAACGTTGTTCGGGCGTACGAACAACGTGCGTTTAATGGAATTTTAATTACTCCAGCAACGAGACGCAAGCCGCGGCAATGGAGATATGCAATTTGCTAAAAAGGGAGCGAACATTAATTTTCCGCGGGCCCGATTCCCTGAAATCGTAAAGCCTGATATGTCGCACGGGACGCGAGCGGAAGCGAGATAAAAGTCGCGCGACGCGTGCGGTGTTATTTCAGCGGCGAGCCGATGGCAGTCGTAAGATTACGCAAAGCCGCTGGGAAACGCCCGTTTCAAAAGTAATGTATCTTCCATCTCGCAATACGTGCCCTGGAAGAATTCAAAACGGCACGCGAAAGGATGCGCTGCTTGGTAGACGCAGGTGCGTGTCACAAAAGCACAATCTATTTCATCAATCAGGAGAAACAGATGCGTACCGGGTCTCTCATACATGTATTCAAAACCTTCAATGAAATATCGCCGAAATCCCCGCGCATCCGGCCCCGCCGTCGTCATTGACGTTTAATATCTTAAAAGCGGCGCATAAAATGCCGATACGCGGAATATTAAGCGCGCGGGACGACGACGCGCGTGGAAAGACGATTAGGTCGTGCCACGATGTGACCCCGCGCGTCCTCGCTTCCAGAGACGATACGTGCATTGTGCGGAAACACACGTTGCTCCTCGCATTCGCAAAACGATTACGTTCCCCGCGTTAATCCGCGACAAAATTCTACACTCGTTACGCGTCGCCTGTGTCTCTCCGCTTGCCGGCCGGCTTCGCGTTCTCGCGAAATGACCGATTCTGCGGCTCGGTATCGCCGATCTTCCCCAGCAGAGATTTTCCAGCATCGTCGCGTCGCGTCGTAAGCTTTTTCCGCATGCCTTCTGGCGGTAATTAAAGTACCGCGAGTAAAGCCGAACGGAGATGGAGCAGGGGAAGAGAGAGGGAGAGGGAGAGCAGCGCTCGTAACTCGCGCGAGAATCACGCGGTTAATTCGCGATGTTATTTACGAGCGAGCGGACACTCGCCGACCACCATTCTGCCGGCCGGGGCGGAAAAGCCACCCTTCTTGGCAATCCGCCACGTATCTCGGCTTAATCAAGGAAATTATAGCGCAAAACGCTCTAAACGTCCGCTCCCGTTAGCGAGGTCGCTCGCTCGCGCCGCGACGCCTCCGATATCGACCACGTGAATTTAAAAACTTCTGACAGCGCTGCACGTGAGGAGATTTTACGAGCGCGAGCCGGATTTTATAGGCGACAGATTAATTAAACAAGCCTCCAGAGCGACGCATGCCGCGATCGAAGCTTTTCCCGGCCGCCAAGACTGCGAAATTAACCGGAATCGAATATAGACAATAATACTGAGTATCCCTAGATTCGACGTCTGCGAGGAAAGAAACGGGTATGCGCGAATGTACGGGTAGAGAAATATATTTTATTGAAAACATGGGAGATTGTGCGCAAAGTCTTGATCATTTTCGCACGCGGCACGGAACGTTGCACGGCAGATTGTTTTGGTCTCGTATAATTTTAATATTCATCGGCAAACGCCGTCCGTGAACGAATTCTCTCTGACGGAATAAAGTTATGCGTAAAGCTCGCCCTTTATCGATTCCCTAATCAGTATCGCGTTTCATTAACGTTTCTCATCGCGCTTGCCAGCGATAGCCGTAAGATCGAGCCTTAACCACGACGATATCTCGAGTCGCCGCCATGCGACGAGGTGAGCGAATGGGTTTTCATAGCCGAGCGTGACGTTGAGAGTTATGCAAGATTCAGCGAGCCGCGACAAATTATTTGTCGAGACTGGCGGCAAATGAAATTTCTTCCGGACGGATTAAATTTGCATGCTCATTAACTGCTCTTCTTGCCTGCGCAAAGTTACAAAGCCCCGTCCTGCACCCCCGTCGTTCTGTAAACATCTTAATGGACGGTGAAAAATCCCTAACGCTTTTATGCTCGCGGAATGCCCGCAGAAAAAGTTTCCGCGCTCGCGACTCGATAGCGGCCGCACGGTTTGACGTTATCACGGCCGGTACAGTCTACGGTATTTCATACCGCCAAGGGGATAATTGTAGTTTAAATGTGGCTCTCCCTGCCCACTGCAACCGATATCAATAATCGTATTATCATGTGTACATATATATATATATATATATATATATATATATATATATGCGTGAGTGTATGTGCGCATGCGTGAATCCGGCTGTCGACCTATTACTATAGCGAAGTATTATCGCCTGAAAAGTTAAGCCTCTTACACGCTACCTCTACGATCTATAAATTTTACATCGTTCCCGTTTGTGGAATCCGCGCGCGGCTTTCCTCGCGGCGATTCGCAGCACGGCGAAATAATACACTAATACCGAGTGTCATTAAGAATTCCGTGTTGCCGCTAAATATCTGACGCCGAATGACACGCTTTCCTCTGGCGGATTTAGGACATGATGAAATCACACGGAAAAAATGCGTGGAGAATCGCCCTTTGCAATCCTAAAGTTCTTCCAAGCAGCAAGAGTATTCCGATGGACTTCTTTCGAAGGAAATATCTCCGAGAAAGATCATCACTCGTTCAGCGACGTTCAATTCTCCCTAACTCTCCTCCGCTCGCCTCTGAGACTTTCCTCTCGCGGTTCCGGCGTGCGCGTACGGCAAATGCCTGAATAATTTCGGGTGCACGCCAGATCGGTGACCCATCGCGCTATCGAGCCGCCCCCCCCTCCCCCCCCGGTCGCGAGCTGCGCGTAACCGCTCCATAAATTACGTAACAGCCCGTTCCCGTCGGTTTTTACTTCGCAGCCGCGTATCCCAAGGTGCCGCCTCGGCAAACTCGCCGATTCACAGCCGTCGTGGTCGTCTGGTCCCTCCTCCCCCCTCCCCCCCCCCCCCCCCCCCCCCCCCCCCCCCCCCCCCCCCCCCCCCCCCCCCCCCCCCCCCCCCCGTTCTGTCCCGTTTCACCAGCGGAACTCCGTCACGCACCTTTCTCCATTCGGTTGCCCGGAAACGGAAAGAAAACACCGACAGGATCCATCCCGCTGGGATGGAAAGCGCATTCGAGAGGACGTCGCCGCACTCGCCGGCACTCTTCTTCTCCCTATGCGCTCCCCGCGCCCCTCTCGTGCGGATAAACCGCATCGACGGCGCGCTCGCCGCCACGTCGAAACGACGAATTCCGTCGTCGCTCCCGCCGCCCCTCCCGATTGGATTGCCATAATCGATCCGTGAAAAATCCCGATCGCGTATTCAGCGGTCTCCCGCATTACCTCCGCTCTCCTCATATTTTTCTTACCTCGATTTTCGCCCTCCCGTTCTTGCCACCTTCGCCGTTGTTCGCCGTGAGGACAACAGCGCGGTGGGATAATGAAGAGTGCATTTGCTTTAATCCTAAACCGGCCCTCCCCCTCCTGCCCGCTGTTGCCCGTCTCCTGGCCCGTTTCTCGTGCTCGCCTCGCTCATCCGTCTATTTTTCGGCCATGGAATCGATAAAGCGGCGCTTCTCATTTCTCGATATAGGGAGAGCCTGCTTGTCAATAAAATCGCGCCGGTTTCCGCAGCGTAGTCCGATCGAGCGTGACGGTAAACGCGAAATAAATGTTGAAGCACAAAGGCGCTCCCACGCCGCGTCTCGCGTTTCCTCGGCGCGTTCGTTACCTCGCCGGATAACATCCACCAGACGAGCGGCGCGATCGCGCATTCCTACTTCAGCGGAAGCTGCTGGTTTATACAGGAGCGGAATTACTTATTCGTTATTACGAGACGCGGGATGCTAAAATTTGATGCGCGGTCCCTCGGGATTGTTCGCTCCAGCATCGCTCGCTCGCTCGCTAGCGAGCGGATAGCCGGCGGCGGCATACGGCCGATCTCATATTCCAAGAGAATATTCCCGCAAGAAAGTGCGCACTCGTAAACGAGAGTTTATACTTGTATAAAAAGGGCCATCGGCGATAACTCGGTGGTGTACCTGGTCCGCGGATAAGCGAACTTCTACGCGCAGGATACTCGACGAGCCGATCCTCTTTCCCTTTTTCTTTTTCTGCCGGATACGTACAACGGCATGGCAGTAAATCCGCCGCTATGGGCGTCCATGAAAATATCGCGCCCTCGAGAAAAAGAGAGAGAGAGAGAGAAAGGCTCGTTTAACTTACATCGACGTACGTGCGCGGCTGCTGTGCCGTAAATCACACGGGGCATAATCGGGAGAGGAGGGAGCCGGTCTTCGCGACCGGAAGAAAGCCCGGATATCTTGGCTGGTCGATGCTGCAAACTCCGATTGAATCGCTGTCGCCATTCGCGCGTAACAAATCAGCTGTCACCGACAATAGCTCGTACGGTAAGAAAAATTGCATCGCGAAAGAGACGCGAAGAAAAGAAATGGTAACAATAAGAGGAGCACGATATAAGAACAGGAAGAAGGAAAGAAATACCGTAATACGAAATAGCGGATAGTACAAAAGCGACGATATCGTCGATACGAAAGATTGCAGGTAATGTTTATCCAAGAGAAACGATTTCACAAGAGAGAGAGAGAGAGAGAGAGAGAGAGAGAGAGAGAGAGAGAGAGAGAGAAATTACAGCGAGGTGTAGGAAATAATGCATATCGCGACGAATCTGAGAAATGTTATAGAGATCGAGGGGAGAGACGTGAGAGAGCCAAGTTCCCCGAATCGGACGTAAACACTGTTTGCCACGAGATGCATTAAGATGGTACGGGGAGAGAGAGATGGGGGATTTTCGTGCGATAGAACGGTCGTTCCGCAGGGCTCTCGTAGATCGGCACCGAGGCTCGAATCCTCGATCTTTCCAAGCCCTTGGTCTGCCTCGCCGCTGTCGAGTCTCGTAAGGCGCCGTGCCGATCGCATGGTGGAAAAAAATTAAGGAAAACGGAGGAAAAGGGAGGAAAAGCGCCGGTTGCTCGTCGGGCATGGTCCCCGTCCCCGTAAGAGCTGTCGATATAATTTCCTTTCTACATGGACGGTTACGGGAGAAACATTTTGCCCGCAGGCGTCCGGAATGCATTCAGCGCGATCCACGAAGGGATACGGCCGCCCCGCAGCTTTATACGCGGAGTGCGGAATTCCTTGACGTTTGACGGAACGCCCGGTGTCGCGGGGAAGATGGACGGACGGACGGGCTGGAGTGGCGAAATAAATTCATCCGCGATCGCGCATAAATAATGTTTATCTCGCGGCGGATGTTGTCCCGGGAGAGCATCTCTCTCTCTCTCTCTGGCAGTCGTTCGCACTCGCGCGAGTGGGTATAGGAATTATAACTTCGCGTCGCGCTGTCGCGTGTATACTCGACGCGACGAGAGGGATGCCAGAGCTGCACGAGGCCAGTGTTCGTCCGTAGAAGCGATCGACGCTGCTCAATTCTCGATCAGAGATTACTTTCCTTCGTGCCAGATCAACACCTCGCGACTAAAGCTCGACTTACAAGCTCGCATCCTTTTTTCTTCTTTCCTCTTTATCGAAGTACAAAAGGGATTATTGCGATTTCGACATCGGATCGTAGCTTCCCGTCCGTCAACGAGCAACGATCCGTGTAACGCCACGCGTGGTGGGACGCGGCCGCTGACGCGCGTTAGACAGAACATGATGAGAAGCCGCATTGCAGTTCGCTCGCTGTGCGTTTGACGCGCGAAACGCGGCTGTCTGGTTTCTGTCTAACGTTGATCGCGCCTTGCGTTGCAACGCGGATGCGCCTGTTAGCGTAACAATCGCTAATGCAGCCAAAAGTCACGCGCTCGGTTCTTTGCGCGTCGCGACACATTAATGTCCGCGGGTATCGGAGGTAAGAACCCAGGGAAATGCGCGGGAAGAGAAAAATGGCCCGGGAACCCCACGGAGTGAAATACGATTATTTCCCTTTGTACCGAATGCGATGGCGCGGTTTGACGGGCGATCGATTCATTTCACGGCGCGTTACACGCGTAATTTTCGAATATTACCCTGATTTATCGTCGTATTAACAGGAGCGCTCGCTTCGATGAGGACGGCGACGACAGGCGATATTCTGCATTGTCGACGGACTCGCGGGAACGAGTGCGCCCCTCTCGACGACGACGGTCCATAAATATTCAGGCTGGCGCCGATGAGGAGTGCGAAGGTTCTCGAAGAATCCCTCCGTGCGTGGAACCGTGGAAATTTGATTCGCGTCGCGGGAAAAGTTTCATTGGGCGGCAATGGGAGCCACGAGTTTTCTGCTGCGGGAAGTTCTCGCACGCGCCAGTAATCGATGGAGAACGCATGACCGCGAAACGCTAGATTGCTCGGCCTTACTCGGATTACGAGCGACAAAGGGAGAATTCGCGAGAGGCCCTCGCTGCCCAGATTCGACGAAGCTAGAAAGAGATCGAGAGAGTAACGTTCGATAGCTGCGAACCGCATCGCTTTGACGCACTCGATAAGCGCTCGCGAACTCCTCTCGGCGATTATAAGTTCACGCGGCTATCGGGGCCAAAGGGCGCGAGATTAGGGAACGCGAGCTGGCGGGGAGGCAAAGAGAAAGAGAGGGAATGCCTCGCGAGCCTCGGAGCGGGTATGTAAATATTCGCGATGCTCGGGGATGCAAGTTCCACGCGAGCATCAGGAGGAAGTTGGCAAAAGTTCTCCTCGGCGCGGATATTTGCACGCTCGCATGCGGCTACGCGAATGCGAATTTATGACAATCCGTTCGTCCTTCCCCCTCGCGGCCGTATAGTTCCGGCGGATCGCGGGATCCTTCCCGCGCAAACGCGCAATTATCCTCGCATTCGGTATTCGGCGAATTTCCTCTCCGCTCGGGCAAAGTCCCGATGCAAGTCGCGGCTGGATCGTCCAACTCCGCGTGATGCGCCGATCGAATGGCATCGGGAATGGCGCGAGTGTAACTTACATCGCGAATAATGCAGTCGATAATCTCAATCTCCGAAAAAGAAAAGAGGTAGGCGGTATCGCGTATAAATTGATCAAAAAAGAACACTTCACGCTGCCATTTCCTTTTTGAAAGCAGGATTTTTATTTCGACATAATTCTCTTGCCATCACACTGAAACCAGACGGTAGCGACCATTCCTCATGGTCAGACGGAGTAAAAGAGTTAAAAATGCGTGTCGCAATAAATTCGTTAGCTCGCCCGTAGCGCCGGTAGCCTCGCGAAATTCATGCGCTTTCCATATTTATCGCGTTTCCAATGGAACAGCCGTAATGTTATTCAGGAAGGGGACACGCGAATCGCGACACCTTGGATCTAACCGATTCCCACATCGATCGTCTGCAGGAGAGGACGTCGGAGACACATAAATCGCGTCGTCGCGAACCATCGTAACGCGAAAGAGATGTCTCCGACATGAAATAACATCGGAGAACGAAAATCGCGACGGTGAGTCGCGGCCGCTGGCCCTTTTGATGTCGCGCGGCTCGTCCGTGACGCGGCTGCTCGCGCGCATGACGTATTGCGGCCAAAAATTGCGGGAGCACGCGGATGCGCAATGACATTTTTACGAGCGCGGCTCCCGCCGCTTCTCGATGAAAAAAGCGTTTGTGCCGCCGTTCCTTTTGTTCCGCCGCCTTCCTTAGCCGTATTTCCGCCGGCGCGCCATTTGTCGCGCACGTCGAACCATTATTGACGCGATATCGAGTAACTTTCATTTGCGAGCGCCGCGACGACGCGCTCGCCGCCGGCTGTCGGTCCTCTTCAAAGCGGCAGGCAGTCGAGTGTCGGTGGGAACGAATAAATTTTCGATAAACCGACGTCGACGGGCGACGATCGCTCCGATTCCGCAGTCCCGACGGCGCGTATCGGGTTCCCGTCGTCGGAATAACGCTGAAATATGCCACGTGTGTGACAGGAACACGTCTGAGCAACGGATAATACAAAGTAACTCTTGCCTAATGCCGTTGCCAACCAATGGTGCATGTCCGTGACGAGATTGACATCGAGCGGAGAACGTTATCGGTGACGGCGCACCGTTCGCCGACAGAGAAGCGAATTATTGCTAATTAAAAGACACGAGACAGCGGATGCTGAGAAATCCCTGAAAGCGCCATCGAATCGCCAACGATAAAGCGCGATGTGTGCAAATTATAATCGGGATTCCGTTCGGGACGACGAAATTTCAGTGTCGGAAACGAACAAGATTGCAGATCGAAGCGGAATTTCAAACTGCAACATGCGCTCATGACCCTCCCGCCAGCTCGAACTCGCCCATTAACTCTTCCGATCGCTGTAAATCGGTTGCTCTTATCCCGGACCGCCATCCTTTCTCCGGGAATTCCTAACTCATCCAAAATCCCATTCATGCGGCACGCGGCGGGATTGTAATCCGGATAAGGAAAAGTTATCAGAGGCCGCATATCGCTTTCGAGGACGATAACTCACGCGCAGGCTACGACGAAATCTCGTTCCGTGCCGGCAGCCCCCGCGACCCGGCCTCCCCGGGGAAACGGTGGGTTTGTAACATTTTGACAGTTCGAGGGTGTTTCGTCCCGGGTGGTGCAGCTTCTGGTCTCTCGCAAGCGTTAACAAGTGGCGGCGCATGAGCGAGGATGACAGAGAGAGAGAGAGAGGGGGGGGGGAAGCAACGGATAGAACTCGTAGATCAACGGGAGAGCGACGAGCGCCTCGAAATATCGAGGGTTGGAGAGACTGGTTAGCATAATGTCAGCCGCGAGCGACGGTGAAAAAACGCCGGGCGAGTAAGGGTGGTTCGCAGGTGGTGGAGGAGGGCGAGGCGGGGGAGGGAACGCCCGCGAACGGGCGGTGGAATTTCTTAAAAATGTCAGACAGGGCCCTGATGCACCTCCGGGGGCTGCGAGTCGCGGCGTTTTACGGCAGCTCGCCGTAAAATTCCGAACTATCGGTGCGGTGGGGGGAGGGGTTGGTCGGAGTGGGCATGGGAAGTGACGTGGGCGAAAAAATATTCCCCGAAGGCGTGAACGAGAATTACGACGAACCGTCGGCATTATCGAGCGGTGGCGCAATTTGCCTATGCGCTGCGTGGCGGTTTCTTCATCCCCCGCGATCCTCCCCGCGAGCGGCTCTTTTTCTCGTCGCGGCGCGAGAATATTTTAACGCGCGATAACGCTCGTCGTCGTCGTTCGACACTCGCACTCTCCATAAAGCTCCCGGGATCAACCCGGGCGCGGTAAAAATCAAGGAGCGAAGGTGCACGATAATCTCGCGCGAGTCGTTCCGTCTAGCGAGCGGATCCCCGAGCTGAAATCGCGGGACGAATATCGCGAGGTCACGATGTTATATCCGTTCGCAGCGCGAAAAACCGTTTTACGATCGCACGTCCGCTGGGTGGTTTTTCGTCGCCAGGCCAGTCGCGCCGTGACAAATCCCCGTTCGTTGCGTTTCCAGCGCGCTATTTCCAGAACGAATACAGCCGAGATCTCGAAGGGGAAGAAGATGAAACCCACTTCGGTGCTTTAAACGCGCGTCCGCGCGAACGAGATGCGCCGCTCGATTGTTGCATCGAGTTTACGGCATCGTTGCGCATCTTGCCGTTCCTCCTCCGGTAAACGGTGGCACTTTTTGTCCGCTCGTACGTGGGCTGTATCACAAAACGTAACTCTCCCCGACGAGCATCCCCGACGTATTCGACCTGGCCGCGTCTGTATCTCGCGGCAATAAAGTGCAGATACAGCCACGCGTTCAACGCGCGCGCTTCCGCTT
Organism: Eciton burchellii; assembly: GCA_020341155.1. Lineage (NCBI taxonomy): Eukaryota > Metazoa > Arthropoda > Insecta > Hymenoptera > Formicidae > Eciton > Eciton burchellii. The sequence continues at coordinate 36,174 of JAHMML010000051.1, forward strand.
GTCGACTTCCATTCTCCAGCCTCTCGCAAAACCAGCCAAATCCTCTCTCTCTCCCCCTCCCGCCGCCGCTCAATCTTCCCTCCCGTCGGTGTTCCCCGTCAGCTTAATCCGGTGGACCGACCGGCCGGGAAACTCGATAAAACGCCAAGACACGACATGGCCATTTTTTTCACCACGATAAGGAAAAGCGGCACTATCGGCGCGCGCGCGAGCGCGCGTTATCAGCCCTCACGAGATCGTATCCGTGTCGTCGTCCTGCTCGTCGTCGCCATTATTGAACGCGAACGAGGTATGTATTATCCATAAAAGATGTCGGATGACTCACGCGCGCGGAATATCACGGGAGGTATCTCGCGATTATCTCGACCGGCGCCGTTGCATTCGCGAACGGACGCGCAACGTGGCGTTAAATTTCATAAAAGCGCGAGCGGATCGCCGTGAACGACGTTCTATGTCGTTCTACGATGACACGTTATTACGCGGGGCGCATCGTAACCGCGTTTTCGAACGATCGAGAGGAGCAACGGCTTGCGCACGCGACACGATCCGCGCGGCAATCACTCGCGCGTATCCGAGCGTCCCGCGAAACGGCGCTTCCGGATGACGTACACCTGTATACATCTCGTTCCTCGCCCTCGAATTGCGCTCGGCGAGTGCTCGCATTGTCCATCCACACGTCGGATCCGATCACGATGAGCATGACACTCGCCGAGCACGTCTCGCCGCTCGAGCGTGGATCAATTTTCCGGAAGGCGCGACCTCGTTCTCCGGAATCGAGAGAGGAGAACGAGGAAACAGGATGTTATCCGTGCGTTGCACGCAGCCTCCAATCCGCTCGTCTATTCGCAGAGAGAATAGTCACCCCTGAAAGCCTTCCTCTCCTCGCGACGCTCCTCCGAGATGAACATCGATGCTGCTCGTCGACGCGCGTTACATTTCGCGCCGGTCTTCTTTGTGCAATTACATGTCGAGAGATCCGCAGCATCTCTCGGCTGGACCGAGGACCGACTGACCACACAGAGATCCGCTCCACTTGACCGCCACGACGACGATGCATGGCACCGCTGCGAACCGCAGTGGAATAGACGCTGTTGCGGTCAGCCGCGCGCCGGCTCTAAGTAGTAACAGCCAGATGGGACGGCCGACGAGTACTCTTGAACGCGAACGGGACCTTTAAGCGATATCGCGGAGGAAAACGAATCTTGATTGGCGTGACCGGACGAACATCCTTTCCCTCAAAATCGCAAACGGGATTAAAAATCGGGAACGGGATTCCTGAAACGGATTCCGTATGGCGGAATGTAGATTTCAGTTGCTCATAAATTCGATAAAAATGTCGATTAATATGCGGCTAAATTATTTCGGAGAGAATATGTGTTTAGTGCAGCGAGATTTAATTAAAATCTCATTGAATGCGTTACGCTCAAATATTAATATCGATTTAATACTTAATATGTTTGGCATAATTACTGTGTAATCATAAGAGGATAATTAACTGCCATAAATACATTTCGACTATCTTAATATTGCACGCTTCTGTGTATTCGAAATGTTTTCTCTTTCATTTTTGTTTTTCCCGTTGAGCAAGTGAAACTTTCATCAAGGATGGATACTGTTTGAGCGTTCTTACACGAATCGAGACGGAGCGCATCCGAAAGCAAAATAACCAAGTGAATTTTATGGATGAGAGAATAATCGCACGGAAACTCCTTAATCTCCTTTCCGCTTTTGAATTCCTCTCGAAAGCACGGTACACATTGACCAAGTGTGTCGTAACTCCAAGGACCCTTTCATTTCTGCCTGTTGACGCTAGTCCATCTCTAGTCCTTAGAAACCCAACTGAAGATAAGCATTCCCAGCGAAGGGCAAGTATCACGAGTCCGCTGTTTCGTTCTCTCTTCTTTTCAGGATCAACGCGTCGTCAGATGCGTAGCTCGGAAAAGCTCGAAGGCGAAGCGAGGAGAGACGAAGGAGGAAAAACTGAGGCAGAGTCCTTCATTTTTCTACCTTTCCAAACGTGCTCGATCTCGTTAAACCGCGACGATAACGCTATCGTTATGCGAGGCATTTCGGCGTCGCGGAAACGCCGCGAGGGAGATGATCGCGCGCGTACCGCTACGGGCTCTCGGCCCGTCTGTGTCGGTACGGGATCTTAATTTGCAAACTATTCCCATAATGTCGCACGTGACGATAAGTCCCGTAAGCAGGCATAGTTACGAGAGCACGCGCGGCGTAGGAGAGACGCGATGTAACCGCCCTCAGCGATCGGTAACGCCGCGTCTTCTGGACACGCAACGTCTGCGTGCCGTTGTAGCAAACTATGCGACTTCAAAAGCCACCCCCTCGCCGAGCCATCCGCCGCCCCCGCTGGCGTTAATATATAAGCGGCGGTGCCTTGACAGGCAGTGCCTGCACGCTGCGGCGGTGAAAGTGCTCTCTGGGTTACGTTGACGCCAAGTTTGCGTTTTACGACCCTCGCCGTTGTCGATCGATCCTTTGTATCGCTTTGTGTCGTTCGCGGATCTCACAACGCTGCGCGCCGTGCCACGAGAAGCTCATCGCTAAATCGCGAGATCGCGAGCCATTTACATCCGGCTTACATCCGGCGATGTTCATCACGATGTTAACGATGGGAAAATGTTACGAGCACGCTCGCGGCTTAATTCGTGACTCGAGAAAATGCAGGCGTATCACCGAGCGGAAGCAAAGACGCATTTGACTCTTGATGCAAAGGGTTTGATTGAATGGAGCGATTTTGTCCTAATAGGACCGGAGATAGGAGGGAGTATAATCAGTTTTGGAATGGATCAACATTTTCTCTCGACTCTTGAACGCGACGATCGAGTTTGATGATTCATCGTCTCCGCAAAGTGCTTATTCAATAACAGCACGGTTTAGTAGCGAGAAACAATCTTTACGAGTTTCCCAACAGGTTGGGAGTATTTTAGACTATCGGAATGCTCATTTGCAGTCGGCGATATACCTGTACGGCGCGCGATGCAATAACCAAATCGCGGCGAGGGGAAGGATCGTATTACAGAGCAAGAACAGCCCCACGTCAAGTCTGCAACATTTCCGACGCGGTAAGCAATCCGCCGTTGCGAGTACACAACTCCGATCCGATGCAAGTTCCCGACTTTCTCTCTCCATCCCCTCTGGTCCCTATCGCCTCGGAGCTATCTCTAATCCCTCGTCACTCAGGCAATATTAAGCCAAGTTTTCGAGAGTCTTACGCGGGGTAGGTCTCGCGCGTCGCAATTATTCGCATAGAACACAGCGTACAGGAATATACTCTACTACAGAACGGTGGTCGTGGGGAGGGGCTGGTGGAATGGGAGCTTTTAGAATCAAGTTTAAGGACACACAATGGAGGCCGCAGAGAATGCAAATCCCGCCCAATATCGGGCTATCCCCGCGGGAGCGGCTTTCGGGAGAGGAAGCCGAGCTTCAGGGTTTCAGATTTTTCCTCGTCCATCTCGAACTCGACTCGGCTCTCACATGCTCGAGCTTGATTCCCGGTTTTCTTCCTCTTTCTTCTCGAGTGTAACTGACAAGCCCGAGTTGTTGCCGCGTGTAGCCCGCAATTACGGCAATGGTAACTCTGGCCTCTCGATTGCCGCGTAAAGCGCAACGACGCTCGAGTGCAACGCTCGACTTGCAACTTTGCCCGATTCGCCGAGGCGGCAGAGAGACAGGGAGAGAGAGAAGGATGGAGAGAGCGGTCCGTCTTCCCGCGGAGCTCCTATTTCTGCCACCTCATTCACCGACAATCCCTCACCCCCAATATGCAGCCGGTAGAGGGTGGAAGTCTTGTCTTGCGGCCGAGACGCGTTCGCCAAGTTTCGACGAGTCTTACGTGCCCGCCGTCGCGTCCATCCTCCCCCTGCCACCACCCTCTTTACCGCACTTCGCTGGACGTACAACGAGCAACAAAGGATCGCTCCTCGCTTGTTGCTCCATAATCCTACCGAAGAAAACGAGCAATGGCACGGTAAGAGGATCTCGTTCCTCCCTCCCGCTTTCCTTCTGCGTTGCCGATCTCTTTCCGGACGTTCGCGTCGGTAATTAACCCGCAGGTTAAATCACGCGGATTGTTTTGCACGGAAATTCGTGCCGGAGAAGAAGAAACGCCTCTCGCTGCCGCATCGCTGCTCGTCCTTTGGTTTTGTCTCACGGGGATCTCCCGCGGCGAGCTCGTAACGAATCGTGTTGCCTTCACGTTGTCTCAGAACTCGCAGCAAGCAGCGGCTAAATGCCGCGACAATGTCGCGTTTACCGAGAACAGCAGGCAGATTGAACGTACAAATAAGATACGGACGCAATGTTGCTGCGTGTAAACGTGTAACGAAACGAATTGCGAGTGCGCGCGAAACATAAAGGCGCGCATCGCGTTTCATCGATGCATCGCGTCGAGAAGCGATGTTCGCTCGCCGAGACAAGAAAAAAAAAAGAACAGGGGGGGGGGGRGGGGCGATTAGTTATCACGACAGTTAGTGCGGGCGTTTATCAGGGGGCTTCCTGTTCTTTAACGTTTAAAATCGCGGCTATTTATTTTACGTGGCGGTACGGCGAGATTAAAGAGAACGCGCGGAAGGAAGAGGAGGCCGAATGTGTTTCTCGTGATCTTTTCTCGTGATCTTGCGTAGCCAAAGTGCGCGCGAGCGGTCCGTTGGTTTATTTTTAATCGAAGCGGGAACGGCGAGTCATGCTCCACCGAGGGGACCACGAACGTGGCCACGCTCGCTTGTCAAGTAAAAAGCATTATTTGTCAGGCTAGAGAAGGGACAAGTCGTCTCGCACGAGGCGTCGTGGCAAGCGTTAATTAATGAATTAACGGTTACGCCGATAACGCGCGCCTCATCGAACGCGCGAGCGTGCAGTTTTTCTACCTATTAGACATAGGATCGATTTGCTCGCATCAAACGTGCGCGCAGGAAGAGTCGGAAATAATTCTGCAACGCGGGAATTAATTTGCATGCGGGAACGAATCGCGAGCTTACGAGCTACTTCTAGTTTTAAATCCACGGGATCTTTCGCCGCTGCCCGGGCACTTAATCAAACTTTCAGTCTCGCTCGAAAAATCGCCCCGAGGATCCGTGGAACATTCATCGAGAGTTTCAGACTGCCGCCTCGGAGATCAAAGGTTCCCGGTGAATCGCCTCGTGGCGATAGTAAATTCTCTACAATTAAAATATCTTCGGAGAGGGCGCGCGCAAGCCGCCGATCTTTTCCCCCTTGCCGGCGCGTGTCCTAAATTACCGCGGCGCCAACTGTACCTCAAATTAAAATTACTGACCGACATCTCGCCATCGTGGGCCCGTAATTCATTTCTCAAAGGGAATGAGAATACCCGTCGGAAATAGCAAACGCGAGCGGCGATCGCGACGAAAGCGTGTCCGCGTCGCGCGGCTCGCGGCTTTGTCGTCGCGTGGCTCTTAATTGCGGCCAAAAAAAGACTGTCTGCGTGATCCGTTATCGTCGCGGAGGCGCGTGTTGATTAATGCAGGCACATGTCTGTGCGAACGCCAGCCGGGAAAGGGCGATGCCGCCGATTATTTGTAAGCTCCATCGTGCACCACGCAAATTCCCTAGTGCATCGCAAAATTTCACGAATGCTAGCGAATCGTACTTAAATTTGACAGAGATTTCGTCAACAAACGAAAGCAGAACGGAGATCCGGACGACGCATCGTGAGCGTTTCTTAACCGCAAAAGCGGGAGAAGAATGATCGCAAAGTCAAGCGCGCGAGATCCTCGGAGGCGCATCATTCATACAAGACGGGATATTTTTTGTACGAAGAAGGGAAACGAGTGTCGCTGCGGCCGAGACATCTCCGCGCGAAATCGCCAAGAAGAAAGATGTCTCGCCGCGCATATTTCCGAAAGTGTCAGGACGACGCGCGTCATTCTGCTGAGGGTCACGTCAGTGTCGCGGTTGATGTCACGCGGCCATCCCTGGGGACGACCCCGGGATATCCTGGAGCAGCAGAGAACGCACGTGCCTGACCTGGCGCACATACGTGTGCGTGTACGCACGTCTCTCACGCGTACACGTCGGCGTGAAGAGTATCGCGCGAGCGAGCGTCTGAGTGCCGTCGACTGTATGATGGATGCGTCTGGTTTGACGTTATGTAATAGGCACAGACACATCGGGGAGTGCACTCACGTTTCCTCCCCCGCTTCTTTATATTAATGCACGGCGCTCGCGTGCCTTGTGCGCGTAATACCCGCGACACATATATATTAACAGTAACGTTTGCCTCATTTCGCCTGCGGGACGCCGCTGACTCTCCGCGATTTCGGAGAAGCAGAAGATGCGTCGATCCGCGAGACGCATTCTTCGCGCAGCATCCGCGCCTCCTCTCGGAGCGGAGATTTCGGTTGTAATGTCAAGAGGCCGCCGAGCGGTTGGTTCCACGTATCCGGCGATGCTGGAAGCGAAAGCCAGTTTTACGGCACGTAAAGCCGCGATGATAAACCGCGAACTGCTGCGCCGCGCAGCGTCAATTAACGCGCGGTAAAGACATTTCTGCGGATTAATACGGTTTGATATACCGCGGCGTGCGGCGTGCGGGGATACTATTAATATCGTTAAGCGAGCGTAAACAAGTCAAAGGCAAAGTCGCTGCGTAACGAGATTATTCAGTGTTTACGCGCGCGATTAAACAATCGGAAGGTAGCCAAGTATTCCGTGCGCTAGCGGCTCTATCGATTCGCTCTCGTAGTTATATCCGCTGAATCGAAATTTTATGCGATTCTCCGGCCGGCTCGCTTGGATCTCGACCTACTCGCGTGCCTGCATAATTCAAGCTACAGCCATCGCCAGCGAACAGCGTCAGCGGCACAGAACGCAGTTCCAGTTCTATCCTCGCGATTATAACTCTCGCGACGACCGTTCTTGTCGTTCGCCGCGCACCGTTGTTCCTTAACGTCGTCGCGACTTCATTCCGTGGACGTTCTCTGCGCTGACAGTCGACGTTTCGTTGCCCTGCAAAAGTTGCCGTTCCAGTCGTTCGAGTATCGCGCTCGTAATCGATACACCCGGTAAACTACATTCATCGCGCTGACGTCTGTTTCGATGCGCGACATACACGCGACATCCATGCGACATACATAGGCAGTATAACGCAGAAAGAACTTAAATCTCGCTTCGAATTCCGACGAGAGAAGGGAGGATACAGACGAGAGCAGGGAGGAGAGGGGCAGCGTGGATTGCAAAGGTTTTATATTTTATCAAGCTTCCCCACACGGGATTCCTAATAAAATTCATACATTTATGCTCGAACGCGAAGCCACCCGACTTTACGCCACTTCCAAGTGACATCGCACAGCTATCGCCGTGACTGTCATTGCGTACGTGACGCAACGCGCGCAATTCGGGAACGCGTTCAGATGCTATGGTAGATCGAGCTATAAGGAAGGAACCTAAAAAATATCGCGGAAAGCGGCAGGAAGGGAGGATGGGGGGGTGGGGGGAGGGGGGCGGGGAGACGGAAGAACACACGATCGGCATATCGACGATCAATAAATCAGGGCGTGTACACCCTAACTGCTTGGGGTGCCTGCGAGAATGGCACCGTCGTCGTCGTCCTCCTTCTCTTCCTCCCGCTCCCCCCCCCTCCCTTCCTCCCGCTCCCGGCTCTTCCTCCCCCTCGTCATCGTGCGCGTCTTGATGGTGCAAATAAAATACGACCCAATTTCACGGTGCAAACCGCGAAACAATGGTATTGATTTTATTTCCATATCGCCACGCAAGACGAAGGGACGGTGGCTTCGCCCGCGTGGAAGAGGGAGAGCGGAGCGGCAGTTCAAAGGGAGGGAGGGTCGCATCTTGGGAGATAGATCCTGATGCGTGCGAGGGGGATACCAAACGCACCGAGGGGGATGCGATACCACCGAGGGTACATATCGAGCGACGACGAATGTCGGACGTTTCGGGGTGCATGTCACGTAGCACGCGGAGTCGCTTGCCGAGGTGAGACGAGAGAAACGGAACAGAGACATCGTCGAGGCCGGTAGGATGAGAGAAAAAAGCACAGACGGGCGGTTGCACAAGCGAGAGGAGGAGGAGGGCGGGCGGGGTTCGGCGGGAAGATTACGGAAGAGGATCGCGAGGGGGAGGGAGGGTTGAAGTCACGGGTCGGAGGGTTTATCCGTGCGGCCCTACGTACGCTAGCATAATTAAGAAAGTTCCGTCTGGGAGTTTTTCCCGCTGTCTTCCGCTATTGTTATTCCCGGGTCGTAGCGGCGCTAATTAAGCCGGCCGAATAGCGCAATAGTGAATTCCGGGGAGCGGAAGATTTACGAGCGTCATCGCGTCGCGATACGACGACGGAACCGCGTTCAAGCTCGCATGAGCTCATCTCGCTACGCGAGAACAACGACATCAGCATTCGTCGCACGTGCTCGTCTCGGCCTAGATACGAGCGGAGACTCGCTTTCGAAAACGTATCCGCGTGATCGTCGCTGCATGCGATGCATCAATTTCCCTACTCGATCTTTCTAATTTCGATCCAACGCGATGGTTAAGCGTTAATAGAACATCGCAGAACGCGACGAATGGACCGCGAGAATGAACGTCGCGCTGTCGTTCTCTCGCCAAATATCTTTCTCCCTCCCGTGAACATCATCCCGTGATCGTCGCGATCGCGAAGGGGAAGAAACGTACCGCAGACGGGTTTTTGCGGGGATATCGGCTTTTCGCGAGTGGCAAGCTCCGCTGCAAAGCTGCCGGTCGTTTCGGACTTATCCGCGCCTCTCGATTCCTCCTAGCGCCATTCGCTACCAGCGTCGCGTATTCCATCTCGGATTGACTCCTGATACGGTCGATACGCACGAATTGCGAGCAACATTGCGTGCGGCGCATAGGATTTTTTTCGATTACATTCCTCGCCGTTTCCTGCACGCGGCTCTTGGCAGATCGCACAGATCCGGACGAGGAACGAGGCAATTCAATCTGGCATAACGGGATATTTACAACGGATAATTACGAGACTCGCTGCTAGCAATGAGCAGCGTTTTTCAGGCAACCGTTTTCAACCGTGCATATTTCCGGCGGATTTTACATGGATGAATCGTAACGACGGATAAATGCCTCGGAAAGAAGAGCAGCGGTAGAAACTCTAATATTGCATTTTAATTAAATATTATTTGGACAAAAGTGTACTTTGTTAAAAAATTTCACTTTGACCATCTCTGCAAAGAGATGGATCCAAAAGATATATACATATATTGTGGTATAAATAGAATTATTGACGGTATTTATTAAAAAGCTTGTAATCGATAGATAAACGAAAGACATACGAAAGACAGGCGAATGACGAACTGACTGTGAACGAGCGGCAGAAGAATCTCGACCGGCAAARCTGAAAGATCAATCGGCCTATCAATAAGAGTTGTATCAGTGTTAAATAAAATAAAGAATCCTGTTACTTCTTGTTTTATCAACCAAACGTCGAGAACCCGTTCATTTAATAATTAACATCACACAAGGAATATATATAAATCTCWWTATATATATATATATATATATTCTGCTCCCTCGCAATGTCGCGCCGTTTCGCATGCGAACACGAAAGCGACGAAACGTTCCAATTGAACCGCGCGCGGTCATTCTTCAGTCTGACATTCGGAAGATTCGTGCGGCGCTTTGAACCGATGAGCGACTACTCGCGGCAAGATTTCGGCCCAAAATTCAATGAAGCAAGTGCCCCCTCGTCGTTTCGATCACGTCGGAAAAACACGCGCGCCTCCGCGAGGCGCAAAATCCCGGAACGCTAAACATTCATGAAGCTCGCATCGATGCACGAGGTTAAATCGTAATCGCGTGCGCTTCACATGCACCGGCGTTAATGCGGCCTTTATCGTAACCGGACTGTTTTACGCGATATTGTTGCGAGTTTGTCCCAACGACGTCATTAATATATATCAATTCCATTACCGGGACGATTCGATTAAGCGATCCGATGATTTTTCTCCGTGTTGCTTTTCAAATTGCCGCTGAATAATTCCGCGGAATAAATCAGTTTCCGCGGTCGCTGATCGGAGCCGGAAGACCGCGCGCGCGTGCGAAATTCCCCGTTGGGGAAATAATTTCGTTGTCACCGAAAACCACCGATGGCGGCAACGACGAGCGGAGGTTGCCTTCGTCGCGCTAACCGCGAGCAAGCTTGCCGACGAAAAGGCAACATTGATTCAAGATAACGCCGGCACGCCGGTCGGGGAATTGACAAATTGCCCGGGACGTGAAAACCGACGCGGATAGAAAGGCGTCGTAAGACCGGCCGAAAGTGAAGGGTAATATGTCGCGGCGGGAAAGAAAGGCCCTCCAAAGGACAAGAGGGAGAGGGCTGAGGAGGGGACAATAGGGCCGATAAATAAATCCGTAATCGGCGATCCGCAGATCAAGCGCGAACGCTTTCGCTTGCCTCCTAAAGGTGATTTCCACGGGGCCAGAGGAGGCTGATTCGGGGGCAAGAAAAGCTCTTTCCCGTTCTTCATCTCTCTTCTTGCTGCCTGCGCGCGGTATATCTCGCTGAAGGGCTTTGCCTTCCTCGCGCCTACCATCGCGCCAACCTTTCTCACACCTTCGTCCCTTCGCGCTGGTCTCTCTGTTATTTGCCGGCGACTCTCGCCGCCGGATGAATCCGTGCAGGTGAAAAATGGCGACAAGTAAGAAGAGAGCCTGTAATTAACTTCTCTCGCCAGCTCTCGCCGCCTCGCTCCGCTTCATTAGTCTTTAACGCGGCACGCGTACATTTTCCGGATTCCCATCCGGATTTTCCCGGATGCACGGGACTAAGTTCGGGATGAGACGACGGAGGAGAAAGGGTCGGTGGGTATCAATAATGCGTATTATGCGTTGCGAGTATCATATTTCTGTCGGATGATTTCCGCTACTTTTCTTCGTCGAGCTTTGAGAAATTGCCGCTTATCTCGGATTTATTTATTCCGCGTTCGCGCCTTCTCGCAAGAGCGATGCATTAAATGGCTATCGCGCGGTCGAAGGTCGCGTGCGGAGCCTCGTCGGCGGATCTAATCGGTGAATCTGTTAACGTATCGCCGCGTGTCCGCGCGATCCTAAATCCAGCCGCGCCATGGAGATTCAAATTAGCATGCTGGTCGCGCGGTGCACGTTCGCGCGGAAATACGACCCTAATGCCTTACTTTCATTTGCGTAGAAATGAATTGTCTGGCCAGGCGCGCGCGCGCGCGCTAAATACGCAGATAAGCGTGGTAAACGAGTGTCAATTACTGCGCTCGTAATTACCTTGGCTGTGCTGGCGGATAATCGCGCTAATCGCGTCACCGAGTGCCGCCAAACGAATCGGCGTACTCTCAACAGCGCGACCGCGATGCGGGGTCGATCAAGAGACGCTCAATCGCCGAGATCGAGTTCAAGTAATGCCGAGAATCGAGAGATCGCACGCGATGAGCGACGATGTCGCTAACTGAAACTCTCGCTGAGCGGACCGCCATTTTGGCGGAAACCAGACGATCGGGTAGTTCCGGGTTATCCGGCAGTGCCTTGAGGATAATAATTTTCCGGCTCGGGCACGCGCGTACACGCACGCGGCCCGAATCGTCCTTCGTAATTTTCCGCTCGCAATCTGCACGGAACGTCGCATGAGCCGCGCGGTTTACGATCCGGCGCGCACTCGCTCGGCCGGCTGCTCGTTTCTTTCGATAATGGAGACCATAATCGCGCATACCCCACTTCCGTTTAAGCCGGATAAGCCGCGACTCGCCGCTGGCGAAAAGGAAAATGCCCGTCGGCGCTGAGCGGGGAAACTTTTTCAATCTGCCGTCATTATGTGCGAGTTTCGCTCGCGTAGGTTCAATTGCTTCGGTTAACTACTCGCTTCTTGGTCGTGCGGGCCCTCCTTCTCTCTCGCTCTCTCTCTCTCTCTCTCTTTTTTCTCCCGCGAGATCCTCCGACTAATTTCCAGACAGCGTGGACGGACTCTCCGCAGAGAAGAGTTGCCGATCTTCGTTCAATAGCTTCGACCGGTACGCGGTCGGAAGCGGAGGGTAATTCATTAGGGCGCACGACTTTCGAAGATGTTTTACCTTTAGCGTGACCAGGAGCTACCCGTAATCCCGCGAATATCGTCGCACGACGTTCCGCATTCGTTGGAGTAACGTGGCCGTTGATTTATGCGGCGCGAGCCACGGCCGGATGTGCACGCCGTACTTTACGCGAGGACGTAATCGTCGCGCGGGAAAAATTATGGCCCTAGTTATCTAGCAAAGTTTTCCCCGACGAAACGTAATCGCGTTGATCGGCCGGGGGATTAATTAATCCACCGCGAGTGTCTCGACGCCGCACACAGATCGTGCGACGAGCGCGTGCGAGAAAATGCAGAAATACAGATCGCGGACGAATCGTGGAGCATCGAGCTGCGAAAAGGAGCCGAGTTGTGATGCTTTAATAAAACACGCGTTTCTCACAATGTTCTCGAATGTTAAATTCCAATTACACGAGAAATGTTAATCGATGGACTCCTCGAAGATTCATTCAAGGTCCGCTCGTTGAAAGTGCATGCAAGAGAGGAAAGAAAAAAGGAGGCGAATAGAGGAAGCCAGAAGAGCCAAAGGAGAGCGAAAACAAATTACAGCAGCCTGTCTCCTTTCGGCGCGCGCGGAATCCCGCAGCGTAATTTTCCCAGCGACGCGGCCTCGGCGAGCTTCTCCTCGTCTTTTCAGACTGACGCTGACGAGACACTTTCCTTTCTATGGCGAAGAATCGTTCGTTAGTCGTAAACCGCCGCCGAAAGACTCTTCACGAAATACACGTATTACACGATGTTGGCCGCGATGAACTCAACGTCGCGGCTTTATGCCGCCGAGGTCATCCGCGATTCTTTCGTGACCGCGAATCGCGATGCTGATCGCTCCTCAAATGCTCGCCGGCTTCTTCCTGGATCGTCGAATCATCTCGCTATACGGGAAAACGCTCGAAGATTACTGACGATACCCGAGATTGAATTAGCCCAAGAGATTGAGAGCGCAAGATAAGCCGCGGCTCCATTTCTATGCCAATGTGATACCGTGCACAAGTGCGCGATTAATTTCCGGAAGATTGTGCGCCGAGACGTGTGCCCGATACGTGTACAAGCGGAATTAATGCCGAGACTAAACTTGCGGATTATACCCGGGGAAAATTCCGTGAAATTCAGGATCACGGCAGGAGACGATCCCGTGCATCCCGCGGAAAACTCGTGCTTCTTTTCTCTTTCTTCGGGATCCAGAGAGCTCTAACATCCATCGTCATCACGCGCGCTTTCAGAGTAGAGCATTCGTCCCCGCCCCCGCCCAGCTCAGAATTCCCTGTCACAATCGCATCGAGGAAACGTCCAGACAGCGTCCGGAAAAATTTCACGCAGAAACTAGAGACGAGTATTAAATTTATATTCTTCCTCTTGCGCGGCTCTGGGAATAATATGTGCGTATCTCTCCAACTTCGCAAAGCCGACGGAATATCTTCTCGTGGTCCCGTGGGGAGGAGGACTGACGCGCATCAGCAGCAGAACAAACACGCGACGGCATCCAGGAGAAAAAGCTTATGCGACTAGCTAGGGAGATAGGGATAAACAAATAGAGGGTACAAAGCGACCGCACCGTGAGGCACGTGTAAACCGGCACGACGAATGCGCGGACGGAATCGGCATCAGCGACGAGATTCGTCATACCTTGCCGTCTCGTAATTCCCCCGCCCCCGCCCTCCGCCTGACAGTTGCAATTTGCTCTTTTTCATCGCGGTGCGTTTTCATCCGGCATGGTGAAGATTGTCGCGCACCGCTGACCGAACTCTTTGTGGAGAGTGAAATCGCGATCTCGGATAGCGGACCGTTAATACCTCGCGGTAATTAATTAACGCCGCGATATCGTTTATTCGCGAGATGATCGACGCGAATGACGGCGGAATTAGACCCGCTGTTTAATTAAATGGACGTAGTCCGGGAAAGAAGTTAACCATCCGTTAACCATTTGAGCGATCGAGCTTCCTTCGAGAAGCGCAGAGTCCCCCGCCAGAGTCCGTCCGCCGTTCAAGATCGCGTGCGGCTAATGGTCATGAAATGCGATTAAATTCCAAACCGGATGCTAATTAACACATCGTCGTCGTGAAACTGCGAGCGCTGAGCGGATGAGCGCTCGCTCGTGGCGTTTTCGGTTTCGCTGAATAATGGTGCGTATGCGGTCGACAGGCCGATGCGGTGACGCCGGATACCGTTTCATTTCATGTTAATCTTCAATAAAGGGCTCGACAATACACCGGTCGGGATCCTGCGATCCTCTCGCGCCCGTTTCCCTCCTCCCCGCCATCCCCAGCCCGGCAAATCCCCGAACATATCGAACGTATCATAACGCCCAGATGTACGTACGTCCGACGCACGCTTCGCGGCGAGATAAAGGGCCAACGTATTTTCATAGCCGCTGGCTTTTCGCGCGGATGGAGGAGGCAAGAGACGCCGGCAAGGAGCACGACGTGGAGGAGGTGGAGGAAAAGCCGCGGGAAAGCTGCGAGCCGATGAAAATGACAATGCCTCGCGGGCACACGTCCGACATTTTCCACCGCCTCGTCCCACCCTGCCGTGCTCTGCCCTGCACCCCTACCTCCGCCTGATTCTCCTTCAGCTTCGTCTTCTCGTTGAAAGCGAGTTTCGTAATAATCGGACGAGGAGGAGCGAGCGAGAGGGAAGGCAAGAGGGATGATCGGTCCGTCGCGGTTCATACAATATCCGGGATAGTAAGACTCGGCGAGGAGATAGGACGGGGACGGAGGGAGGGCGGGGGGAGGCGGGGGGGGAGGGGACTTCGAGGAGAATGACGCGGGATCATAATAAGTGGAGACGGAGGACGCGGGAGGCCAGAGGTCGCCGTTGATGGAGGAATCGCGCTGGTTCTTTTCCCTGCCGGTATTCTTCGCTACGTTGTTGTCGCCGCGTTAATGAAACGTCGTATCTACCGCTGTTCCCTCAGCTCCCTCCCTCCCTCCCTCCTCGATTATTCGCGTAGTGATACGCGCGCTATTCGACCGCGAGGAATGCCCTGCGCTTCTCAAGTCGGAAATCCGGACAGGGATTAGCGCATTCTGCGCGCATTCTGCGCCATTCTCGTCCCGCCACTTGCTGCGTTACGGAAGTAAGAATCGATTATCGCGAAGATTCGCGCGCCTCTTCCCGTCTCCTCAAATTCCTCGTGACATCGGTCCGTTTGATTTTTCATCACTCGCAGCACGATCGTTTTGCTCGCGATTCCGTACGTTCGAGAGTTCCCCCGCAGCACGTATCATTCGACAGTCGACTGATCACGCATGCAGGTGCAACTGCAACGCACCCGATGGTCGGTCACGTTCATGGAGGCATCCCTGCGCGCGTGGAGCGTGTCGTAACGGCGGAGTACGTGCCGCGATTAGCATTCCGAGCGAATGCTGAATGCTCCTTGGGATTTAATTTGTCGACGTATCGGCGGAAACGAATCCCTCGATCGTGGACCATCGCGGATCGCGATCGATCCTCTTGGTCATCGGGATTTCTCGAGTGACACGCGCAAGACACACTGTACATCGCGACACACGGGGCGGCAGGAGCAGATGGGATTTAATTAGCAATTAATTCCATTAGCGATTAATCGTCAGTCAGAGTAATGAGACGACCGTCACGCGGTGATTAAGCGGAAGGAATAATCTCGTTGATTATATTATTACGGAGGCTTACGATTGGACATTGGCGAATCGATGTTTCTCGCGAGGAAATTTTCCGAATGAAAATCCGGTTATCGTTATCGAGAGATTAAGATGGAGCATTCCTGGACGCCTCCTTCGCTATGGCGATTAAATTCGATCAGCAGGGAATCAAATGGAATTCACGAAATGGGAATCGCTGATGCACGCGCGCGCGTTTAATTTTGATTAATACACCCCACGATGCGAAAATGTCGAAACGCATCGACGCTGTCGTAATTATTCGAAAGCAATACCTGGGGGATTCCTTGCCTTCCTGAGCGGTCGCCATGTCGTCCGCACCAATCCCAGGAATCTTCCGCTCGGGATCCTCGGCTGTGTCACTCAAATTCCGGCTTTTCACAATTCTCTCACTACACTTCCACAGGCAGCTTCGCCGGCGAAGCTCGATCAGCGACGCGAGCCATCGAGTATCTGATTCCGGTCTTAATTTAGCTCTCAACGAAGACACAGCTCAGAGCGATCCGGCTTCCGGATCGTCGCCTTGACGTCTCGTTACACTTATCTGTGATCATCATACTCGCGGAAGCAAGACGGGCCACGTCGACGAGTTCCGAAAGTTCCAACGTGTCCGACGAAACTTCACTCGGGAGTGTCTCAACAGGTACGTGCGCGGTCGAGCCACCGTAACTCCTACGAGCGAGTGATAGGACGAGCAACAGGGAGGTAAACGTCTGCCGACAGCTGCCGCGATGTGGCACAACGTGCTGGTGCAGGCGGTAATAAACCGGTAATATATTTTGGGGACGAACAGGCCGACGAGACCAAGAGAGAAAGAGAGGGCGACTCGACATTCGGTACGAGGAGCCCGAAATTGCCGTGGAAGCGCGACGACACGTGCCCGCTCTCCCACGAACCGGCGATTTATCGCGATTTATTCGCCGCGACAGCCCGCACGTATCGAACGTGGTAGGACCGGAAACATTCCGCGTGCTCCTGCGACCCGCGTCGATCTTCGACTGCCTCGATTCTGAGAGTCTTCAGGATCGCGCGATGCGCGAAACACGTGGTACCAGCTTTAACATTCCCTCCTTATGTCCTGCATCTTACTACGCACGAATGAACTTTCTCTCGGGAGTTACAGATCTGGAATCTTGCTGGTTATCCTTCCGTTAAAAGACACCTTGTTTCTTTTTCTTTCGGCTCGTTAATCGCCATCGTTTCGCGTCGTCGATCATCGCTGCGAGCCGTTTCTAGACGCCTCCTCGCGCGTCCATCCCGCAATCCTTCTTCGATGGACTCCAACATTGCGTAACTGCGAATGCGAAGCACTTGTCCATCGCTGATAATTCCGGCGATCGCATCTCCGACTCCGATTTACATCAGACTCATCAAAGACGCGCTTCTCGGTTCGTCGTCGCAAAATACACGCGGTCCGTTATCCAGTATTCCTGGAAAAGTCTCCCCATCACCCTGACGACTCGTTCGTCGACAGCATCGATTAATCTCGCGATCGATCTCGAAATCCCGAGTCCATACGCGCGCGGTTCGATTCGGCGAGCCGATCGCGAACCCTTCCTGGAATCTTTACGCGGTTCTGCCACGCCTCGTAATAAAAGTGGAGAAAGAGAAAGAAAAGACAAGATGAAAGGGAAGGCTCGCAGCTGTCTGAGAAGACGTGCGACAGCTCGCACTGCATGTGCACGCGCGGCTCGATGATGAGTAACGTGCGACTGTGAGGGCGCACGCCGCGCTACTGACGACGCCTGGCGTCGCGACGCCACGCCGTGAGAGAGTACCCCGGCGTCGCGGATACCCGCGCAGGCGCCAACGACACCGGTTCGTTGACGTTTTTCCCTTTTCTCCTCTTGCTCCCGTTTTCTCTCCTCGTCTTTTTTTCCCTCGTCTTCCCCTTTTTGTTGCACGAGTATGCATTCCCCTCYCCYCCCCCMCCCCYCCYCCCGCCCGCCGGTCTGCCGCCGATCGGAAAGGCAAGGTAAAATGATTCAGTAGCCGGCGTTTCCCGCGCGTGCGCCCGAGCGTTGAATTCTCGGCAAAGCGGGAAAAGGACCGGGAAAGGGCCTACGAGTGTTTATTATGACGTTTTCATAAAATCCCGTCGGGGAATTTATTAAGCGCGCGTGAAGAAAATGATAATGTGTCAGGAGCGTTAGCAAAGGGGGGAGGGCGAGGCCGGCAGGGATTTCCCGTATTTTCCGCGGAAACAATATACGCCGCGTAACGACCATAAGCGACGCAATAATAAACCTCATGAATTTCGTCGTCGATCGATGGCTGCAGATCTCCGGCTATCTCGAAAGCTTCCGGGCAAACTCGAAAATGCAATTTTACGGTAACGTACAGTGTTACATTGCGATTCTGTAAAGCCAATCATGCATATCGTTGCATTTCGAGCGGCACATCATCGATACGGTTTCAAGAGCTCGCGGGAAGGTCGTGAACCCTTGAGTGTAATCGGCGATTCAGCCGTTGTCTCGTCGCGTGTGTTTGTATACGTGCCGAGATATATATATATCTAGAGAGAGAGAGAGAGAGAGAGAGAGAGAGAGAGAGAAACAATGTGCACGGCACACGTAAATTGCATGCAACTTCTCCGCGCTAATAATCCTGCTCCGCGCGGATCCAAACGCGCTCCGCCCGAGCTGCGTAAAGCGGAAAAAAACAACGAACGAGAGGCGCTATTTGCATTTGTAACGATGCGCGTTCTGACCCGCGAACCGGGGGACCGTCCCAGGGGAGGGGGCAAGGGGAGCGACGGGTGTCGAGGGAAGCCGAAACCAGAGACAGCTGGTTGCGCCTCTCCGGGTCTCCCGAGTGGAGACATCCGGTCCTGACGAGGCCGAAACTCGTCAAAATACACAAATCGCCGGCACGGTCCCGCGGGAAGACGCGAGGCGACGAGACAAATGGCGGGAATGGAAACGCTCCTCTCGATCAACATCAACTTCACCGGAAAGCCAACACGGATAATTAAAACCTCGCGCTGCACCACGCGCGCCGCCGCGCGCCTGGAGATCTTCATCGATCGCGCGTGTCGTGGATAATGAACGCGCGACAATGCTTTGTTTATTCACGCTCCTGCGTGTGAAGGCCCGCGTATTATACGAAAAAGTGGTATTGTGCGTAAAACCTGAAATATTGAAACGTCCGGACACGTGATATCGGAAGCCGTGATAAATAAATCTTGCAAATAAATCTAATCCCTCTCTTGTCTCATTCCATCGCGCATCCAGTGTCGGCTATTGTAACAACGTAATGTCCGAATATTTTTTATTTAACAATCCGTTTCGACGCAGCCGCGAAATAAGATCGCGCCAGCGAGCGAGCGACGAACGAGCCTCCTTAACCGAAACCGCACGTCGCATCCCTCGTTTAATCAAGCCGCCGGCTAAAAATTCGTTTCGCGCGTAACAATGTCCGACGCATAAAATTTTACGGTGTATACGTCCCGCGCGATCCCACCGGCGAGTATCGATAATATTCCATCAACGCGTAATCCACGTCGGACAAAACAAACCACGTATCCCGTACCACCGCAGCCGTAACGCGCGCGCGGCGCGTATCGGTTATTAAATATATTTCCATTTCCGCGGCACCAAATATTGCTCCATTGTTCGAGAAAAACAACGGCGGGCCGTCGGTTTCCGCGCTACTAGCAAAATAAACGTATCGCGTGTCCGCGATAGAGACAGCAAGAGAGAGGGCGAGAGAAAGAGTCTTTTCCATCCTGTCCCGTGCGTTAATGACCATCCCCGCCGCGCTAATAAAGCAGCGGGCGCGGGATCGTAGGAATCGATGCACGATCGTATCGCTCTGACCCATTTCCGGTTTGTCCAACGGCCCACCTCGGTAAGCGGTAAGCGCGTTCACCATAAAACGCACCATCGGCCACGGGGTCCCGCGCGCTCGCACGCGGTCGCAGCACGGAAACGCAATTCGCCAGACATCCCGGTGACCTCCCGATGACCGGAGGGACGCCTGGACACGTGCACGTCCGCATCCGCTATCCGGCGGGACAACGACGTTCCCGTCCTAGACAACGGGCACGTCAGCACTACACTGCACTATGTATGTCGGATCGACATTAGCGCATTAGCGAGTGCAGTGGAAACGTGCTCGCTCGGCTGAACGAGGCTGACTTGAAAAGTCCTCGCGTGCGAAATCGCATTCCAATTTGGGCAATCAAGCGGCGCATTGTCGCGCCGACGTAGCGTGGAATAATCGCGGGATCGTTCGTGAAACCATCGCGGAGTGGCTGGCGCTATACGCCGGCGTGACGGAGGTTGAAGGTTACAGCTGGGACAGCTGGGGATCGTTAGGTTTCGAAGAGATCCGCCCGCGCGGATCTTCCCGCGGACTTTATCAGACGTAAATTTTCATTTCGATTTCTGTTCTTCTCGGAACAGAATAAGTTCCGAGCGCGATGCAATTTGCAGAGACTATGAGACAATTTGCAGCTTTCTTCCGCCAACTTTTGATATTTCTATCAGTTAACGCGTAAAACAACTGCGAGAATGTACGACACGAGCCTTGTACTTTAGGCGGGATCTTCAACATCTTCGGAAAGGATTTTAATTTCATTTTATACGGCAATGCAATCGACAATGCAATGACATAAACGCGTCACGTCTTCGCTGCTGTTACTTCAGCGATCGCCAGTAAATGGAATATAGGACGGAAGGGTGTCGTCGTAATATTCATCGGAGTAACGCCCTTCCGCGGAAGGAATATTTATGCGGGCGAATCGATGCGGGATGCGGCAGAGCGGAATGCACCATGAGCTTGATGCACTTCGATGTAACATCACTGCAGGATGCTGGGATATCCGGCCTTGACGGCCCTACGGCGTCGAATGACAGAGCGAGCAAGTCAATGGAAACGAGCAATTCGATCCTGCCGTTGTCGGCGTGTACTTCGGTTGGTCCTTGTCGGAGAATAATTGTACACGCCTAGATCGTCACGGAGGAAACGCGACATTAGCAGAAAAAAACGAACGCGTCGAGTTCGATCGATACCGACACCAATCGAGTGCCAATCGATCGCTCTGCCTTTCTACTTTCATCGTGGATCTCAAAAAGCTTGATTAAAATGTGAAATTAATTGTTGTTATTTTCTTACTCGACCGCTCGATGAGCTGAAACGATCATCGTACCGCCAGCATCCGTTTGTAACGATTCCCGCTGTCGCGCTCGTTCATTTTGAATATCGTTTCTTCTATCGAGCGATTCTTTTTCTCATTTCTCATTTCTAAGCGATCGTCGCAGAGCACGCGTCGCCTTAAGCACTTGCGCGAAAAGCGCGCGGGCCTCTCCTCGATATGATATCAACCGTCGAAAACGGCAAGCAGGGTGGCGATTAATGTTGAAACACTGTCGATTGATATCGACTGCGATAACGATGGCGATTACAGGCGACCGGCAGCGTTGCGCCTTGCTGGAGCGATAGAAATACGAATGCAGGTAACGCGATGCAAACGGAAATCGAAACCTTTCATCGACCGCGGGCTGACGTATCGACCGTGACGGGTTGCGAAGCGGAGCCGAGCAGAGGACGATGCCAGAGAATAATGCATACTGTCCCGAGTAATCGACACATCGACAGATCGGTACACACTGGCCCACTTTATGCGGCGCCGCGACGGCGAAAAATTAATTTTACTCGTTCGTGCCGGCGAGCAAGGATGAACGGTCGAAGTATCGGCAAACGAATGCCAATTTGCGGAACTCGATGTCCGATCGTTCAACGGGATTGCGACCCGCACGCGATCGAGAACACGACATGTAGAGCAGAAGATCGAAGCGGAATAACGCTCGAGGAGTAGCTTTGGAGATCGCCAGCCTGAATTCTGAAGGAATCGCGATTCCTCTCGTCGGAATTTCCGAGAATCGCGTCGCGATGATTCGAGATCGTTTGATCGAGATTGCATTGCTCGACACTTTAACGTGCCGTCGATCGGCAGTTCTCTGAGCTGGTTTTATCACGTGCGATTCGTCGAAGAACCGTGTCACCTTCGCTCGTTTCCGCGATCTCGATAGTGATTCCGGATTCGTTGACGCGCGGGAAACGCGTCGCTCCATTAAAGATCCGTCATCTCGCGCCTCGTCCGCTTCGGGCGGCGCGCCTCGCGGCACGCGCGCGACTCCGTTTTAAATGTATTGATTAATTCAACGAGACGGCAGTCTCCCGTAACGGGAAAACTTTTCACCGCGGGACATTATGCAGCGATCCGGCGCCCAGGCGCTGCTAATGCGACTTAATGAAGATCGTAGAAGCGACGTGGAGGCGAATATTCGGCGGAGCGACGAACGGGGCTCCGAAACACGGCAGCTCGTTGACGACTTCCGGTCAATTAAGCTCCATTGTACCGCGAAGGGAGCGGAAGTGAGGTCGATTCGATTCGTGCTATCGCCTCACGATTCTTTATGTCATTCCCGTGCAAGTTGAACACTCCGGAACGATCGAGCTATCGAGTATTCTCCTGCGACCCGCACGAGTCCCAGCAGCGCGATTCAACGCGGGATCAGCCTGAAGACAGGCTTGAAGACTCAAATATATCCGCGAGCGAAGATAGAGTCGCTGCAAGTGCTATTTCCTTTTAATGTCCGCGCGATCCTCGGAGGACGCTCGATCTCGATCTCGACGTTACGCGTCTCCTCGTTTGCCCCGTTTCCCGAATCGTTGCTCTCTCATTGCGATTATCTTAATTAAACGACTGTTCCGGTGCATAAGTGCGGCTTAAAATGGCCCGTCGATGGCCCGTAATTCGGAATTCGCCGGTAATCGATTTTGCCGACGCCGCGGATGGGCGGGCGGGGGAGGGGGAGCGGGTGGGGAGGGGGAGGGGGCGGCGGGGRGGGTGAGGGGAGAGGGGAGGAGAGCCGTTCGAGCGTGCCCGATACGGCGAGTGCCGTATTTCAGCGGCGCTATTAACGGCAAACCGTCCGCGTTGGCGTTTTATTGGCGATGAACTTTTTCTGTCTCGTCGCCGGGGCAGGGCACGAGCCCTGTCGCTGGCTAAATCCAAAACGAGCGGCAAGGAGAGGGAGAGGAGGGCTGCTGCGTGACGCCGTGCGTAAGTGCAGAAGGTTCGTTGAGCATAATCGCCTATCAGAGGGGGAGTTTAACGCGATTTCACAATCCCCGATCGCAGTGGCGTAAAAACGGATATGGCCCCGTATATTATCCGGGGCCATGACGTTACTACGTACAACTATCGTTGGCTGCATAATTTCGGCGGGCCGTCCCCATTTTATGCACGAGACGTACATAAAGGGCCGTCCCCTGCGTTGCTCGTCGTAAACGGCCGCAAAAATACGATAATCAAGACTACAGTGTACAATTCCCCCGCACTTCGTGGCGACTCGTCGGTTCCGCGCGTGCACCTCCTCGAGAATCAATCCAAAACTGTTCGAATCTCTTCCTCTCTCTCTCTCTCTCTGTCTTAGCAAAGCGAGTATCAACATGGCCTTCTGACAATTATGAAGAATGGTTAACATCCCGCGCGACGAAAATAGAAGGGAAAACGGTTTACCGTGACGCCGGTACGTATGACGTTTAGGGAAAGACCCTCGGGGCTCATAAAAATCAGCCACTTCGTCGCGAGACGCTGACAGCGGTCGTCGCTTCTCTTCGTTACCTTAAGCTTCCCCGTGGTCGACCCTGAACCTTTTATAGAGATGGGGACGCGTTTCGTGAAATCCACAGTACGCGCTACTCTTCCTCCGCGCGCACTCCTCATCTGTCCGCGCTGAACAGCGTGAAAAAAAAGTCGAAACGTCTGTTGGACGATTATCATCGAGGTTCGCGGTTTAGTCTTCCCTGTTTTACATCGCGTTCTGATCGGCGCGAGCAAGAAAGCGGCTTTAAGCGAGAGGCCGCTGATCTGGCGCTCGGATTGATGAAACGCGATGCGATTGGAATTTGCATCTGCAGGTAATCGTAATTGATAAGTTCGCAGCATCGGCAGCCTTCAATTGCCGGTTTTTGCATACAGTTTTCGCGATACCGATCAGGCACGAGCTTGCGATACGCGCGCGGGAATTACGTTCGAGGCTCGTCGACACTTCGCTCCGAGAAGTCGGCGCGGCGATAAACGCGCACTGAAAAGATTAATGACCACCTGTAACGTTTCGCGTTGCGTTCGTGCGAATGCGATCGCCGCCGAGCGCCGATCCGTCCTGTGGCGTTTTCACCGACACAAAAGAAACCACGACATATGACGGCGTGTATTTTGCGCTATCAAGCGTCTGGCACTCACGCGGGCATAACTGTAGCTCGTAACCGCCATCCTATCGACGCGGTGTATTTCGATTTACGTCGGGCACATGTAATTTTGTTTTATCGCACCGCGGATCGGCCGCACCGAATGACCGGCGCCGCCTTATCCATCTACGGGGACCCCGTAAAACCGCTCTCTATCTCGAATCATCGGACTGATCGAGCAGCATTCACAACGCCGCTCTTTCTTCCCCGCTGATTGCGATTATCGCGATACATGCGCCGGCACGCGCGTTTGATAACACTTATCACGTGTAACGCGTTACAACGATCCGTCATTCGGTACTCGCAAGACGCATCACCGTTGCGCTATCCGCGGGGTCATAACCCGCGACCGCGGAACGAGCGCGATAAGCGCGAAACGGCCGGCGAACGTAACTACGTTTTTACGAGTCGCGGGCTCGCTCTGTCCGGTGATTATTTCTGGCACGAGTGGGAGTTTGCCGTCGACGGTGCCTTGCGAAAACATCCTGCGTTCGCGGAAAACCAACAGAACGCGCGTCCGACTGAATTTTCCCGTCTTGCGCGGCGGCGAGAAGAAAGCCGGCAAGGAAGCCACGCGGATCGCCTTTGCGGCGATGAACGTGTCCAAGTCTCGACGGTATCATCGACATTGTTGCTCGCGGTCCTCTTCCGCTCGAGCGGAATGCCTCCCTTGTCCTCTCGCTCTCACGCCGTGCACTTTGCGCGTGAATCGCGCATTGGATCGCATCCAACGCCGCGGATTCATGGGGAGAGAGCTCCGCGTCATCTCGGAGAAATCGAGAACGGATCCATCCTGAGAGCGAGGGAAGCTTAAGTCATCTCGCATCGAGCTTCGCCGATCATCCGAGCCGTCGAACAAGTGATGCAACGCGGATCATTATTCTCTGACGGGTGAAATACGCGCTAGGTCGAGTTGCGCGCGATCTAGCGCATCGATTTATCGGGGCTTCTCTGTCTCTCTCTTTCTCTCTCGCTCGCCCGAGGCCCCTTAGTTAAAACCTGATTTATACGACGTGGATTCCCCGCGATTTGCCGCTCGCATTGATAACCGAATGCCGTGCCCGCGTCTGCGAGGGAATCGCGAGCGGGCGCACTCTCAGCGATTAATAGAGCTGGAATCCGCGGCGCACCATCGATTTTCCAGAGAATCATCATCCGATGCTGCACTGGATCATATTTCGAACACCGTCACCGTGAGATAGCGTCGCCCGAACGCTCGGCTTGCTCTTATCGCGTCGAGAATGGTAATGAAACGGGGCAAGTTGAATTAGAAGCTGCAAAAATTCTACAAATCCCGAATTCAAGTGGGGATCACGGGCGCGAAAATCGCGCGCGGCTAGAAACGCGCGGAATGTCGTCTTCGGAAGAAACGCCTGCGGTTTGGCCAAGCGATCCTTACGGGAATTTTATTCATCCTCCAGTCCCAGCGCGTTTATGTTGAACTTGAGAGTGTCTACCTCTCGGCGCCTATGAAAGGAAAGCATGGTCGATCCTTTTGCTTGGACAAAACTTTGCTTGGAAAAAAGAGCGGGGAACGGGCCCGCAAACCTGGCTAATCCCGCGGGATAAGGCTCTCCCCCTTACATTAACATAGTCGCCGGGATGATCCCGCCTCGTTTGCAGGATACTCTGAGAAACGACCTGATAAGGACCAACCGATCTCGGGCGCTGAGGGTGCCGCGGAATTCGATGGCAAAGGGAGACAGGGACAGAGAGGAAGAGAGAGGGGGAAAATTGTATTTGCATAGATTCGAGATCGGCTTTGCTCCGTGGATTAACGCGCCATTTGACTGCAGTTAGTGATTAGGCATGGCTACGGCGCGACTGATTTAGTAGACACGAGGGGCTCTGATCTACCCGTATCTCGTTCCCTCTTGGCGGAGCGGGGGTTGATTGCACGGGAATAAAAGTAGCGATACACGCGCGCGGTACTACGCGGGAATGCAAATATTCACGTGCTTTCTAAAAGCACTCGCTTAATTAGCGCTTCGATTAAACTGGTCGCCTTCGTCTCGTGGCGATCAAGAACTAACTCGGATATTACGATTGTCTACGATTGTCTCGCCTCCCCTTCCCTTCGTAGGTGCGACTACCTCCCCTGCAAAGCATCGCGAGTACATTCGCAGATACCTCTCCCGCGGTTCCCGCGGTTCCCGCGGTTTTTATCCCGCCACTTTGCGCATCCCGTTACACGCAGGATGCTCGGGGATGCTGCCACTCAAGGGATAATCTTTCAAGGCAGGGAAGATAGCCACGGTCAGACGAGAGAGAGAGAGAGAGAGAGAGAGAGGGAGAGATGGATAGAAAACGAGACGAGCTCGTCCCATTACAGTATAAGTTTTCTCGTGCCTACTGTTTGTTCTTATCTCCGGACAGACGTCGTGCCTGCATTCACCCGCGAAGGATTTGACGCACCGATTATCATTCCCGTAAGCGAGGACCGGTTCTCTCTTCGTCTTTCTCCCTCGTGACCCCTCCGCTTTTTATTCCCTCCCGAATCGTGTAGCTCGGCAAGTGTCTCGGCCGGAAACTCGAGTGGGCGCTCACTCGCGAGCGGGGATTCGCCAAGTTTATAAAATAACGCGGGGAAAAGTACGAGGGGCGTACGAGAGAAGGAGGGAGGAGTAGCGGCAAAGAGGGTGCATGGGTAGAAGAGATTTCATGATCCTTAATCTTGGGGTTGGATCTTCGAGCGCCGTGGGCTGTCATTTCCTACTAGCGCGCCCTATTGTCTTTAGGTTTATCTCCGAGGATCGCGGAGGGCTAGGAGGATCCTACCGCTGTGGAGGAGGGAGGGAAACAGGAAGTATCGAAAGTTTTAGGATCCCCATTCCCGCGGATCGTCGCGGCTCGCGGTGGAAGTCGGTAAAACGGATACGAAGAGTCACAGTTTGGGCGAGAACGCGAGAAACGGGCCACGCTGGGATATATCGTCGGCTTTCGGGAAATCCGCGTTGGATCGTGCCGGATTATCTCCCTCCGTGGAAATTATATTCCCCATAAGGGATAACGAAATGAAAAGTCTCGGACAGACGCCTGATTCGTGCCGTCCGATTCGCGAGATCTCGAGATGGCGAGGAAGTTTCGAGCGAGAGCGAGTTCGAGAGCGTGCTCGTTAACATAGAGCTCTTCTGTCCCATCGAGGAAAAGAGTTTTTCTGATGACGATCGAATTTCCCCGAAGGGCAACGACGTAGCCAGAAGTCGAAAAAGCGATTCTGTCCGTCTGTCTGGCTTTCCCTCGTCTCTCTTTGTGCCGGAATCTCAGGGAGGAACTTCGCTCGGCCGTCTGCCCTTCGTTACGGATCACTCATGAATGTGTTTCGAGAGTCCCCGGTCTTCGACAGGGTCAGCTCGAGGAAACGGCCCCTTGTCGACTCGCTCGATAGGCTATCTTAATGAAGTGGCCTCGGGAGGCTCGACGTGAGAAATGGTCTTTTTCAATGAGGACGTTCCTTCGAGTGCGAGGAGAGAGAACAATCGTGCCCGTTACTTGTTGCGAGACAACAAACCAAACGAATCCACGACCCGAAGCGGGATAACTGATCGTTTACATAATTTTTGTCGCGATGCAAAGATCACGTTCACGTGATCAGAGATATCCTCACGTTCAGAGATATCCTCGTCGAAGAACGATTGCATGATCTTGTCCTTCGCACTATCCATTCCACGTTCCGCTCGCGCTTGGCGACGATTACGAGACTTCTATCCTCGTTCCCGGTATTTATTTAAAGCCGAAGGTTCGTTGAACCATCGTTTGATTTCGTTAATTCCGATTTTAACTTGTCGCCAAGTTTGCCGCGAGGACATATTGGATTTTTCTTTCTCATTTATTTCTATCTTTCGCGCGTATCGCGCGGTCTTCTCTCGTCATCCATCAGCGAACGTTCGAACGAGATTGGCACGCTAATTCACTCGGCGACACATCGGACGCGGAACGCAATGAATTCATTATGAGAAGAGGGAAATCTGGAGGCGAGAAACTCGGAGGGTTCACGTCGCTTCTCTCGCGCCGTTCTTCTTCCGCAACTGCGCTTCAGCCAAGGTTTATCGGCGCGCTCGGTCGCTATTTTTGGTACTTACAGTCGACAATTAAACCACTGTAAACTGGAACGCACGGAAGGGAAAGGGAATAGGGGACGGAAGGTCCCTCGTAAACGGCCCCTCGGAGTTTCATCTCCCCTTCAGCTCTGTTTGCGAATGCAGACAGAGAGAAAGAGACCGACGAGTCTAGCGATCGGGAGTTGCCGCTCGCCGGCCTAATCGCCGGACTTATCAAGAACGCGAAAGCGCCGGCGAAGTACGGCCATTGTTCGCCGATCATCGCCGATGCATTGTCCCGCGAGCCGTAGAAAAGCCGCAGCGACGAAATGTTCGCCACGCTCGCAGCGTAAAATGGATGCGTAAATTTACGCTCGTAAAAGTGTGCCTCGTCCGTTCCGCGCGTTTCCTTCCTCCGGAGAACGTCGACGTCAACGGGAACGATGGAAACAGCAGCGGCAGGAATAACGCGAGATTATAAAGCAACTCGGCGGCTCGGTGAAACGGCGCATCGGTCTCCCTGCGATTCCCCGCCGCCGCGACACATCGCGAATGGGATTACGCGAACGAGATCGCACGGAGGGGAATCCCCCGCGGAAAATATCTCCTCGAGTGGAGGACATCCCAGCGGGAAGCACTCGCCAGATGAATCCCGAGGAGGAAGACGCTCGCTGCAGGTTCCTCCGGCGCCTTCGCCCCTACCATCGCGCCTCCGACAGCCTCTCCGCCCCCCCCCCCTCCCCCCGTCTCACCCCTCCGACGTTAACCCGGGCACCATTACGTTAGCAACTTAGCTTCTCTCGTGGTGTATCGATCCTCCGGTGTGTTTTATTATATTCCACTTTGCCCGCGCGGTGTGCACGCACGGGCGCGAGCGCGAACGTGTTTACGTAAATGGCGGTCTAGCCGGAGCGCCGCGGTAATTTATCGTAACGCCGCGAAAATACGGCGCGCCGTATCTCGGATGTGTGCATTAGCGACAACAGCGAGACTGCAAGGGGAATTGCAAGTCGCGAACGAAAATATTGTCGCGAGGAGACTCACCCCGGCCGCGTCTCGCGGCGTCATCCGCGGCGACCAAACAGCCGGAACTGCGAGAACGCGATTCCTCGAAGTGGATCGTCGCGCGTTTTGTCGCTTACCTGCAATCAGACGAGAAAAATAATTACGAAAAATAATTAGATTACGCGCGTGAGACGCAGGGCAGCTCGCGTTTCTCGGTCACGCGACCAACCGTTGTTTCTCGATGCTCAATGTCGCGCCTTAAATCGACCGATCGCCAACCGGACGATAATTAATTACGGCGCGAACGACGGAACTTGCGTTCCCGTTTGCGCGGATGCACGCGCGATAACCGGAGAAATATTGCTCCGAGAATATTCGCGCGTTCGGTAAGATAAGAAGATCTGACGTTTCCGTTCCGTGGAAATTATCGCGGCGATCCTCCGCTCGTAAATTCTACTCCGGTTTACGCGGTTTTTCATCGCAATATCGTAAGAAGATTGCAATGTTATGCTTGAATAATCGATCGATGATTTCAGAGGACTTGAACGATGTTACCTCCGTAGATGTGGAGAACGTAGCGCTGATGATGTTGTAGAGAGTAATTTCTGAGCTACTTTGAAAAGCGATGTGATTGCGACGAGGAATGAACATGACGCGTTAATGCCTGCCGTGATTTTCAACTCTCGGCAATGACAAATCCATCGGCAAAGTCGGTTAAGATCGGTTTAACGCGAAGAACTTTGCCTGTCCGTCGACGCGATAATTACTTAATGGAAACGTCCCTCGGGAGAAGGACGAAGATAAACGGGAAGGGCGATCTTGGGGGTAATGGCGGCAAATTCAAATGTATCGCCCGAATTATCCGGCTGCTGAACGCGAGCCCGTAAGTACGGGGTGGCTGAAGGATGGCGGGGACGGGGCGGACGCGCCCCTCGCTCGTAACTCACCCTTGTTTTTGCGCGATGCAACGACTTTCACCGCGGAAGGCTCACAGTTCGCCCTACACTTTCTGCGTCCCGAAAGCGTTTCAAGCCTCGAGTAACTGCCGCCCCCCGGGGGAAGGAAGTGAAATAAAAGGCCACTCTCCGCGCGAAGACGGCGATCGAAGGTCGGCGCGCTCACGTTTCTAATCGGCGATAAGCGAACGGAGGGCAAAGCCATCCCTTCGTAAATCTCACGCGATGTTCCGCGCGGACGTTCTATCGCATATCTATGAGTTTGTTTATTAATTATCATGCACCTGCGATATCCGTATTCTTCATCGTGAACGGAGGGGCACGTCCACATCCCCTACGCACGGTGCACACCCTGAAATTCCTAATCGCGGAGACCGCGACGCACGCACCCACGCGTGCGATGCGTAGATACGCGGATCCATTAATTACGGATAATAAGAGGAAAGTGATCAGGCGATCGTTCTCGTTTTCCCTTCCCTTTCCTTCGTTTTTTCCGCGATCACCGCAGACCAGTTCGCAGATCGCGAAATAATAAACGACAGAGGCGCAGAACAGAGGCGCCGCGATTAATCAAGAAATGCGCGACGCGCAATAATACACATGACGATCGCGACGATGCCGGACACAATGGCGACGATTCGGGGATAGCAAACGGGATAACAAGGGCGCTAACGATTTTCGAAGGGGATGCGATGGCGCGATCGTTAGCGAGATCGTTTCATTAATCTTCGGCCGCGCCCTCCTGCCGGATCGCGCAGCAGATCGCGCGCGCCCATCACGCTAATTCCACCGCGCTGATTCAATTAGTCGCGCCCCGTTCTCTCTCTCTCTCTCTCTCTCTCTCTCTCCCCTTCTCCACCGCGCGACGCTACCGGGACCGTGCGGACCGTGATGCTTTGCGCGAGCCACGCTCTAAAATTAAGATGGATTCCGGCGGCTGTTTATCCCTTATCCGGGGTCCGCGTGGGTACACGCGATATATTTACCCACAAGGAGCAACCGGGGGAGGCGTCGCGGCGTCAAAGCGGCGCACCGAAATCGTTGCGACAGCCTCTCGCTTTCCTAGTCACCCCTATTTAACTTTCCTCAGTCAACAGGGGGGGCGCAGGGGCAGGGCCCGTTCGGAAATCGCCCGCGATAAAACGTTGTGTCGTCGACAATGACACGCGGGGGGATTCCCTCGTATCTTTTAATTCGACGCATCGCTCTGTCTGTCGCGCCCCGGAGTCGACGAGAGAAAGGATCGACTAATCGATGCGATATCCGGCCCTCTGCGCGTCATCCTGCTGAAATTCTGGAATTTTCCCCGCGCAAAGAGCAAAGCGTATTTTAAACGCAACGCGGAACGCTTTGTAACACGGTAAAGCCGCGTAACTCGGTGCTCGATTAAAAAAAAGAAGAAAAAAAAATTTTGTTAACGAGCATCCGGGTGAAACGTCGCGGCGGG
>JAHMML010000051.1:67827-166707 GCA_020341155.1 Eciton burchellii
TTTACGCGACGCGACCGCACGCCGGGTTTTGCGTTGTTTGGCGAACCCGCAGGTAAATGCGCGCGCGCACATGTGTTTTTGATAAATATTAGTTTACGAATAATTGCGTGTTACCAGCAGCGTTTGCCGTAGCGGGGGTTGCACATTCGGCTGTACAAATGTATCCATGAACTTGCGAGCACACGATTTCGAATCGCGCCCCGCCTGCGTATCCGCGAATGCGATCGGCCAGAGCGCGTATCCATTGGTTTAATTAAGTGCTTATTATTAATTAGCCGCTTCCAGCAAGCTGACGCGACAACCGGAAACGAATAGGACATCAAGGTGCCGCAGTTGATCAAATTTGTCCACTTTTCCTCCCCCTCTGTGCGCGTCCGCAGTCGAGACTCGTTTATCCGGCGCGGCGAATGGCGCGCCGAGAAATCACTGCGTGCGATTAATGCGTGTTTTAAACGTGCCGTTGCCGACGCGAGTTATCCGCGTTATCGGGTGACCGAATGAACGCGTGATTACGCCTCATCAATATCGCGCCGCGTGCGTCATTAATCTCCGCAAATGCGAATCGAATTACGACGAGGCCGATGAAGGAATCGTGATAATCGGATATCACTCGCGACAATTCGTTATCTCTGATCTAAGTGAATTGATCTAAGAATATGTAGGATATATATATATTTAATGATATATATATGTATAATGATATATATATATATATTCCTTATGTCAACGAGTTCACGACGTTTGGTTGATAAAACAAGGAATAACAGGATTCTTTATTACATTTAACACTAATACAACTCTTATTAATAGGCCGATTGATCTTTCAGTCTCGCTGGTCCAGATTCTTCTGTCGTTCGTTCTGTCGTTTGTTCGTCATTCGCCTGTCTTTTTATGTCTTTCGTTTATTTATCGATTACAAAACTTTTTGATAAAATCAATAATTCTATTTATACCACAAATAAATCAACCTTGCCGCGAAGCGTAGCATTTTCTCGAGCCTTCGTGTCATCCTAGAGAATCGCTCATCGATGTTAAAGCTGAAAATCTTTGCGGGAACGAGACTCGATCGAAGATCGAGGAACAAGGAACGTCCGCCGATATCGCTCCACGATTCCACTGCATTTTCCACTGGACTTTCCTCATTCAATGATTAAGAAAAGAAGACGGAAAGAGTTTTCAATTCGAGATCTTGGAAATATATCGCAAATTTGAGCAACGCGTCCGAGGACGTTTCCCGCCAGAACGTCAGGCGATCCCCGTCCATTTTGGCACGCACGTTAAGACCTCGTAATCCCACGTGTCCTTCCACGTTTCCAGTCCAGTTTCCGAGTCCCGCTTATCACCGGCGTTCTTTCCCCTCGGCGTTGCCCCGCAAATAAATCCTTGCGGTCGCGCCCGGAAGGGGGATTAATACGCGGGGTCCAATTAAGAAGAGGGCTTCCCGAAGGAGCCGTTAATTTATAGATCCTGGGATCACGGGGGCCGAAAGAAACAATTACTGTCCTCTGTTCACGTCACGTCGTGAACGGACGCGGATTGGAACGCGCGTCCAACGGAATCGTACCCTTCACTCGCCGCGCTCGGGGACTCGCCCTTCGGTCGGTCCATTTCCGCCATTCAGCGGCAGCAAGAATCCACGCACGTGGCCAGGCTTGGGCGCGATCGTCTCTGATCGAACGAGGCTGGAAAAAGCGCGTTCGACGGTGGACTGTCGTTTTCGAAGGTGGACAACTAGGTGGCGGTTGCAGAGGGTCATAAGAGAGAAAAGCTGCAGGTTTCCAAGACACTAAAGAGAAAGACAGAGAAGAGGGGGAGGGAGAAAGCGAGAGAGCCACTGCCACTGGAAGATAGTTGTCGCCGGGGGTTTCGACAAACTGCCCTACTCGTGGAGGACCCTTGTCTCCTCAGGGCCGTTCTACGACGCGCGATAAGTCTTACTACCGAGTTATCCGACAGGTCCGCCCCGAATCGATGGGCTTTAAGACATCCCGAAGTGTCCATCGCCCCCTCTTCCATTAGACGCGTTCCCCACATCGGGGAGGAAAAAGCACCGTCGCCGTCGTCGCCGCGCTGAAATTTCTTCCCCGCTGCAAAATTCTGCTGTCCGGACGACTGAGTAGTGAGATTTACTATGCCACCGTCTTCCGCGACACTTGCCGGATCCACGGAAATTCGTCAGCGATTTCCCCGCGATCGTTTCCGCCCCGCCTCGCGCTGGCGGGCTTTTCCTTCACTCGAATCGGCACCGAAACGTCTAGCACGGCAAGACTCTCGTGCTCGTGATTAGTTCGGGCCCGGATCGGGCAAGCGAGGTATCTTAACGGGCAATTCCTGAAACTTCGATATCCTCGAAAGTGACGCGCGCAACATCCGGCATCGTTGTCTGGTCTCGCCCGTTGGAAAGTCGGAAGTGCTCGGCGGTGCGGGCGTTTCCGCGTCGCCACGCTCGCGATTTCTCTTAGGGTTGCGCGCGATGCGATCGAAAGACTCGAAGGACACCCGAACACGATACTCCACTTCGGGAATCTCGACGGAGGCGCGTTGGATTTCCGTCTTAGATGCCGGGGTGCCGTTAAGCCGCGCGAGCGAAATATCGCCGACGTCGTGCAGCTTTCGAGTCTCTTTCCTGCCACAGGCTCTCGGAGATTCCCATAAGGCTTCCACGATACGGATCGCAGTCATCTTTCATCGGGATCGGAAATCCTTGTCGCACCGATCTATCCGCGTCGAATCCCCGATCGGACGCGAAACGGGACCAACTGGTCGAGTCGATGTTCGAATGCATCAATTAAGCGTGAACTTGAGTGTACTTGAGAAAATCGTATTTAAATGTGTCCTCTGGAGGCCGAATGAAATCCTCCGACATCGCGGAAACTTCAACTTCCTCAAACGTGGTGCAGAATGAATCGTTGGGGGAAACTGTTGTCCCGCGGTACTTTCCCTCGACATTTCTATCCCGGCTTCGGCGAATATGATATTTCCCTTAACGACATCTCCGCCGCTGCTCGTTCATGCCGATAGTATTGGTAGCATATGCCAATGCAATCGTAGGAACAGGGAAGCTCGCTCTCGGAGGCAAGTTCGCGCCATTACGACGAGGAAAACGCTGCCGACGCTGTTACGCAACGCGCACGGATATCGATATCGATGGTAGTGTGGAGGCCTGAAAGCACGAACAACGCCATAAATCCACAAATAGCGCGCAAGGCGACCGTGTACGCTCGAGAGATACCCCTGCAGATTAAGTCACGAACTCACCCTGGCCAGGTATATTTATCGCGCCACCCCGTGTATTGTGTTTCGCCGTGCCCGCGCTTGATGCATGGGGAATCCCCGAGGCGGATAGAGCAAATTATTTATCCGCCGAACGAGCCGCCTTCTCGACCGGCGCATTTGCATGTTACAAGCGCAAAAAGAAGCAGATTAGCTCCTGGCCGCTGAGAGGATCGGACGACCCTTCAGCGGGAAGGGCTCTCTGCGATTGGCCGTGTCAGGAACGCTGTTCGCGCGCGCGCGCGTCACGTGCGGGGAAATTACAAGTTTCGCGGCCGTGCCGGTCGGACAGATGAAACGGAATTCAATGCCCGGGCATTGAACGCTTTCGCGTGGGAGCCTGCTCCCCTCTCCCCTTATTGCTCCCGCGGGATACTGCCCGAGGGACGTACCGCTGAAATTAGTCCATATTATTTCGGTAGGCGAGAGGCGCGAGGGTAGAAACGGTTGAGGCGGTTGTTGCTCGGAAGACGACAGGGTGTCGACGGAGGAAGACGAATCGGTCTGCGGGAATCCGAGGGGTCGCGAGGGGCACCGCTACCTGATCTGATTTCACGCGCATGGTGCATCGTCGGGGACACGCGGGGAAAGAGGAAGGATGTCACGAAAACGCGATTCGGACAGGTCGAGCGGATACGGCGGTGATCGTGAATTCGTGAATAAGCATTCCTCGTCGATCGCGTCGCGTTCGGCGTGTCCACTCGTGTCCTCATCTGGATCCCAAATCCGAGTTGAAAGAAGCCGACTGGCTGGCAAGTCAACGCTGCTCGTCAACCGCAGCAATCCTCAGAGTCCTTTAATCGCGCGTATCGATCCGCGCGGAAGACAAAGGACTTCACTCCTCCTCGAAACGCCGGAAAATGACCGACAGAGTACGGGCCGGGACCGTTTCAAACGCGATGAGGGTATCGCCGTATCGATCGCAGGGCCCAATCTCTGTCCCGCATTGGTTTCATCGATAACAACGTGTGTCTCGAGCACACGCGCGTCTCGTTAGCGCGCGCACGGCGGGCCATAATCGTTACGTAAGTGCATCACGAAATGCTGGCCGCTATCTCTTTGTGAACGAGGGGATAATCGCTCCAATTAAGCCGCTTTCCCACGGATCCCCGCATGCATGCGTGCGTGAATGCGTGCATGCGTCCCGTCCACGGTAATTTTCGTGGCCGGCGACCGATATCGATAACACGATACGCTATAGGCGCCGAATAATTTTTCGCGGGACTTTTTATCCGTCCGTGCTGTTTAATAAGCGCGTGCGCGCCGACCTTTGTCATTAATCTTCGTCCGTGGCGGATTCCGCGTTCCGGCAATCGACATTGGAGTGCATCATTTTCGGGTTATTTCGTCGGGTTATCGGTGCAAAGAGCACGGGCTGGAACAAAGGCGAAAGATTGGCCGTTCGCGCCGATAATGTCGCGCGGAAAAATCTGCGAAAACAGATCGACGCGTCCGACGAAATCCGCCAGCACGTCCGTCCGGCTCGCCGATATGTAACCCGCGCCGATATATCGGATTTCCGTCGTCGTCCCTTCCCCCTCTTCACTCTCCCGCCCTCGTCACCATTCTCCTTTTATTTTTTGCCTTTTTCTATACAGGTACAAAAAATATTACACTCCGTTCGCGGACGGTATTGGTTATTAAACGCTTACGGATGAATACTGCATGAGCGCGCGCCCGCGCTCGCGAATACAGCGAGCGGGCCTGCACGCGCGCAATTGCGATCGGCGTTAAATAATTTTTTGCCTCCTCGCAAAGTGAAAAATGTGATATTCCCAGGAAATAATCCGCTTGCGCCCGCGCGTTAATCGGATAAGCCGTGTAGATCGGGCGTGGACGTCCGCTCGCGCGGATTCGCGACATCTCAGGAAAACGCGCGCGTTTTCTTTCGGACAGCGTCACCGTCGATCCTCCTCGAGGATCGACTCGAGAGGATCCGCTCGATAATGTCACGGCGGGAAGAGGAGAGGGGACCGGTCGCCGTAGTAAGAACACGCGGTTCTAAATATACGAAGCCGACGCGAACGCGAATCCACCGCCAGATCTGCGATTCGTTTTTCTCGCCTTCGTTCCCGCATCGACCGTTTAGCGCGACAACGAGCCGGATCGTCGCTTCGTCTTTTTCGTCGCCGGCTTGCTTCCACGAACGCGTTCTTTCGCGATTAACAGGATTAGCAAACGCGAGAGCGACGCGCGCCTCTTCTCGAGAGGATGAGAGCGGCCTGTGGCGCAGCAGAGGCGGCCGCATTGTGCGCGGGGAATGGCGGAGGGGATTAATTTTATCAATTATTTTGCATATTCTCTTTCCCGGTAATGCTACGTGCGAATCGCGCATAACGTTGACGTTATTGTTTGGAAACGTAAAAATCGTTAACGGGCTGAAATTTCAAATAAAAATGAAACGTTATTTCTATTTCATTTTATTCGTTTTATTATTCGTTTAATTATGGCGGCGCGCAAAAGCAATTTTTATTATATTGCTTTCATTACGAAATGCTGTTATCGTCGATATTTTTCAAATATTTCCCAACTCATGCGCATGAAATGGCGATAAACGAACAGAAACACGATATATATCGAGCTAGATGAAACGAACGCGCGCGATATTCCGGCGTCGTTTATCCCCCGAATTTATCCGAAGGCCACATCTCCGCGGCATCGTTGCATTCCTCGTTATTATAATTGCGTAAGTTAGCATTATTAAACGTATTCGCGATGTAGCGGCGGAGAAAGCTCGTAATCTTCCCTTCGGATACTCAGCAGCTGCGTGTCTTGAAGTTTATGAGATTTGTGCTCGTGCTATTCTGGCGAACGAGTGTCTAGACTCCCCGTTCACCGCGGCAAAGTTCAAAATTACCTTTCGCGAAGTATTACCTGCAGTGTTCATTCATCATTCACGACCTGTCGTCTGGACCGTGACTGTTCCGGCTAATTTGGTCCGCGCGTTTCTTTCCCGCAGAGTCAGCGACCGCTGCGGTAAATCAGTAACGTTTGTTTCTCTTCTCCTCGAATGCCTCCAATTTGTTTTCGCAAAACGCTCGGCGATCCGAACAAATCGACGGAATTCCCTTTCTCGCGCGCCTCGAACCGCTCTGGATCATCCAAATGGAAACGTTGCGCGTTTATGAATAATTCTACCATCAGCCATCGAAAATTCATCGTCGGGAGCTCGTCGTAATGGCAGAGAAAACTCCCGCGGACGATCGAGAGCGAGCTCGACGGGATCGTTGCGCGTTACCGCTTCGTCAGTTCTGAAATTTCCACTTTTACATTGTTCCATAAATTTCTGACCCTTGTCGCCCGTCTCATATTTTACACAAAGTAACAGTTATCGCGTTACGGCTACACGCTGAGTGACCGCGAAGGTAAGCAGTGCCGGCTTCGGATGACACAATAATCGCGACGACGATGGCGAGCGAACGTTTAGACGAACGTTAGGATCGCACTCGGGGGAGCATTATTTGCTAAGCTAATGAGTAGTTTCCACGTTGTTCGGCAATCAGGCCGAACAAAGGGCTTCCGGTCACGTCGAGGACCCCGCCGCCGTTTCTAGTTTGAACTCCTTCACGCGGCAAGTTCGCCGACAGTGGCGGCGGCGCTGTACAAACAGCTGCACTTCCCTCGCTTTTAAGTATGCGGTGTCGGAAATTAACGGTGCATGCACGTCGCAACCATAACAAACGCGCTCGAGAAACGGTGGGTCGTCCCTTCGCGCAAAGGGCTCGAAACCGCGCGGCTCCGCAATTTGCAGGCTTCCTTATATCGAGAAAAACCGCTCGCTTCCTTAATCTTCCCCGTCGTTTCCCGCGACGGGACTCTCCGCCCTTACGATTTCTCGTAATAGTCGTGGGCGAGGGCGGGGCGGGGTGGGTGGGGGGGGGGGGCACGTAAAATCCTTTACCGGGCGGTGCCCTCGCGTGATTTCATCATCGCTCGCATTCGTTTAATCATTTGCGGCGCGTCTATTGCCTCGCTCGAAGCCGCTCGAACGAAACGCGCCGTAACAATCCCCCTCCCCCTCCCCTCCCCCCTGCGGGTGATGATATCCCGTTGCCGAAGCGAAAGCGAGCCATCAATGACACGCGATGTCGACCGAATGCCGAATCTTCCCGCTCGGCGCGGATAGGGCAAGCGTGTCGATGTGTGAAAGAGAGAGCCTCCCCGGCCCTCAAAGACAACGAGGTAAAGCGAAAATAGCGCTGCATGCGAACACTGCAATCTCCTAATGCGGCCGTTTCGTCGGGGAAGCATCTGATTATTCGCGTAATAAGCAGACCCGAGCGTTCCGGTGCTGCTAATGACACGGTCATCCAAACCGGCCGGAGTACGAGTTCGGCGGCGCTCTAATTCTCCCCCTGCTGCCCCCCTCCGCGGAATGATGGCGAGGTGGGCATAATGCGCGCGCGGCTGATTAAATCTTTAATCCGTCGTCGTAACGGTGCGATTCGTCCCTCTCGCGTCCTCCCGCGCGGAGCGGCGAGGATGAAAGGCGACGGATCTCTTCTTCACCTTTCCCCCCTCCGTCTCGGTTCTCGTTGGTCATTAAAGTCGATCCCCGGTGAAAAGTTGGCGAGGCATCGCCGGCAAGAGAACACGAAGTGAATGCATACTGCACTCGTGGGACCGAGATGGTGCTCGAGCATCGGAAAACGAGAGCGTCTCGTATTTCTTGTTTCACGAAAGGCGGCGCGGCATTCCGCGGAAAATGCGCAGTAAGTATCCTCCCGTCCGTCTCCGAGGACCAGGAGAAGAGGCCGAAGATATATATCGCTTAGGGGGATGCTGCGAAATCGAATGAGAATACGTAGACATCGCCGGCAAGTCTGCAACGGCGACGCCGATCGTCCCGAAGCATCGGAAACAATCGACAAGAGAGCATTCTTGGGAAACGCAAGCTTATGTTTCCCAGTATCCGAATCGCGATGCCGAGTGCTGCGGGAAACGATAATATTCTGTCACATGATAACGATGATCCTCCGGTCTCGAGTTTCTCCGTCGTACGCGACGACGGAGCGTCTCCATCCGATTGGATGAGAATATCTGTCGGGATATTTTTTCGCGGATAGAGCCGATTGGAAGTACCGCGAAGGTGCCGTAAAATTAAGACGACGACGTGGCAGTTCGTTATGCCGAGAACGCGGTTTACGACACGGTGCTTCTTCTCTTCAATTTAGATAAACGCGAGTGAATCTTCAAACTTAGATAAACGCGAGAATGCGCGGATCGCGCAGCTCGGCGCAGCCGAGTAATTTCCGGCCGTGTTTAGGACTTTGGCCACGGCCGCTCGCTTTTCCAAGATTGCGCCTTTAACGATCTTCCCGATAATGGCACGCTGATGGAAGAATTTCGTAATTTCGAGCTGGCGCTTTGCGACACAACGGCGCGATATAAGGCCCGTTGCGCGTTTCGTATGGTATCGTAGTTCTCCAAGGAAGACCGCGTCCGTCCGACATGAACCGGCTACTTCTACTCGCGCTGTTAACGTACACGGTGCTGGCCAGCGAGTCATGTATCATAGAAGACAAGAAGGTACGGAGAATCGAGTTAATCTTGCCGATCAGACGGGTCGTGCGTACCGTGCTGTTACATCGCGATTACGTGCTAATCACGCTTGGTCGTTTGGCCGTAGGGAAAGTCCGACATTCACGTGATCGAGCTGGACGACTCCAAGGAATCTGTGAGTAGCCCGGATAACTCCGTTATCATTTAATTCACCGCAACTTTGCGCTCTCGTATTTTCTTTTTTGAAAAATTCTTCGTCGACGCATTAACGTGCTCGCACGGCTTTGCGGCTTCTTCGCTGATTGACGATAATAACATTGACGTTTGTGTCGCATGTCGTCGAAAAGGGCGAAATTGTGACTGTACACCTGCCGGACAGGCGAAGGCGAGAGGTCAATAGTCAGGACAGGAGGAGCAACTGCAAAACGGACGAGGACTGTGGTCCAGGAGCGATCTGCTTCGTGCATCTGATCTGCGGTACGTAGTCGCGTCCGAGAGACGTCATCGTTTCGAGAATGTGTCGCGGAACGAAATCTCTGCATGTCTTTTTGCAGTCAAGGGAACATGGCGTACCATCGAGTCCCTGGACGCGCACGCTGCCAATTAAAACACAACGGGAGAGACGAGAGACGACGAGACGAGACCCGGTGTCCCCGACGGAGTTGTATGCCGATAAAATCTTTGTATGAGCAACCTCGGCAGCCTCGCCAACAGTAAACGCGCATCGATCGAATGATTG
Organism: Eciton burchellii; assembly: GCA_020341155.1. NCBI lineage: Eukaryota > Metazoa > Arthropoda > Insecta > Hymenoptera > Formicidae > Eciton > Eciton burchellii. Next base: position 77,342 of record JAHMML010000051.1, read on the forward strand.
ATTTCCCATCATCGACCATCCAGATGGATATCTGTTTGCTTATCTGCGTTTCGCGCGCCGATGAAACCTTGCCGCGGCGGCACCGTTCATCCGTTCCAGGCGGGTTCAAGCGAAAGCGACGGAGAGGTCAGGGGCATGAATATAACATAAACTCGAAAATATCGAGCATTTAATAGCGGCCCGAGCCGCGGCGATAATACATGCGCGTAAAACGGTCAAGTTACACATCACACGCGGATTTGGTGAGAGTTGGACGCACAAATTGTAAAAAAAAGCGCCGGTTCCCGAAAATAGGAAAGAGAGGAGAGGAAAAGCGAGAGAAGAAAAGAAAATGGCACAGCCGCGGAAATATGCGAGCGAGGAAGAGAGAAAGCCCGTAACAGCGGCGGGAGGGTTGTTTCTCCTCATCTCCTCGTAAATCTAACGCGAGCAACCCTTCTCGCCTACGAACCCTCCGTCGCAACCGTAACCACCGCGTGGCGCCAAAAAACGCCTTACCGTACATGAGATTTACACTCGAAATCAATTGGCCGGCAATTGACACCGATCGGTGTCGGGCATCGTTTTATCAACTATCGACTATCGGATATCGACTATCGCTGACGCCGGAGAACTTCTCGTCACGAGACGATCTCGAACGTGCGAGCCACGATCGATATCGGCTGGCGGAAATTCGCGTTCATAAAATGTTCATGCAATTGTAGAGTTGTAATAGTGTCTCTGTGAATAGCAATAAACACGTCACGAATGCTGCACGTTATAATAATTACGTTTATTTTATCATAATAATTACGTTTATTCATCGGTGCATCCGTTCTGCGCGTGCGCGTGCGACGAGACGGCGCCGAGATGAAAATCATGTCTGACGATGTATGAGCAGCACGACGCTCATCGGTCAAGGAGGAATTCAACGGGCTTCGGCTTCAACGAGCAGCCAGTCGGTGTCTCGTAAAAGCCCGCGAAACTCGACGGCAGCACGCGGAAAGATTTACGATTGCAGCAAGAGGAGCGTAACATCCGTAATATCCTTTCTTCGCGCAGAAGCGGACGGTGATTTTTCACGCGAGTCATTCTTCTCTCGTCACGCGGCAGGCTTCGTTTAATTTTATTTTAATACGGAAAAAATGAATCCTCCTCCGCGGAAATGGCGCTCGCGCGCGAGAAGCGGTCGTAAATATTCGGCTGCGAGTCATCTGGCGGCACGCGCCACCGAATTTCGGCCAGGAGATATTTAAAGCCGCGAGGGCGCAATTAGCGAGAACAGTCGTGATCGGCGATTTGTCTTTCCGTTGTTTTGCGATCCGCAGAGAAACTTGCGCGCGAGAGGCTGTCCCTTCCTTTTGGAGAACAACAGCTGGATGACAGTCTCTAATTTAGGATTAATTAATTGCTTTTTGCAATCTGTTCCAACGCAGTTTTTCCAATCTTATTTGTATTTTACAAAAGACGCGCAAGAGGAGATAAATAGAGAGAGAGAGAGAGAGAAAGAGAGAGGAGAACGTACGTCGAAAGATCACGACACGACGGCAAATCTATTTCAAGTAGCGATAATGAGTCATTTCGTGCAGAGAAAGAGGGAGAGGGAAAGCCGACGAGGAGGGGCCGTCACGAGAGAAAAATTCCGGCACGCGGACGCCGAAACGAGCTGCATTTTTCTGCGCTCAATTTAAACACCGTCTACGTGACAGCCGCGAAACAGCATCGCGCGTATTCGCGCGTGGCTCGCGACGAGCCGTGGCAGACTCGTCGCGTTTCTCGCTTGTGCGTCCATACGGCTTTCCCGGCGGATTTTATTTATTGTACGACTGATTCCGGCGACAAAGGAACGAATCAGCCGTGTCACGTGGCCCACGCGGCATACGAGAGAGGCTGGAAAATAAAATTCTCGGCTGACGAGAAATTCGACACGGCGTGAAAATACGCCGCGTTAAAACGAGGCTCGACCTTGGCCAGGGGCGAGAACCAGACTCCCCTTATTTACCTGAGCGCCGTGATCCGAAATTAAAATTAAACATTCGTGCGTTATACTTGGACAGGCGCGATTCCAGCGGCGGAGGGGAGCAGACTCCGTGTAACGCGCGTTTATTTAAACGCGCTTGTTCTCCTGTCGGCAAGGGAAAACGCACCGAAGATCGGACCTTTGCTCGACAACGATTCGGATCGAACGAGGACGCGCGATGGTTGAACCTGCGAACTCGGGGTCGACCGAGTTCATTTTTCACGAGGCGTATTTTTCGCGGATCTCCGAGTACAGATGCACTTACGCGGAACATAATATACGTACCAGGACCCCGTAACTGCCCCTGTATATTATGTCTCGCGTATCCGCGAGACGCACGTAGAAGACACGTCTTCCAACCGGATGATCCATGAACAATGTCTCGCGACGCGGATCCAAACGATGCCGCGGGTCCGCAGTTATTCCGACAAATTAATCGCGACCGTAAACGGGGCATTGCGTCTTCGATGTGTGATCCCTCTCGATCGCCTTTCAATCTTTATCCACTATTCGATTAAACGGCATCAATCCCGTGGGAATTAATCCCATTTGGATGAAAAGAGAAAGAAAAAAGGATAAAATTTCCGGATTTTCGGAAGCCGACTGCTCGCGAGCTTATAAGATAATCGCGGAGCTGGGTTAATCCCGATTGGGTTAATTCGCATCGTCTTCGCGGGGTTCATTAATTAAAGTTGCTTTAATGAAAGCTGTCATCACCGACGCGGCCGGATCGGATGTGATGAATAAGGGAGCAAATCTCGGCTGAAGCGAGCGCCGTAAACAAATGTCGAGATTGAATCTTCCAGAATTTGGCCGCGGATGTACATTGAATATGGCTAATGCGACGTAATAAAAAACGTAATTAATTACGTCGAAACGTGGATTATAAAGTCGAAGATCTGCAAGGTGGATCTGCTGGCGACAGATTTCCTCGCGTTACTTCCCGACAAGCGAATTCTCATCCGAGGACGAGTAGGTGACAACGAGTTTTAATGACTCGTTCCCGCGCAACTCCCCCCCATTCGAGCGGAACGAAGGGCGAGAATAGTCTTCGCCCGCGAAAGTGTCTCGGAAAATTCCTTCCTCGGCCTCCCCTCGTTCTCCCGTTCGTCGACGACGATTCAGGCAGGGTCGGAGGGGTCGCGACCCTTTTACGCGGACCGCCTGCATTCCTACGTCTGTGCGCTTCGCGGCATGATCCAAGATTGCGGCGAACGAGGCCGCATCGATCAAGCGTTGCGGATGGATAAAGATCTCCGAACGCGAATCGGCAGCAGTGTCTCAGAGTGCCGCTTTAATTTATTTATACGTTGAATATCGAATGCCGTCTCGAATCGTGCTCGATCTCTCGGTCGGCGGTGGCGCATTTACGTAAATCGTCGAGGATTATGCGGTGTCTCGTGGTTCACGAGTTCGCGTCTCTCTTTCTCGACGCGCCGCTCTCGAGAACGATTCCACATCGTCGGGACGCCGTCGTCGCGCGGGCTCGATGCGGAAGGTTTATGCATGCGTATTAAAAAATTCTTCCCTCGAAATTCCCGGGAATCCAATCTTTCCTCTCGCCGATAGTGCGGCGGGCTCGTTACCGGAACACGTGCAGCCACGGAACAAGGAGAGCGACATCGTGGAAAGAGTGTAAGCCCTCCTGCGAGGGGAGAGAGGGGGGGGGGGGAGAGGGCTTCCCTCGCCAGGTTCTCGGAGACAGAGCACACGCTCGTACACATGCACGAGGCAGGGAGCGAGTGAATTTCCGAGAGCGAGAGCGAGAGCGAGAGGAGGATCGAGCGAGGAATAGAATAGACTGCAGCGGAATATATTATCCTGTGCTCTCTGAAAGTTGAATCTTTTCCATAATACCGTACACGGTACACGGTGAGGAGAGTATCGTGTCCAATGATGCGAAAGAACTTTTCGTCGTGTCAGGGATCTTCCTTGTTCCGAGATTCCCGAGACTCGAGCGACGCGCGAATGGCTAACCGAAAGGAAAACACCTCAAAGCAAGTCATGTATTTAAGAAGCGCGGACGACGCTCGCGTCTTGCATGCCTGCCGAAGAACGAGTGGATTTCGTGAATTAGTAGCTGAATAAGTGAAAGAACGAGCAAGGCTCCGATCTTAAGCATGATTTATCGCAGACGCGGAAAGCGGAGGAGGCGCCAAAGAGCGAAACGCGATGCTTCCGCGGCATCGCTCATCCGGCTAACTGCCGACTGATACGCGATACGCTTACTCGACTCGATTTTCCCCGAGACCTCCCTTCTTGCTTCTCACTCTGACTCAACCGCAACCGCCTACAATTCGTCGTCGGACTGTTAAACGCCCTGGTGATGCTGCGGAGTCACCGCGGGAAGTCGCGATCCGCCTCGTGAAACAGCGCGACCGTATATCAGTCGTTTCTTCTTCGCGGCTTCTCGTCTCTCCGTAAAACGATCCGCTTACCGGTCGTTTACGATCGATCGAGTCACCGTGCGGTAACATAAATTACCGCTTGGTAACTCGGCACGTAGAAAGCTCGCAAAACTCCTCTCGTTCCTATCAACGCGCTCCGGGAGCGCCAACGGGAAAAGTGGACTCGAAATTTATCGACGCGGAGAATCGATGGGGAGCAGCATGCGTTTCAGGCCCGCGGAGGCCTGAAGAAACCCTCATTTCGATATTACCGAAAGAGGCCGACTACTGATTCCGCTCACGATCGGAATTTATCGCGTTCACCCATTTACCTAAGTCCAACAACCTGCTCGAGCTCGCGGAGCTAAAGAACGGATGACGGCGCGTCGCGCGTTGAGCGCGTGATGTACCGATCGGACGCGGGGAAAATGGAGAGAACCGCGAGGGGAGGAATCCGTGCGAAGGGAGAGGAACGCGAGCGGAGGGCGGCCGGGGGTTGGAGGAGCCGCGGGACGGAAACGAACGATCCTGTTAGCCGTTGCGCGGAAGTCATAAAGAGCCGGCAAATCTTTTCATTATCGCGCCGCGTAAGTGATACGTATATCATACTAAAGGGGCTGTTTCGCGGGCATTATCGCGGGGAGAAACGAGCCCCGAAGCGCACGAGCGAGCTACGAAGCGGACGCATCGCGGAACTTGCGTGAGTGCGCGCGCGGATTAAGCCCGGCCATTTCTCCGCTTCGTCTACGCGTACGAGTCGCCTCGTTCTTCTCGGCCGCCCTTCATCATCCCTTCTCCGTCCCTTCGGTTATCTATTCCCGCCGCTTCTCGAGAAAAGCTCTCGCTTTACGAGCGTTAACGCGCAATGCTCTCTTCATTAGAGAAAGAGAAAGAGAGGAGCAGCGAGAGAGACACGTGCCGCGCGATCGCGTGGTCGATCCGCGCGTAATTCCACATCGCGGCAGTTTTATCGCCGGTCCACGCGGAGCGGGTGTTAAATTAATGGGAAACTTTACGACGGGGAATTAATACGCGCGATCCCTCGCCGCGTGATTTCCCGCGGCGTGTCGCGGAAACGTCAGTTTCCCCGAACGCGCCGGGCACGCATCCGTGCCGCATTACGTGACACTTAATTACATGTATCGGCCACTTAATCACGTGATCAGGTCGTTCCACACTCGATTATCCCGCGCGATCGCGGATTTATTTCGTGTTGGGAAATGTTACGTCCCTCTCTCCTCTTTAAACCGCAGGCGAGGGCGAGTATCGAGCGATAATTTTCACTCTCCACGCCGCGCACGAGCATTCGTTGTTCATTATCGTCAAGCTGCGATGATTTTCATGAAATTAGTATGAATTTTTTACACGCTGCCGCCGTCATTGCGGAGATATTCGCAAGGAATAATATCGCAGGGCGACATAAGTGCACGCGGAAATCAGATCCTCGCGTTCGCGCAAGAAACGTCCCGCTGCTGTGCGCGCGTAATTGCGCCGCGCGAAAAACTTACAGATCGACTACTACTACGCTCTTACGAGCCCTTATCGATCGACGGACCTTTCAAAGTCCCTTTTTGCGTCTGATAATGTTATGGCGCACCGCAGATGCGGAGCCGGATAACTCGCTATGTAAATTTCGCTCGCCGGATGCGGCGCGTTGTTTCAAAGGAACTTAATTAAATTTTAACGACGCTGTAATGACGCAATGTTAATAGATCGCGATCGCGATCAAGCGGCCTCGCAACGCACGCCCTATCTGGCATCGCGCGCCTGTGCAAGGTCGGAAGGGATGCACGAAGGGATGCCTTCCGCCTTAGCTGCGGGTTAATATTGCAGGAGTAATGCGCGAGGCACGATAAAGTATCGCCGATCAAACGAGATCGTCGGATCGCTCGCTCGATTTTTGCGGCCCTCAGATATTCGTCAGCGGCCGTTTGAGGGTCGCTAACGCGATAACGAGTGCAGGGGTGGCCTGCCTGGAGTCACCCTCTTGCGAGTCAGCCTCCTGTTTTACGGCACGAAATTACGCGCGTTTACGGCCGACATTGTCGCGACGCCGCTCCGAAATTGCGCGTCCACGAGCGGATCGATCTCGTTCAGCGCGACCGTTAATCTTTACGGATTGCCCCAGAATCCCGATTAAGCATTATCTTTAAGCAGATTAAGGATAATTCGCAATTTATAGATCGCCGAGCCTTGGCGGATTCTTTTACCGGAAGTGACGACATCAGCTGCCGAGATATCGACAACACGAAGCTTGATAATTAGGCACGTCTGCCTTATCATTTCTACTTTATTTCTATCTGACACGGCGCCGCGAAGAAATCGAACGAACCGACAGACTCGATCTCGTCGCAGTCGCGATTAACGAACCGTAATTCGTTTGTGATTTATTTGTCCCTTGACGAGGATTTTCCAGCGTCTGATTCAATATCGAGATCAGGATCTCGTTGAATCATGATTCTCGATCATAATTCGCGCATGTCGCTCGCCTTGTTCCGAGCAAAATGTCTTCCATGAGATTTGTTCTTATCGTTCTCCGAGTCGTTCACGAGATTACGATAATAAAATCCGATGATTCGCGGAAGTAAGAGGAAGCAGCAGCAGCAGCAGCAGCAGCAGCAGCAGCAGCAGCAGCAGCAGCAGCAACGCAGGATCATAATAGTAACGATCGCATCACTCTTTAGACGTGTGCCTATTTAGTAGCGCGTTGAAAACAGCTCGCAGACAATGGCGGCCGTCCGCGATGAATCACGACCATAAAGTCCTCGGAATTCACGCTATTAGATGAAGAGAACGGCAGACGTGGCGCGGGCGTTTCGCAGCCGCCGCAAAATTGAGATCCGTCCATGTTTTCGGGACAGAAGCCGGCCGGCATTCCCGGCAGCGGCTGGCGCGCGTTTAACGGCTGTGAAATTGTCCCGCTCTCGCAGAATGGTCCTTCACGCCGGCGGAATCTGCGATGAGATGGCGGGCTCGATGTTTATCACGATTGGCTTAACGAAGAGAGGACCAGTGACTTTTAATTGCGCGACTGCTTTAACTCTCTTGCCGTGGGACGTCGAGATTTTTCGCTAAAACGCACGAGTGCCGCCACGCTCGCGAACAAATCATTTGCTCATTGTTGGAGAACTCGTCGATCGATCTTTGACGGTTGGAGTCTGCCAATCTTACGCTAGGCGAGTTGCTGCTCGAATTTGAGTAATAAACAACATCCTCAAATTCAGCCTCGCTTTAACATGTACAAGATATTTACTAGACTCAGATTTCAGTTCGCCGTGCTGAGATTCGCGATTCAGAGATTGAACGTTCGTTTACTTCAAATGCCCAATTTGAACTGATAATTAGCAGCTGTCGTTCGCAACGACGGCTGCATACATGAAAACAAACAACACTCGACTCGTCCTTGTTGTTGTTTGAACGATTTATCGTTCATTACCGAGTATGATCATAATTCAGCCTTGATTTCTCTCGCATCCCGAGTTGCTCGTACTTTCGAGGTCAGAGAAAGCTCGTCACATCGCGAGGGTTCCTGCCGGGTTCCCGTTCTTGATCCCGAACTCGGTTCGATATGCGGCAGAAATCCAAACACTGCTAACCAGTCAAAAGCTGTCAAAAGCTGCATTCATGCCACGATCGTTCCTCTCCCGAGCGATACTACGCATACCGTAATGTAGGATTACATCGCGAAGGGAACGTAACGATCGCGCCGAGAGAACATAATGGAGAGAACGGATTTCAGATTTGGCCGAAAATCCCTTCGATCGTCATGATCGACGGCGTCGATTTCACGTGCTGCGATTTCCCTCGATACAACGGCGATCGGACAAGTTCGCCGGAAGATCTCGTGACGGCGTACCGTCTTATTCCCCGCGACGACGGTATTGACCAGCCCTGAAGGGCTTGCCAACCCCTCAAAACGCGTGTCTGTTTGATCCCGGATAAGTTCGTGAGTTGACTTTTCCTCTCGGTGTCGTCATCACCGCCCGGCTCCGGCGTTCCATCGCGCCTCCACGATCGCGATTCGTCCCTCTCCCCCCACGATCCATGAACACGCGAGATTTCCCGTGTGTTTTCAGCACGCACACGGGGAGATCGCGCGGGGATGCCGAGCTTTAATCTACACGACGGTACGTGAGGTGTTTGCGGTCGAGCCACCGGCAACCCTCCTCATCGCTTCCGCAACCTCATGCAGAACGGCCCTCCTCTGTCGAGTCCAAGAACACCCCGTGCACTCCGTAATCTTCGGCCCTCCGTGAGGATCCGCTCGGCAACTGAATTTCAACGAACCGCCGCAGCCTGGGAACGAACGCAAGTCGGACGAAGCAAGTTTCATAGGTCGATCCTCGAACTCCTCGATCTAATTAAAACGATAATTGCCTTATGCCCGCACACTTTTCGCGCGGGGAAAGTAGCGAGTGAACTATCAAGGGGAATGTTCGCCTCGATCGTCAGCTCGACGACTTCACCCGCAAATACGCCGTAAATATTCCCGGTATGCTGGTGCGCGTCAAGCGAATCTCCTCGACGATGCGTTTCATTTCGTTCTCCTGCTTCTTTATCCCGGTGGCGGTTAAACGTCAAATTTCCCGAGCGGGTAGAGTAATTGGAGCGATCCCGTCCGCGCGGAGGCGGGAAGGGGAGGGGGAGGGGGAGAGGAAAGGGGCTATAAATCTCTTATTCACGAGAGCGGAGCGCGGCCGCGCTCGTTCGCGCGCGGCTTAATCGTCAGCCAGTGATTAGCCGCGGCAGGATCGCGGCAACGGCTGTATTCCGTATTCCGCGTGACGCGGAGAATTTCCGCAGCTGGAAGAATTTCCGCGGGACGTGGCGGGGGAGGTATCGCGCCGCCGGTATACGTATTTTACGCGCGCCTCCCCCTAAATCACGATAACGCGCGATATCGCGCGCGCGCGCGCGCGTTAACAAATGCACGGACCTCGCCGGACGGAATACCCAATGACACGGCGGAAGTAGCCGTCCCTTGCCTCCCGCGACGACTTCCGCCCGCTGAGAAAGGCCGCGCGCGGCGGGATCAAAGCGTAATCCCAAGCAGTCAGCTCGTGGCAGCTTCGCAGTCGCGACCGCCGCTATCTATCCGATTCAGGACGCCCCGGCGTCACGTCCCTCGAGGGCACCGTTTCGTGGGGAGAGTTAAAAAATTATAGGATTACGGCCGAAGCGCGCGCTCGGCCACTAATGACGCGTCATAAACGCGCGCAAGCGGCAATTCCCACGCGAGTAGAACAAGGACAGGAGGATACGTCTCAATCCGCGATCTCCAAAGACCTTCGACGAACAAATCGCGTAACGAGTCTCCGATTTACCGTAGTTCCTCGCGAAAATCGAGCGCGCGGACACGTACGCGATATCACACCCGGATGTGAATTCCTCGCATTCCAGCCGACGTTTCCACGTGCCCGACGTGGTCCGAGCGAAGCTGCGCGGCTGGGAGGAGAGAAAAATCAACGTGACTGATTGCGCGAGTCGAGTGTGCGAAGAGAATCACTGCGGATCGTCGTAAAAGCGCCGGGCCGTTGCCCGGCATCGACCGCATTCGTAACGTACGCGCCGGCGAATTCTGCCGGCTATACAAGGTGTCCAATTCCAGCCGCCGTGACCGTGATTGATTTCTCGGCGAATTTGGAGTCGATGTCCGCTGAGCGGAAATCCCGGGGGGAGAGGGAGGAAATACGCGTTCATCAACGTTCTAGGATAAAAGCTCGCCGGCAATGCGGACGCGAGTAATTGGCGAGAGTGCGAATCGATGCGGCGCATCTCTCTAATCGGAACGATTTCCATTAAATCCCATTAAACGGACACTCCACGGGCTAGAAAAATATTTCAGGCAAACAAGGCTCAAGTAAACAAGGCTTAACGATGAAAATCTCCTTAATTAACTCATTAGTCTCCATCGCCTCTCGCGATTCCGTGCCGCAGAATTCAAGCTACTCGATCGCGAGACTGAAGACATAGGGAGGGGAAGCCGACAAAGGTCTCCCGCCACGCGAGAGTTCCGGAGAGAGTTCCAGCGTTCAAGAAGTCTGAAACACGGCGCAATCTCGCGACGCTCGTTCAGATTTTTCCGAGCTGCCTCTCGATCGCGCTCGATTCGTATGCGTCTCCGGCGACGCGAGATTCGCCGGACGCCGGCGAGATGGAAGACGCGGCTTATATCCAAAAGAGGCGCCATAAATCCCGGCACATGCGCTTGCCATGGCTCACCATGAATCAGGATTTTTAGATCGGTCGCGTTCGGGCCGCGATCGGCCCACGTCCACCCTGAGGATAACGAGGGTTACTGTCGCCGTGAAACGTCTGCGCTTGCGAGGCAGATCGAGCCTCTTGAGGCGGCATATGACACGCATTTATATCGTCCCGGATTTTTTGTCGGGACCGGTGGTCCCGTCACAAGTTATTTCCACGATTTCGTATCGCGAAGGCGCGTCTTGGAAGAGGAGGAGAGAGAGAGGGCGATGAAAGTTGGGGCGATCCGCTGTTAACAGGTTGTCAAGCGACGGCTTGAGTTTATTAATAGACCTCTCGCGATGCGAGGCGTGAAAAAAGGCGGCCGCTCCGGCGACAGGCCGCCGAGCGATAATGAATGTCTATTAATTAAAAAGATCCCCCTTCGGAAAGAGCGCCGCGTGAGCGGCGCATTTATCAGCCGCGATATGTTAATGGAATCGGCGGAACAGGGAGCAGGAGATATTTACAGCGGCCGGTAATTTCTCGTATTTTGAAATTAAACGTTTGCTCCGACCGGCATTTACGACAACGCGAGCAAGAATAATCGCCAGATTCAAGATACGACCGCCGATGCTGTTTCTCTATATATTATAAGAAGGAAAAAAGGGAGAATCGCTAGCAGCGGATTCGTCTTTCCCCGAGAGCAGACGCGAATTCGAAGTTTCCGATATCCGCTGATTCGCGTTCTCACGCGGAGAGAAAGAGAAAGGATCCTCCGCGACCGGCTCGGATCCGGATTGCAGGATCGTTTCGACCCCAGGAAACGGGACGCACAGGGCCGGTAATCGCTCGTCGTTAGAGGGTATACGCACAATGCGTGCCAGGACGCGATTCCACTCCGATTGTCTATCGGAGCCGCCCTCCACTCTCTCCTACGAGCCTCGTCCGTGACGACTGACTGCGGTTTAACCTCGGCGGTTTAACACGCTCAAACGAGCCCGTTGTCGACCCCTCGATGTCATCTCACTCTCGCTCTCTTTCAGCAGTCGCGAGTCGCTTTCGATGTACAGGGCGCGTCAGAAGCCGTCCTCCGCTCCGTCCAGCTTAAAGCTGCTCTTTTGGGAAGATCTATCCAAAGTCGCGATCGCGAGGAAGCGACTTCGAGGATCGACATGAGCCTCGAGTCGGTCGGAGAAACGCGCGGCTCTTCTGACACGATCTGTACGAGGTCGGCATGGTTTAAAGCTGACGGATCGAAGAGAGACAATCGACTAATCGCTCGCTAATGACGAATAAAGAGAAATTTCGAGGACCGGTGGAAAGATGCGCGGGATATTACGTTATTTCGTATTACAATATCGAAATATCGAAAGGTAATCTTCGTTCGCTCGTGACCTCGTTAGGGCACGCTCCGCGTGCTCGAATTACGCGCGCGAGGAAAGAGGAACGCCGTATGAAGGAATAATTAGAGAATAATAGTACCAAAGCGACATAGACATCCGCCGCGTTCGCTCCGGGCGAGATACGAAGAATGTAAATTAAACACAGTTCCCAGGTATCTCATCTTCAGTGTCGTATCGTCAGGCGTAGTGGACTCGGCATGGCGGATAACGGCGGCCCATCAGACACCGGCTCAGCTAGATAACGCCAAAGTGAAATGGCTCCCCGGTGTAATTCGTCAAGTTTTACCTGATTACAAAGTAGATAATTACGCCGACGACATATATACATATATATAGTCGTCCGATGCGTGAACAGGATCGTGAAGCGGGATTAACTGCCGTTTATGGAGCGCTTCGATGTTCTTGTTTTCACGGTTCTGGTGAGGAATTTTCGTGTTTTACGGAAGAAAATTCATGAACAACGGAAATAAGGACGTTGTTACTGGCAACACTCCGCGGGATAGAATTCGCAACGAAGACATCCGCAACATCTGCGAGATTCAAGATGTCACAAGATGTGGACCAGAATCGGGAGACCATGTAAACAAGATAAGCGGCTTGCAAAAGTCGCAAAAAATGGAAAAGCGAATACCGAGCCATCTGGACGGCCTTCAAAAGATTGTTGCGAAAGTTGGACATCAACTTTGCAGGAGAACAGGTACGCTGGATGAAATATATAGGATAAATGGTCCTATAAAAAGAAGAAGAAGAAGAAGAAGAAGAAGAAAATTCTTCCGCGATGTTCCCCTACGACGCTCGGATGATTCCTTTAGTATTTTCAGTAAGTGGGATCGTATACGGGGAACAAAGCGGGTTAAGGTAAGATCTACTGTGCGTACCCTGCGCATGCAAGATCGCTGAATGTAAATCGCTTCGTGACGCGGCGCCGTTTGCCTTGCGAGGGACACGCGCGGAGCCTTCTGAACCGGATGAAACGTTCAGGGGAAAAAAGTAAAAGTTGCGCAAAGTACGTTGGTTGCATGTCCGTTGCGCGCGAGCGCACCGCGGAAACCAGTGACAAAAAAGCATCCAACGACGAGATATGTCTCGCGGATAATGAGCAGCCTCGCCTTTATGACGCGCCGATAGCGCTCCGCTTTATCGGTCAGAGATCGAGAGATTGGTCCATATTACCAGGTGCGTTCGTTGCACTCTGCTCGCCGCGATTACCTGCAGGAAAATGCACTCGTGACGTAAATGGATAAGATGCGGCGAGAAAATGGCGAACAAGTCGAGCAAGATTGTATTGTGGAGGGAATCTTTTAATGTGAAATGCTTGTTGGAAGAAATATAATGCTCTAAAATGCGATAAACTTCCACGCGTTTTCAAAAAATGTTCTCTCTCTCTCTCTCTCTCTCTCTCTCTCTTTTCGTTGAGTAGCGCTGCGTATAATTGAGCCTATAATTGCAGACACACTCGTCAAAGATTTCTTGTACGAAGATCCGCGGAGACGCAAAGCGTCCGCTTCTTCTTCCCCCTCCCCGCCGTTCTCGGCGCCGTTTTCGCCGTCTTGCTCTTTCTTTACCGGAAACGACGTCGCCCAATCGATTACGTATTCATTCCATCCCATCCGTTTCATATTCTCGCCGGCGAATGACGCTCTCTCTCTCTCTCCCTCTCTCTCTCTCTCTCTCTCTCTCTCTCTCTCTCTCTCTCTCTCTCTCTCTCTCTCTCTCTCTTTCTCTCGCGCGCGCGCGTTTAATATTTCAGCCAGCCACTGACGAGATTCGCGCGATGGAACACTGACTTTAATTACGAATGTTTTAATTAGGAATTTATTTCGACTACAGCGCGCGCGCCGGAATCTGGGTTAATGATCGACGTGGTTCGCTTAATATTCCCTACGAAGGAGCAATAAAAACAAGTCGCGGTATCGTTACGTTGAGATATCGTCGATACGCGTGCTGAATCTCATCTGCTACCAGAAACGATTCTCATTTCGTTATTACGTTAAACGTAACTTTTATTCAATATCGCGGTCGCTTCAAGTACAAGACCGAGCAAGGCAAGCTTTTCCCATGAGCAAGATTCTATGCAGCCAGTGCGCAATATACGTTGCGATAAATTTCATGAACGAACTCGGAAAAACCATTCGGCTCGGGCGAATGCGGATGCGAATACGCGTCCGCGCGTGTGTGTCATGATTCAACATATACTCGATAATGCTCTCGGAGAAGACTCTCTTCAGGAAAGAGAGACAGCGTATCGTCGACGGGCGCGATAAAATTGTCCTCCCTATCCGAGCGTATCGTTCGATTTAAGGAACACCGACCCTTCCCGCCTCCCCCCGAGCACCTCCGTGACGATAAATTCTCCTTGCGTGCGAGGCAACGAGCATATCGGGGAATACGCGACAATACCGACATCTCGCTCTCTCCTTCTCTCCGCCGCTCTCCATTCCCGAGCAGCGTTCTACATGCTGCGCGTTGTTTCGAGGGCGGAGATCCTGAGGGCGCGTGTCTCCCTCGCGTGTCGCATGGATCGGGGTGCGGGCGGCAAATGGGATCCTCGTGCGAGAGGGACGTCGCGGGACGGCAATATGCCGGCGGGATTCCGCCGCGGCGGGCCGCGCATGGACACGCTCCGAATATAAATGCGGCCATCGAGAGCGCGCTCGCGGCCGCGCATTCGCGTGCGGACAGTAAATGATCGCGCGGCGTCTTCGGGACGATCCCTGACGCTGCAGCGGGCGAACGGTGGCGAAAAGTTCCGCCGAGCGGAATGGCACGTTCCCAGCGAGCACGCTGGAGGGGTGAACGGGTATTGCGAAAGTTTAAAACAACCCTCGACGTCGGCTCTCGAGGCAGCGAACAGTAACGGATGGCCCAAGTCGGCCGCGCAAATCGAAAGTGCATTTTCGCGCGCTGACGACTGTAACGTCGAACCACAGCAGGGAGATACGGCCGCGGCGATTCCGCACTCGGACTCTAACTCTTCAAATTTAGATTTATTTCTCCGCGCTCAGCCCCGGCGAGCCCAGCTCGCCGGGAAAGCGGATTAAGTCGCGGCCGCGACGTCGTGCGCCGACGTCGGCTATCGGGACCTCCCACGAAGTTGGATTCGGGCGAGCGCGGAGCCGCGGATGCTGTACGATTCTTTAATTACAACCGATAGCGCCGATCCGCGCCGCGCGAATCCACGAGCGAGGTCGGCCGCTCCGCCGAGCGGCGGAGAAAAGCGGATTATCGCGAGAACTGCCAGCGCGCCGGCATCAGAAAAGTCGCCGTTTCTCGCCTTATACATATATACGCACACACACACACACACATTTTTATTCTTCCGCCTGTCCGCTTGCGCTCGCAAGAGAAGAGTTCTTGAGGGAACTCCCGGCGCTCCCGGCACTTCCCGAGCTCGATTTGGTAAACTCGGCCGGAGCGGCCGTATACTATCAACGCGATGTTTCGATGTTTCCTCCTCGGTGACTTTCGAATAACTCGGATGTGCGCTTTCGCGAGTTAGTCCGGGAGTTTCGCGAAACAGCCCGAGGCAAGGTGCGCGTACGCCTCCTGCAGCCGTGCAAACGCGCATGCGCGCGAGCGCGCACCGCAGGATTCCCGCCAGGATTGCCGCCGCGTTTGAGGATCGCGATCCGACACTTTCGCCAACGGTTAAGCCCTCGCGCGAATATCGCGTTGTACGAATTAGCGGATCGCAGTCCCGTCGTGATCCTGTTAAAACGCGCGCGCGCGCGCGCGTTTTAATCACCGCTCCTAGTCTCCCGCCGCCCTGAACGACTCACTTGGTGCACGCCGACTTTCGCATTTCCGCCGGGAAAGTTTCGCCGCTATGGTTCCATTAACGACGGAATACCGAAAGATAATTGTCAGTGCACGAAGACCCTATCCAAGATGATTGCGTCATCTGCATCCTGATCGTGTACTTGATCGATTTCATTGGCTGACAAGCTTGCAACGCCAATCAAGCCTAACGTTCGGACAGGTCACGAAATAAGATGCGATATGTGGTTTGTAAGACCAAGAGAGAGAAAGAGAGAGAGAGAGAGAGAGAGAGAGAGAGAGAGAGAGGGAGGGTAAAAAAAACTTGTTACGATCCTCCTAACACGAAATGTCGGTCGACGCCGAGATCACAAGTCAATGCTGGCAGCAAAGTGGCGTATTTCCATTCTGATTATCATTCATCATCAATCATCACGGAAGCATGACTAATTAACGCACCGACTGATACGTACGCGCGCCGTAATGGATCGCATTTGACGTCATCGGCACAAAGCAGGATCTCGTTCTCACTCTCGTCATCGATGTCTATGTCGCGTTCGCGAAATTCAATCCGGCCGGAAGATCCGTGCCGGGAAATAATTAGCACGGTGTCCCTTTAAGGTTTCCGATCCCGCCGCCGCTAGAAGAGACGGGATCGCCAGCGTAATCCCCCAAATATGAATATAATTTGCCCGGAGGGTGAGCACCGGCGGGCGCGGCGAGGAGGCCCGCATGCGGAAAGCCGCTGAGAGCCGTCGACCCGGCCGGATCTACCGGCTGCCATAATTGTGTCGTCTACGCTGACAACCTGCCACCGATAATGAATATCGCAAAGTGTTCCCGTACCTGGTCCATCGCCAGCTGCGACACGGATCGAAAGAGGACTCTTCCCGGAATCGCTCGCACGCGATGTCTTTCGGATCAATTCACGATCTAATCGTCTTGATTTCCTGTTTCTAGATCCGCGCGGCGAATGCCGACTCGCTTGTTCGATCACGATCGATACTCGTACCAGTCTCGATGTTTGTGTCAAGCTTAATCCTCCAAGTGTAATATCAAAAGCCGAGGCTTTGTTCTCGATATCCAGCCGGAGCGAATTATCTCTTCGGGAACTATCTCATTAGCATGACCGCATGATGGCGATATTGCGAACGATCCGGAGCGGATTAGCGAGATCCCGAGAGCGCTTCGACCGTCTCCCATTCGATGGGAGTCGGACAAGTCTGCGAATCTTGCGCACTGATCGCACTGATTGTCTATGCTCGCACGACCCATTCGATCACGAGGGATCGCGATATCGGCGACCCCTTTCTCTCGCGCACTCTCTCTCTCTCTCTCTCTCTCTCTCTCTCTCTCTCTCTCTCTCTCTCTCTCTCTCTCTCTCTCTCTCTCTCTCGTTTTCCTAATGGCCCGGAATAGTTTGGATATTTTGGCGGTAGCCGCCGGCGCGCGATGTCCCCCGTCCGTCTCCTATCGTCGTCGCGCAAGTGAATAGAGTCGAATGGAGAATTCTCCTTCTCTCTCCTTCTCTCTTTGCCGGCGCATTCCCGATGCACCCCTCGAGAATGCTATTTTCTCCGGAAACCGAAGGGAAGAATCGGAGCAAACCCGACGATCGCGCGGCCGCATTACCTGGCCCGCAGCCCGTCTGTCTTTCTCTCTCTCTCTCTCTCTTTCTCTCTCTCTCTCTCTCTCTCTCTCTCTCTCGCTTTCTCTATTCCCTCGTGTATATCCGTGTCGGGATTCGCGCGCATTATCGCCAACCGGGATGGGTGGAACGTTCCGGTGTTCTCTTGATTACTCTCTTGAGTTAAAGGTAGAATTGTCAATGCGATTTTACGAAGCTGGCGCTCGGGAATAAGAGAGATCGCCGCTCCGTGTGACAATCGTGCTTTTAGTTTTATCAAAAAATCGTTAAATCGCGACTTTGCTTTTCCATCGCGCGAATTTCCTGGATCGCTTGCTGTCACGATGATGCCGTTGATGATAATATCCACGAGAATGATAATTACCTCATGAGAAGAAGCCGCTATCGTTACATAACAAGAAGAGAGATGATCTCTGAGGGGAGAAATGTTTTTGATGAAAAATTGCAGATTAAGATCGACGTTTCTAATGGCTCTAACTTTTTTCAGCATGACAAGATATTAAGAAATGACTGACTGGCACGCGTAAACGAGACTGACTGCCTGTCGGACGATAAACAAGTTTATGCCGTCCTCTTCATTAACGCGAACTTTTTTCGCGCGCTCGCATGCTCGTGAATTAAAAGCGCATCGATAGATGCAAGTTTCAACGTCGCCGGAAAATGCTGGCAGATTAAGGAAATTTTTCGTAATCGAACGTCAATTCACTGGCGAGTTTAACCGCGGATTTCCGAATGCCGAAGTATCAGGGTACGATCGATATTCGCGCTTCTCGCGTTTTAGAAACGCCCTGATAGAAAGCTCGCCACATTCGTTATAACGCGACTCATATCGCGGCGATGAAGATGTCGCGACAGAGAACTCGATCCACTTCTTGCTCTAATTGCGAGACGGTCTACCTTTTTCTTTATCTCGCATGCAGATTCGCGCAGCAAGTATCAACCAGCCTCGGCCGCGCG
Organism: Eciton burchellii; assembly: GCA_020341155.1. Classification (NCBI taxonomy): domain Eukaryota; kingdom Metazoa; phylum Arthropoda; class Insecta; order Hymenoptera; family Formicidae; genus Eciton; species Eciton burchellii. Next base: position 95,678 of record JAHMML010000051.1, read on the forward strand.
CTCTCTCTTCTCATCGTGTTAAGAATTTTTATATGCGTTGTCTTTGGTTTGGAATGTTCTCGATGTAAACAAGCATATATCGAATATGAGTCACAAAGCCAAGGGATTAGATCGCAACCATTGTCGAAATAAAAAGTCTTCAGCATCTTGCGAGAAGCCAGAAGCAACGGTCGTATTTATTACTTAAATAGAGCTACTTAGATCCAGATATTGTAACTGTTAAGTTGTTTGACGATTAAAGGAAGTTGTTTTGTTTTCTAATGATTCTCATCTTTACTGAACACACTCTCTCGAATCGGCAATAAGTAAATGTATAAACAGTGTTGCGCGAATCATCGAAGGCGCGTCAACACATCGTCTTAATTAATCGCATTCGCTTTTCATCCGCGAGCGTATATCAAACGTCACTGTTAATCTGTGATTAATTCATATCGGCCAGTCGAGTAACTTCCGTTATTCTGTTATTCGCGGCGCGCTCGATATCGGTCCGCGCGCATTCGAATAATAGCGCGAATCTCCGTTATTTCCGATCTCCGCAATTTCCACGATCAATTATTGCGTCATCGCGCCGTTCATCGTGACGATAACGCTGGTAGCGCTGGCTCTTATCACTCGCGCGAGTTGTCACGCAATCGCGATTATACAGATACCCATCATCGAGATTAAAGTCCGCATTACGCGAGGGCACACATTTACGCGAGCGGGGTAACTAATTTCGCGATAAATTAGTTAACGGCGTGGTAATTCTCTCGCGCGTCTCGGCAATGTCGTTTCCCATGCACGCACGATCCGAGGGATCGCCCCCGCTCCCTCTCGCAAGCATCTGGCGCGTTTCACGCCGGCTCGCCGTTTCGAGTTCTCGGAGCCGAAATCTCGGAGGAGTGCGATACGCGGGCGGAATGCGGGGGACCCGTGCGACTCGGTCTCTCTCATCTCGGCGATTAGTCCCATCCCGACGATATCTCACCCTCCCGCACCGCAGGGTGCGCCGGCGCCCGCAGAGAGAGAGAGAAGAGAGAGAGCCCTTCGTCATCTCCCGGTGTGATTTCGTTTCCACGTTTTCCGTCCGTGTCGTCGCGAGCTCGTCGTCGATCTTCATCGCGTTATCGTCACGAGGCGAGAGAGAAGAGAGAGAGAGAGAGAGAGAAAGAGAGAGAGAGAGAGAGAGAGAGAGAGAGAGAAGGTAAATGGATCGACGGACGCGCTAATCCCTCGGGATATAATTCGCCGCGAAAACGAATTAAAGACGATAAACGCGGAGGATAATGGCTTTTTGAGCATCGGACGGGCCTGCCTCTGACTTCTGCCAGCGTCGAAGAGGCAATTTCGTGGTTCTCGCGATTCGCGTGACTCCCTCTCGCTATCTGTTCCTCTCTTTCTCCCCCCTCCCCCCCCCCCTCTCTCTCTCCCTCTCTCTCTTTCTCTTATACGCGCGCGGAGAAGCAGGATTCTGAACGCGGTTCTGATCTCTCGGTCTCTCGACTTCTCCCTCGGCTCGGGGAGAATTTCTCAAACGAGCGACCGGCAATTATAAGAACGCCGACGACCGACTGATCGGCGAACACTATCTTCCTCGGCGATCGGTGCTTGACTTACGCTTGAATGTGGCCCGTATTCGACGAGGAAGCCCGACTGCAGGACGCAATTATTACGAGTTTTAATCCGATCGAGTTCGGAAAAAGGCGAACCAGTCATTGGCAGACGGACCATCTCGAGCGAAAACCTCTCGATCGCCATGTTCCTTTACTCGATTAAAATCGTCGCCGACAAAACATTGAATATGAACCGTCGAATTTGAACTGTCGACTGTCGGGACTGTCGAATCTAAATGAGATCAAGTGTAGATCAAGCATAGATCGTTCGATCTCTCGTCCCTTTCCTCATCTTCCTTTTCAAATTTCTCAAACTTTGTGCGCTTATCTTACTCGGAAATCTCGTCGTTGTTTCGATGCTTTCACGTGCTGCACCGAACATTGATTTATATTAGAATTAATTTATATCGATTCATCGGTTCATTATGATTAATTTCCAAATCAACGAAGAAATTGTTTCGACAATTTTATCGCAAACGTGTCCGATACGAAATTTTATAAAAAATTATGGAAAGAACTGCTCCGAGAGAGAGTTAACGCGAAAACGAGAAGGTATCGCCCTCTTCGAGGCGTTCGTTCGAGCTCTCTGAAGGTCTACTACACAGACTGCAGATAACGCAGGAATCTACGTAATACAATCGATTCATATACCGGGTGGCAGAATACCGATACTCCCGATACTTCCTGCAAGAAACTTTGCGCGGCAAATGTTATGTTACGCCCAGCAAATTTATTTTCAAGCTTCAAGACGCTACATCCATCTTCTCAAGCTCAAATTAGTTGTCCGTCTCGCGCGCACAACTTTTCGTTGAAATCCAGTCGGACACGCACACTCATTACACATTTACTCGCAGCGTGAATGATCGAGGGAATGTTTAAAATAGAGGCAATCCAAAAGGAGATAGCTGCAAAGCTATCGGGAAAAATCTTATTCACGCGAGAGTCGCGGCTTCAGCATTTGAGCTGCCGGAAATTATAGAGAAAAGTCAGTTCTCACACGGGCGGTAAAACAAAGCAAAATTGGACCGATCGATCGCGCGGAAGATCCGTCAATTCGAATTCGCGAGCCTGATCCGGCTCGCCGGGAAACAGGAGGAAGAGAAACAGCTCGTGAGGGAGATTCGTTATTCTGGCGGGGGGAGGGAAAAATCAGCGATTAAATACTCGCGTGCCGTGACGGCGGAAAAGTGCATTTCAATCATCAATTCGCGCGTTCGCGCGCGCCGATGGCGGCAATTTCGGCTTGACCGCGAATACGCCGGTAAATTCGGTCGCTCACCCCGCGTCCGCATACGATACCGTAATTAAATTCCGAACGACTCTACCGCTCTGCGTCAAAAACGATGCCGAGGAGGAGAGAGAGAGGGGCCGCAGAAAAAGGGTGGGCACGATGCTCTTCATCCCCCGCGCGAATCGTCGGCGGAAATCGGCGCGCGAATACGCTCGGGAACGCAGACGGACGCGTCTGCGTTTTTCAAAGGCGCCGATATGAGCATCCCGCGTGTTCTCCATCGCCGGCGGAGCGCAATTATCTTGCACATCAAAGCCGCGCGCCGACGATCCCACGCGTTTGACGCGGAATTGCGCCTTTCTTATGCACCGCCGGATGCCGAACCGATCGAGGAGAAGGGCTGATATCTTGAGAGATCGGTGCCACGCACGTTTTACCTTTTAATGATGCGATCCGACGCAGCGACGAGTGATAAGCCGCGTGATAAGCGAGGTGAAACTTCGATCGTCGGCTCCGGATTGCGAGCGTAAATGCCGATAACGCAATGATCGGTGGCGCTTAATTATCTAGAAATCGTGTCGCCGCGTCGCCGGAGCGTCCTCCGATTTAACTTACTCTCTGGCGCCTTTAGCGCTCCTTTCTCAAAGAACGCCCGGAGAGTTCTCCGATTCAGTATGTCGCTTCATAATTCCCCGGCGATGTATTAATGCCGTGTTAGCAAGCGATATAACCATGGCGAGGGGAAGATTGAAGCTTAAAGAGCAGACCGACTGTACAAACGCACGCGAGCCTGTTTCGGGGACAGCGACACATCGCACACACGTGGCGAGAGCGCGAGCGACAAAGATACGCAAGGATTGCGAGGTGCACGAGAAAAGTGGTTTCCGGTGATGGACGAATTATCGGAAGCGCTCGGGAACTCGAAGGAGCCACTTTCGGAGTAACTAGTAACCGCGCGAACGAACGGAAAAACGCAATCGAAAATTAAAGAAGCCTGACGTTTCGCTGTCAACGTAAGATTGCCATCTTTATCTCCCCCATTCCATCCTCGCCAGTTCGAAGCGTTGCTCGCAAAGTGCTTCCATGTAAAAGCGAGGTCCCGCAGGGAGGGTGGTCCTCGCGATGGTCAACGCATCGTGTTCCCTTTGACCTAGTGGCGGCATTCGCCATCCTCCATCAAGAACTGGGTTCAAACGGAGAGACGCCGTGCAGTTCGAGAAAGAACGAAAAGGGGACTCGCCGGACCGTTATGCGAATGGTTACACGGCTGTCCGAACACGCCCGCTCGCACGCACGCACGCACGCACGCACGCACGCACGCACGCACGCACGCACACCCTCGGTGATCCATAACATTGTCAACCCAGCGCACACGCCTCAGCCCGCAGCCAATCTCCATCTTAGATAAGAGCGGCGCTACGCTGACCGAGGACGACGCAACGTGAATGCGTGCGCGGAGAAACGCGCTGCGCCTCGCGTGATTAAGGTATCCAGATAGATGGACAGATACAGCCGGTCCGATGGATCCCGGACAATTAATTTGCCGACGAGACGCACTCGCGAGGAAAGTCAAAATTCTCCCGGTGTCCACGTGAGCGAATGAGAAAGCGGCGAGGAGAAAAGCAGAGGCGTCTCCTCATGCGAATGTTATCTTTGCAAACGGGAGATAAGTCAGCTCGTAAGATCGCTCCAAGTATCCAGTTTTGCATGAAAATCTTTCGACGTGCGGATGAGCGTGTTGCCCTGACCCGCCTTCTCGATTCTCGCAATTTTGCTGCGATTACGTAAGTAGACGTGGAATTATGCGTTCCCCTTCTCTCTCCGACTACGGGGAGGCTTCTCGCAATATCGCAGGTAACGCGTGCAGATTTCACACACGCAACGAGTCGAAGGAATCTAGCATCGTCCGTCAATCGAGAAACAGAGCGGAAGTATCTCGTCTCGTTCGGAAACTGCTCGTTCGAGAAAAGACGAAGACTAATCGTGCGACTCGTAATACTCCGCAATTACGTAATTACGAAATCACTAATAATCACGTAATAATCCTCTCGTAATCTTCCGAGCGCAATCCATAGTCGCGAATATTCTTATTTCGCGATATTTCTAAACAATCCTGTACGCAATTCCGAACGCGTTGGCATTAACGTGGAATGTAAATCGGCGGGCGCTTTAGGCGGAGGGGAATGTAATTAAAAATCGCGTTAATCACGCGAAATCCCGTGAGCGGGCGCCGACCCGAGCAACGCCAGTTTACGGGGAAGCGAATAAGTCACGCACGCCCTCGAAACCCTAAAATGTGGGGCCACGATTGGGATAACGTAACTGTCACTCACCGGGACGAATCGTGGCTCCACATTTCTTTTTCGGTAACCCGCGCCGAGGCTCTCATGACGTGCAGCAGTATAATTACAATATTACACGATGAAGCGATAACGTCACGCCACGACAGCGTGAGTTCATTCGAGAAATATCGCTGTATGTCCTCGTACTGCCTCTCTCCTACATTCCTTCTCTCTCTCTCTCTCTCTCTCTCTCTCTCTCTCTCTCTCTCTCTCTCTCTCTCTCTCTCGCTCTCGCTCTCTTTCTCCTTCTCTCTCCGTTTTTCTCGTTCGATCGCGTCGCTCGTCCGGATAGCAACGCGAATAATTACGGTGTTCCTCTGTGATTTTTCGAGCCACTGGTCGTTTATCAAAATGATATTTATTTGCGCATTGTGTATCTCGCATTTAAATGAAAATGCAGATTCAAGAGCTGTTTACGTCCAAAGGCAAATGCGGTCCCTCTAATTTGCGCGCGCGTGCTGTACTACACTTTGTTGCCGTTCTATAAAACGTCGATGAAACGGCGGACCCGTTACGAAATTATAGATCGCGGTTTAATTGAATTTTACAGGCGGGCCGGGGAGGGCGGGCGGACTGCGTTTCATCGCGGCGCGTTGTTTATTAGTTACTCGCGCGGGAACGCGACGGAGGAGCTGTCCGCGGTTTCCGCCCATCTCTGTCGCAATTTTTTATCGGCTCCCCAAACTGATGGAATAACCGAGGGCGCCGTTAAATTTACTTACTTGTTTCGTTCCAGATGCAAAACGGGGCCGCCCTCTCGCCGTTCCCGGGCTCGAGCGGAAGCTTCATTCTCCCCCTGCGCGCGCATCAGATGTCCGAGGCGGAATCGAGCGAGAAGCAGCGGGGAGGGAATCGCTTCGCGAGCGAAGAACTTCATCAACGAACGAGATCGAGACGGCCTGCCATCTTAACGCGCGTCCGCTCCGAGTAACTTTTCACCTGCACGAGGGGACCGATTTCCTTGCGTAACGCCGTGGCCCAGAAATCAAGCCGAACTTGCAGGAGGCGCGATATTATCGCGAAAGCGCCGCTGAGAAATTACAAGCTGACGTAATGGGGCGAGAGTCGCCGCGATGTCGTCGATTTCGTCCCAGCGGATCAACCGCGCTGCGGATTATCCCGTTACGGTAAAACGCACGCTTTAGCTCTCGCTGTTCGCCGACTCGCTGCTCCAGTGGAATCATGAAACGATGAAATCGCGCAAGGATACAACGCGCGATCGACCTCATCAACACGCGGCGCGTGCCCGAGCGATTCTCGCTTCCCGGATTCTAATCTCGTAGGGAAGCTCGGATACCTGGGACGCCTGTAATCTTATTATCTCACGCGACTTTGCCAAATAGCCGAAAGTTCCGACGCGAGTAAACGGAGGGTCATCGATGAGACAGACGTGGGGTCAGAAAGACGCGGAATGGCAAAAACTCGGCCGACAAGGGGAACGACGACGAGCCGTCTGTCAGAGAGCGCTTATATTGTATTCCGTGGTCGCGGAGAATGGATTTACTTCCCGTCTTTAGCTCCGGATACTCGCGGGAATCCGATGGAGCGCCATTCTGCCTCACCGCTCTATCGGAAAAGGAAAGAGAGAGAGAGAGGGAGATCATTTTATCTGCCTCCACTGTGGATTTTTTCGCCCGCACGGGGTAACAATGCCGTGCGTGCGCTTAGCGCTGGCTCTTTCGTGTTACCGTCCGATTCTTGTTTTTCATCGGTCGCTAATCACCTTTCGTTCGATGTCCGGCTTCCATCCGTGGCGCGGCATCCGCCGTGCGTTGCCGCCGGGCAAAAAACCGGTATTTCACTCGGAATCCCCGTAGGAATTATGAAACGTACGCCGTGAACTGAGCACACAATATGCCGCGAAATTTTGGAGACGCTCCGCGGCTTTTACGGCGAATGGGATTAATCGGACGTGCTTTCTGCCTGCAGAGCGCGGAGCTTTGCAGATACAAATTGGCACCGGATTGTTATATCCGGGACGGACGGAGGGGAAGAAAGTCGCGACTTTCAGGGATATACGCGAAAACGGAAACGCGATCAGCGGAATCCCTGAAAAGCGAGCAGCTGAACGTGGGGGACGAGCATGGGGGCTAAATTACAGGAATTAAAGTTCATTAACCTACATGCGCCCCTCCGGACTATTTATATATAACCGAATCCATTAAACTAAATTGTCCCGTAAAGGCACTAATCCAATAGGTCGGTCGGTCGGTTGCATTCTCGTTGCTTTCGAATCGATAAACCGAGGCATGAAAGAGCATCATTCAGTCAACGAATCCAATCAATCGTATCAATAATATTGACTAAAAAAGAAATCCTATTAAACATTTCCTTTACATGTGTATATATATATATATATATATATATATATATATATATTCCTTTAACGAAAAATTAATCATAAAAAGTACACAGAGAAAAGTACAAGGTTACAAATCGCAACAGATTCAAGAACCATTGCCGATCCTTTGATCTCAATCAGCAACGCGCGGATCATTGCGGATCATCTTGCACAGAGAGAACAGAGAGAACGCGCCGCGACGTGAAGTGAATGCGGGTACTCAAATAAAGAAAAGAGAAAGAGAAACAGAGGGGAGGGGAGTTGGACAGAGGATTCTCGCGTGACTATCGGAATAACGAGCGGCGTAATAGCGGGTAGCGGCACATAATAGCGCTAATAGTGGTAACGTTGCCTCTATGTGTTGATACACACGAGATTTCTAATGGATTGGTGGATTGTCGACTTTAATGACGTTCGAGGGAAGATAGGCGCGCGCGTGCGAGAACACTCGATTTTCGTTCGCGATCGGGAAACATTTTCGCCCCCCTTCTCTCTCTCTCTCTCTCTTTCTTCCTGCATAAGGCACGCGCGATCCTCCACGCATGATCGCACAGCTGTGATCTTCGGTGGAGATTTGGTGAGATTATTCTGTGACATCATCATCATCATCATCAACAAGTACATTGAATCAGACGACAGTTCAGACGTCGCGAGACTGGCGACATTGAAATACGGGAAATGCTATTTTTCGTCGAAGACGGAGAAAAACGCATTCAACCATGGACATGAAAATTCAAGATCGAGTCGCCATAAGCGATGCCAAGAAAATACACCATGAAGGTAAATCGCAGCCTGGTCCGAGTACGAGCGAATTTTCAGCGAAACAACAGACGAAGCTTCGCGCAAGGTCAGACGATGAGGACGGAAGAACACGAAAGAAAAAAAAGAGAAACACTTGGCAAGTTTCGGATGTGTCCGCGAGCAAAATTCCGCGAGAAAGTTGATTCGGCAACTCGGAATTAAACTTGATCACCCGCCGGTGCGAGCTGGCCGGTGCGTCCTATCTCAATGCAATTTTGATGCAATTTTCAAGAATATCGGAGGAGGGATCCTGCATTTCTCTCTCTCTCTCTCTCTCTCTCTCTCTCTCTCTCTCTCTCTCTTCCTCTCGCTCCGTCTGAGCAGATCTGAAAGAACGACTTGTCCTTCCGGGTAGTCCAACTTCGAGATCCGAGTCGACACACGTGCGGCAGCCGCGTTCTGCATTCGGGAACGAGCGCGGTTGTCCGAGTACATAATACTCGCCGTATCGAGAGCCGACATCTCGATGTTGCGGAACGGACGTCGGAACGGGAACGAAAACGCACGGACGCTCGCGCGTTAATGGAGCGTACGTTCGCGTCAGCGAACCGTCGTGAACCGTGAAACGCAGCGGTCGGTGCACGTGAGAAATGACCGTCTCGAATATGCGCGGTTAACGAGCGATCTGTTCTTCCCGGACTTGCCCCCGATGACGTTCCGTTGCGTATTACCTGTAACGTTACGCGTCAGAAAATGCGCGTGCACGTAATTCGGATACAAGTGAAGAAACCGCGATGGATCCTCGCTTCTGCTCGGAGAGCAGTTCTTTTCGGCGCGCCGTCGCCCTCGCGGAGATCGGACCGGATTAGAACCGCGGTAACGCGTGTCCCGGAGTATCCGAGACGGCGGGGGTCGCTATAACGTACACTGACACGTGAAAATGAGCGCGATACCGGATAGAGCGAGCGATCCCCCAAGAAAGAGCGGCCGGCGAGGTCCGCGCGATCCATCATCCGCGTACGACGTGTTGTGCCGCGCGATTTTTATTCGTTATTTGTTTTTTCATATCCATTTTGTTTACGAGATAACCCCGTATAGCCCCGGGAACGGGGCGGGGGGGGAGGGGRGGGGGAGAGCCCAGTCCCGCCCGCGTACAATGCAGTGACGGGCACGGCGTTGTAGCCGTGAGGAAGATGTATCGCCGTATCGCGAGCCACGAGAAGCGAAAACGGTTGCGCGACACACGCGTACACACACAGAGACACGTACATGACGCGCGCGGATATACACACGACGCCGATCGGCCCGAATCTTAGATGGAGCAGTATCACGAAACGAGAGCGGAATGACAAATTATTCCCCCCCTCCCCTCCCCCGCCACGGCCGCCTGTCTGGCGAGTCGCCCCGGGTTGCCATCATGCCATCGCGGATTACAGCCGCGTAATCGACGAGCGATCCATCAGGATCTAGCGCGATCCGACACCAAATGCGATCTTAATGCGGCCGGCCGGTCCGTTCCGTTGCTTTTCGGGGGTTCTTCTCGCACCATGTGCCCTTCGGCGCTATGAACCGCGGAGTTACTACGGACTCGCCGGAACAGCGAGCTGGAAGGAGAACAATCTCTGATTGCTCCGTTGAAACTTAATTGAGTTAACTCAAGAGATCTCTCCCAACCCGGCGACTCGAAATTAGCGACTTTGGACGCGAATCGTCGAGGACTTGCTTCGATAAAATGGCCAAGTTATCTTAAACGTGCCACACGTTGCCCGCTGTTACCCGAGCGAGGTCAATTCCGAGAGCGAAGGAGTTGCGAGGAGGCTCGAATGTGACGAGAATCGCTGAAGCGTTCGGCCATGTCTTTCTCTACGGGTTTCTCCCTTGGTATTTCTGTCTCGTATCGTCGTTAGAGTTACGAGAAAGGCGGGCGAAAGAAATCGCGACGTTCTTTCATGTAGCGTGGGCAGAAAGCGCGGTTCATACTGAGGGAAGTGTGCGAGTTCCGTGGAGATTAAAACTGAAATTGATTCATTCCACGTTTCAAGAACGGTCGAACCGACCGCCTCGAGTCTCCGTTAAAGTTCCAGCGAGTCCGGATATAAAAGCGATATGAAGTAACGACACCTCTAACAGGCCGCCGTCTGCCGGGGATGGTACGTTAAAGTAACCCCTCGATAAAATTGTTTCGCACTAAGGGCGCACCGAGAGACGCAAAGAAAAGATAAGAAAGCTGCAGAAATCGAAGCAACACTCGGGACTTGTTCATTCTTCGTGCGGATGCGCGCATGCGCGAGGCGGCAAATGCAAAACACATTGTTGTCAAGTGATAAGTTGTCGACGTTGTTAGAAGGTCCGAGCGGGACGTAATCTGCACTTTCTTGGCCATTTTCTTCATGAAAATGGCGCCAGCAGGCGTTGATCGAGTAGTCAGGATGATGAATGGACTATCGAGTTTGCACAAAGAGCCGAGCGCGTTGCAGGAGCCTCGCAAGATCGAGCTCTTTTTACGCGGGTCCATTTGACAAATCCTATTTATGCGATAGCTCTCTCGCGCTCGCGCTCGCGCGATCGATCACGGATCGATCACGGTTCATTCGCGGGAGCAAATTGCGACAGGATAAAGGATATCGTTATCGATTCGCTGCCACCGGCTCGGAGATTTTATCGCATGACTGCAACTGTGTTTCATTAACGAGCCGTTGAATAATTTCGTAACGCATAAGCATCTCATAAGGATTTCATGGAGGAGCCAGAAATGGGAATTAAAAAGCTCCTCCCGTGCTATTATTATTCAGCGACCGACTGCCTGGTTCGCTCCTCTCTACAGGAGGAAACGGTAATATTAAGTGCACGCCCTCCTGTAATCTCGAGGAGCGGCGAGGAGTGACTCGCTTCGCGAGAGCTCGACAATAAGTACGCTTAGTGCTGTACAGCGTCCGTCTCTTCCCGGAGCGGGAAGAAGCACGCTTTCGAGTACGCGCGACTTTAGAGACGAGAGACGAGTTTTCTGGGATACCCGGAACCGACCGACGAGTCGACCTATCTCAGTGAGCGGTCATCCGCCGGAAATGACCGGAGCATGGGACGGGGGGAGGGAGCAGGGATCCGACGAGGGATCGAGGCTTCGGGTCCGCGAATTTATATTAAAAATGCGCGCGCAGGCGCACAGCGCTGACCGGGAGAAGCCAGAGTTGCACTAATTAAAAACGCCAACACATCCAACGTTGAACGGGCATCGCGGTGGCCGGTGTAATTAAATTCAACGGTATTAATTATCTCGCGACGAGACGCAGCCGGCGGAGAGCTTAGGCGCGCTAGAACGATGGACACAAAAAGAGAGAGGGCACTCGAATCTCGCAAAGAGTCCCGAAGACAAAGAACAAAGGACAGGTCTGTCGAGGGTAATATTCGAGGGGCACGAGGGTTTCACGGGCCGCGCAAAGCTACCGTTAATTAACAATTAAAGTTATTACGTCCGTTCGGTTCCGGACGGACGATTTTCCTACTTATCCGCGCGTATTCCTACTACACGCTCGGTTACGCGCGCGCGCAAGGAAAGCTCGGCTTTGGCACGTTCGGAGGCGGCACGCGCATACATTTGCATTTTACGACGTGCTTAATTGAGCCGTTCGTTATTTTGTCGCGGCCGGCGCCGCGTACGACGCGCTTTATCGTCACCGGTTACACGGTGTTCCCTCGTTCTCCGGATCGCAGGCAGCCCGAGCTCCGCGTTCCGGAGCGATAAAAAAATCCTCGCTCCTTGCAGACCACCCTTGCTCGAGCACCCTCGAGCGCCGTCGCGGAAACGCACCGCACGCGTGTATTCGTTCCGACGAGCGGGAACGTAATCTGCGACGATGATCGGTGGCTGAGAGGAAAATGATGCATGCGCGAATCACGCTGAATTAACTATGACTAATTATTCCGCTAATTATCCCGATAACTTATTCACGCGGCTCGCCGGCAATTTGTACCGAGATTTGTCGTTTCATTATCATACGATCACTCCGTGATCGTACTTTCATTATGTCGATAAGCATCTGGCTTCTCTCACTTCTCTCTCTCTCCCTTTCCCTCCGTGCTACCGAGTTTTATTCATCGGAAAGATCGTGTTTCGCGCGAAGCACGAAAATGAGACCGGGATAATTGTTAAAATAATATTTAAATTGGCGCTTCAATAAATTCATGCTCTTTTGTTGGCACGGAATTTTCACCGACGATATTCGCAATTAAGACCTTGGTCGCTGCAAGGGCGATTTTATCCGAGTGTTGTTTTATGTATTATCCGCAAAACGGGCACGGTGCTACATTAACTCGCCGTAATGTGGGAGCCATAAAAATTCAGATGCATGGTCGACACGGCGCTGATGTATCTCTGCGGTTTCCACGCTAGAGTCTAGGATCTATAATTGAATCTCCAAAACGGGACGATACTTGAGGACTGAGCGAGCGGGGAAACCATCGTGGCTAACGCGCCGCCGTAAAATCGCGGGAAATACCGTAGAGGGATAGAGAAATCGTGATTCGTGATTCGACGTCTACCTGTCGGCATCTATAATTGGATCTGCAGTTCGCACCGGCCAAAACGCGATACCAAGGTGACACTCGGATCACCAGAGACGAATAGCTTCCCCGCGTTGCGTCTCGTAGCAAGGAACATACGTTAGAGTGTATTACACGTACGGCTTTTACACGGATTATATATACTTTTTACATCTGCAAATATCTATATATATCTATATATATAGATGTGTATGTATGCATATGTCTGTGTCTGATTCCCGCGAATTTGGCCAATTTAAAAATGGCCCGTAACGCGCCCGGATGATCCGATCTTCCCGGAACCTTTTGAAATTGCATGGCCGACCATTACGGCCGACCGGCACTCGAATTTTCGCCGTAGCAATTATAAAATATCCAACGTAAATGCGACATGCGCGTAAAGGGACGCGCATGCATAAAATATAAAACGCTCGATGGCGCGGGCGAATCGTCGAAACCGGCGCTGCGCGTTCGCACAAAGCATTTCTCGTCTCTGTTATTAATGGCATCGGCCCGGTATTTTACGAGATTCCTTCCGCGAGCGAGTTCGCAAACAGATACCGGCGTTTCATTCTCGATCTCTTGCGATTAAAAATCAGGCTGCATTAGCGGGAGATATTTGTAACTCAGAGCTGCGCTTTCGAGCGAGCGGCATGTTTAAAGAAATTAACATCGCCAAGTCAAGTTTGTTTGAATCTCGATCTCGTGTCCAATTACTTCATCGCTTGTCGACGACCATCGTAAAAATTTATTAGGGGATGCATAACGAATAGAAAGAAAACAGGGTCTGCTAGTAGCTGCTCGCAAACTACTGCTGCTACTATTATTGTCAGCGGACAAGGCAAACAAATAACAGTTCAAGTTACAAAATACACGGCTCGTCGAAGTGCCGGCAGGCATATTTGTCTAGAAACACGAAGCATCCAGGGCTGTATAGTTCGGTGCTGTGCTTTTTGCAAATTAAAAGTTCTACGCGCAACGACTCCCGCGTATATGGAGGGCAATATATATTTTTTATTCCGGAACGCGGATGCTGCCCCGTGTGTTTCTCGTTGACAACCACCCGCCGCGCGCGCTCGTTTGTTTATCGATTGGATTGTTGTTCGCGTGACAAAATGCCGGCGATGAGAAAACAATATGAAATGGTCGTTCGCGGTTGCAGCTTTAACGGTGGAATTAAATTAAACGCCAAACGGTTGCCGAGTCGAAAAATCGTAAAGCATAAAAAAATATTGGAATTGCTTACCTCCGTATTTTCGCCGGAGAAATTTCATCTCACGGAGAAAGAGGAAGAAAAGAAGAAAGGAGAAAAGGAGAAGGCGAGGATGAAAATAGATTCATAAATTACAGCCAGTAGAGTACGGTAAAACGAGATCTCCCGACCGTTTTGCTCCGATCTTGGACGAATAATCTCATTATCGCGCAAGAATCTCCTAAGAATCGAGAAACCGCTTCGAGCGGAAATTAATTAACTTTGCAACCAAATATTTCAACTTAATCTCCGATCCGACTCGCGCGATTCCTCGCTGATTTGTCGAGGACGTCCACGACATCCCGACAATGCGAGGAATCCGGAGATCAGATACGAGATGTACGAGCACGCGATAAAAGTGCGCGCGTGAAAAGTCGCGAATAGCTCGTGTTCCGTCCGTGCGGATCGATTTTACGAGGCGATCGATGATACATCTGATCTGCCATAATACACGATCTGATATAACGATCTGACGCCGAAGGGACCGGATATAACCGGCGGGTGTCCCGTCGACGGTGTAAAATCGCGCGCGGCTCTAATTGAGCCGATAAAAAGGTACGGATGGTCGCTTCCCGATGGTCTTCCTTCCATAACGAGCGGAAAAGAAAGACAAGATCCAAAAGAGAATTCTCCCTTCGTCCCTCCTTTTGACCGCTGGTCGCCGTGATATATGAAGCGACCAGGACTCCCCGCGTAGTCGGGGTTACGAATCTCCAAATTGATTCGAATCGTTCCTCGGCCATGATGCTGGATAACTAATGACGCCCGCGCGCTCCCGATATTTCGTCGGCCAGGTACGAGGGCTCCTTCACAGCTTCGTGCGAGAAAGATACGAAAATCTCGCTACGGTAACGTCGTATCGCGCGTAAAGCCGTCCGAACGCGTTGGACAGCTTGATCGATCGTGCGCGCATTTCTCCGCTTTGCGTGAGGAATTTTAAGATGAGGGGAAGAGCGCCGACAGAAATCGCATCATCTGTCCGAGGTGACTCTAAAGATCCACCCTGTCCCTCGCGGGGGGAGGACTCTGCACTGACATTCGAAACGCGCTGGCCGAAGCCCGGAATGAGTTTTGCGGATTGAATGTAAAACCGCCGTGAAGCCGTTTCATTCTCGAGCATCCCTTCCCGACTTCCCCTATCTCTTCCTCCCCTTTTTTTTCTGCGCTTTCTCCCTCGCGGAGCGGACCGTAACGCGCGCAAGGATCTAACGTCGATGACCCGCGTGCATGAAATTATCGTGATATAATAGCGCGGATACGCGGCGCGGCGTTACGACGTAATAGCGCGGATGCGGGCAGATGCGTCTATCTCGCTCCGAGCGCGATTTCAATATCCGCAGAATCGCGCCCCTTCGACGCGGCTAATCAGGGTCGTACGCGCGCGCGCGCGCGCGCGCACGCAGGCGCATGTAAATTGACGCGCGAAAAAGAGGGGAAAGAAGGCGATGCGGCGCCGCGGTGTTCACCGGCACGTCGGCGATATCAAATTGAAAAGTAATATCGGAACCGAGGTGTGACATAATTGCCTGTACATCAGCTGACGCGCGTCCGGCGCGGTAATTACAAACCGCGCGGGATAAGCGCGGGACCGGTCGCGTCTTCGCGGTCCAGCTATCGGCCGTTAATAATTGCCTGCCGTGAAACTCGTTAAGTCACCGCCGGTTAATCGACGTAATGCGGGCATTTCACCTCTAATTGGCGAAATCGAGGTCTCAATCGGAGCACCGAAAAAGACTCGATGGTGATCGCGCGCGCGTATACCTGCTCGACGACTCGACGTGCTCATTAATGCCTCGACGACAATCATGGGGAACCATATTTTTTCAGGCAGGATTGCCGCGATGGCATTGATAATAGTATTATCAGTTAGTATTTCGCGAGCAATTCCGTCGATTCGCGAACGCGTAAATGCGGATCTAGAAATCGCGCGGATAATCACGCTTCCTTATTGAGATTTCGTAATTGCACCGAAGAGGATCCACGTTCCACCTTTACAGCGATCGTATCGAGCTAATATTACTCGCACATCGCGCGATCGATTTAACGGGAAGATAATTAATAAGGAGAAATAGATTACGGGACAAATTGAAGATCTCTTGGAATTAAACGTTGCGAGCCGACTCGCGAGCGTCTTATGCTAAATGAACTCTGGCTGGCATCCGGCTGCGAGCGCGCCTCGGCTTTTTAAATGCTCGATTACTCGCTATTGATTACCGTGTACCAGATTAATCATC
Source organism: Eciton burchellii (assembly GCA_020341155.1). Lineage (NCBI taxonomy): Eukaryota > Metazoa > Arthropoda > Insecta > Hymenoptera > Formicidae > Eciton > Eciton burchellii. The sequence goes on from JAHMML010000051.1 coordinate 111,950, forward strand.
GCGATCGGAAATAAATCGGTTTATCCGCTGCACGAGGACGTGCAGCGCGAAGCTGAAAGGCGAACGAGTTTTTCTCGTTCACCGAGCCGTTTTGGTCTCCTGAATCCCGTCCGATGTACGGATCCGCCGTAACCTGTCCGCGAAAACGCGCGGGAGATTTCTCAAGGCGCCGCGATTTTTTCTCCTTCAAACAACACGGTTTCGGGCGTAAACGAATAAATCACGCCGGCGAGTTCCGTTTATCAACCGCGCGAATTAATTCCCGACGCGCTCCTTCGCGTCATTCTACCGCTGCGTAATTAAAAATGATAGATGTACGCATCATTCGGTGTTCGTTACGTCGATGCGCGACCAGAAGAGAAACCTGATTGGGCGCGTGACACCCACACGATGAGGCACGATGACGATGACGCGCGTGACAGCCGCGATGGGTTTATCGATGTATTAATGATAGGTGAAAAGAACGAGGAGGAGGAAAGGCCGAAATGGAGATACATGCAAGCCGTTTTCCTTGCTGCTTTCTTTTATCTACGGATTCATAATGAGCAAGACACGAGGGAGAACTCGGATCTCCATGTGTATATTTCTTTTCACTAAAACCAAAATCCTCTCCTAGAGAGGATCTCCTAGCTAACAGAAGATGGAAGAGAGAGATAATAGCACGTAGGTAGCGTTAATAAAGATCGAAAGAAGACTCGGAGGATACTCAAGGAGATTACCAGAGGGAGAGAGGGATAGAGGAAACATGTAAGGCTGTGAAAAATTAGAGAGAAACAAACGCGCGGGAGGAACGGGCGAGAAAGAGCGAGGAACGTTCTCGCATCGAAGGGCCGAAGGGCTCCACCACCATCATTCCGTGATAGCCATCTGGCGCGCGATCTTAATTGCCGGAATTGGATCGGAGCCGGAGAATCGCTTCGCTGATCGGCGGATTGCGAGCTTATCGATTAATGTTTAGATCCGATAAGCCGCAAACGCGACAGCGGAGATCATTAACGCGACGCGCCGTCCGACTCTTTATTACGACGCGCAGTCGATCGCGCGCGATCTCACGCATGCGCGCGCGCAGGGATAAAGAGAGAAAGAGAGCACGACGCGGATGAGAGAAATGAGGGAACAAATCGCCGGCGACGGAGATAATCGAATGGTACCGCGGCCGGGATGCAGCCGACGAGTTATTACCGCAAACGAGGCGCCACGTTCGGGTGCCAAGACGGCCGGTATTATCCCATTAGAATAAATGTAAAGCAGAGGCGGCATTACCCTCCTGCCTGGACTCGCTTCCTCTCTCCCTCCCTCCCTTCCCTCTTACCCCCCCTTTCCCCCCTACCCCGCACGTGCCCTCGTTTTTCTTCCGCGTCCTTTTCTCTCTTCTCGCCTGGTTACGGCTTTACACGGGGCCTGGCACAGGGGTGGAAAATAGGAGTCGGTCGTAGAGCGCGGTAGGGCGCATTTACATGATATGAATATAATGGAGAGGGCTGGGAGTCGCCGGCGAGCTCGGGCTCTACGGCGAGAGAGCGAGCGCTACCTGTTGAACGGGGAGAGTCCGGGGAGATTGCCGATGACCCACAGGATGTTTCCGGGGTCGTCGCCGGGCTCGTTGTCAGCTTACTAACGGATCATTATTCCGCGGGACCCGGCTGCTCGTCGAGTGACGGTCGAGCGATCACGAGCGATAATTTGCTGGCCGCACGACGAACACGCGGAGGGTATCGCACCGATCGAGCGATTCGGAGACACCGCGCACAATCGCGCGGAGATTACTCCGGAGAGGTGAGGAGTCATGATGGACCTTCTCTCTTCATGGTGGAAATGGCAAAAAACAAAAGACGAGATTAAGCATCGGGAATAAAAAGAGGATCGTCCAATTCGGAACTCGTTCCCACTGACTCGCGAATCTCGCGCATTGACGGTTCTCCGTTTCGTTTCCATCGCGGATAATTCCGCGCGCGCCGATAATCACCGCCGCGCATAGGCGCATGATATAACACCGCCTGCGCCTGCACGTAACGAGATAACGATCTTTCCTCGGCTCTCAGATTAAATAGGATACGTTTCCTCGAGCGATACATACGCGCGTGCGTCTGCACACGCGGTATTTGCGTTTCGTCCCTCGCATCCCATCTGCCTAATTAAGGGTTATCCGTGTACGTCTAATGGGATCCCGGCGTGCTATCGCGTTGCCCACGCGAAGCCGCGACGATGAAAAATTTCATACGCTATAAATATGTGCCGGACGGAACAAGACGCTCGGGACGAAAAATCCGGAGAGGATGCCTTCTCAGTTTGCCGCGATTCCTCGGCAGACGCTTCACGCCGGCTCGCGTTCGCGACCAAGAAACCCGCCACGTACCGCTCTCCGTGTAATGGCTTGCATTCCTACGATTTTTCCTTTTCGACAAACGCATTAAAGAGACGCAACATACGCTCACAGCTAGTACAAAAGATGGTACAAAAGACGGCGCGCAAGCCCGATCGTCTCCGAGACGCGCGCGATCGGATCTCCCGATATTATTTCCCATTTCTCGATTACGAGAGAATCCAGTCGCGCCGCTCTCTCCATTTCGGTTCCCGGAATTGCAATTTTCAGGGATGCATCTCGGGAGGTGCGAGAAAGAGAGAGAGAGAGAGAGAGAGAGAGAGAGAGAGAGAGAGAGAGAGAGAGAGAGGCTCGTGTCGTAAAAATCGTCGAGAGACGCCTGGCAAGAGAGATCGGAAGTGAGGGACAGCAAAGAGGACACGGGGAAATATCGGGAGACGCGAGGAGAGAGAAATGAGCGTGGCACCAGCGACGAAGAGAACGAGAGGGAGAGAAAGAGAGAGAGAGAGAGAACCGCGAAGGCAATATAAAGGGTGCAATAAAATCACGACGGCCAACAATACGAGCGGACTTGGCCCGCCTTTTCGGTTTCCTTTTCGCGTTCTCCGTTTCTTCTCCTCGTCCTCCTCTTCCTTCTTTCCTCGGACATCGGAAGATCAATTTTAGGTCAATTTTGTTTGCACCGTGAGCATCAAGCGAACTTTGAGTGTCCATCGTGCGCATCGAAGAGAGAGAGAGAGAGAGAGAGAGAGAGAGAGAGAGAGAGAGGGAACGCAAAAGTTTTGAAATTTCAACTTTACGAAAGGCAAGGCCCATCGGGAAATCGACCTCCGTCTGAATCGGATTGCGGAGAAAAATTTGAAAGAAAAAATGGAGGCCATTCTTCGGCAAGTTCGCGCGGGCATTTGCGAAACGGATTTACATCCTGTCTGAGGAGACCAGGTGAGAGGAGACGGAGGAAACGCGCGTTGTGTTGACCGTTCCCGCGAGTCGAATCGAATAAGAAACGCGAAGTGAACCGGCGAGTTTCCCATCGGTGAAAAGTTTCACCGGCGCGTTCGTTCGCCGATTCGGCGGGACAACATCCGGAATGTCCTCGAAACTCGTTTCCGCGCTGACATCGAGATACACAGCCGTAGAAATATCTCGAAAGCGCTAGGCCGAGTTGCCGGAAAGGACGCGTGAATGCTTCGACGAGGTTCGCGAGATTGCGCGAGGCGCAAACGTTCCGAAGAAAGTCCATCTCGCATTTGATTTGTGTAATTTGCGCAATTGCTCGTCCGCAGCTTGATTCTGTTATACATCGTTAGCCTCGTGATTAAACAGACCGCCGATTTTTTTCGATTCGTTAATTAATATCTGCGAAAGGGTATCCGGTAACGCTGCTTGTCGTCCTATGAATATCAAATTTGCATCTGTTTAGCATATTCGCATATCCAGAAAGGCTAATTAATGCCGCTCCCAGTGGGACAGTAGTGGTGAGTACAAATGATCGATAATACAGGTGATACAATGCGGGCGATGCGGAAACACTGCAAGAACAATCTCGAAGGATTCGATTAGCATTAGAAAGAATTGCACGCTCAGACGGCGATTAATTTCGATTCTCGTCGCACAGGTGACTTCCTACAGGTCGGCGAGCGTCCGCGTTCCGCGGAATCGTTAAGGAGCACGAGAAAGGAGCGAGATCGAAGAGGCGCTGCGGAGAACGACGCGATCGCATCGGGATCATCGGGATTCGAGGCACGATCACTCGAACGACCGCTATAGCTGTTATACGTTAATGACGGGTTGGCTGAGCGACTCGCAACAGCGAGCTGTGCGCCGCGATTCCACAGCTCGCGAGCACTCGCGAGAGATGAAGATGTTGGAAAAATCCGATGGAGGAAACCGATCGGTCGAGGAGAATGAAAGAGACGAGAAGTGGGAAGCTCTGCGTTTCCGCGATACCGACCATTCATCTAACGGCGACGATTGATCATCGCGCGGTCATCATTGCAGAACGAGGGATGATCCGTTCTAACGAGACGAATATAGACATCCGTTTCACAAAAATGTCGCGAAAGTCGACATCGGTTGCGTTTCGGCGAGAGAAATAACAAAACAGGAAAGAGCACCTGCGACATTCAGCCCTCGCAGACGCGAAACGGTCGGATGGCGCGTGGTCAAACGCGTACGCGCCAAAGGGCGAGTCCGTGCATCGTGCCAAATGCCGACCTAAATCCCCGTTCGGGGATACTACCCCCGCTTCACCCCACTCTCTCCCCCCCTCCCCCCGATAATCAGGCGTCAGCGCTTTTGCCGCTTTTGCGCTGTTAAAACCTCGCGTTAAGCCTGAGGCCGGCGGGCGCTCGCTCGCTGAAAGCCCGGGCTTATTATATGCATGGATAGCCGAGCATCCGGATAATAACAGTCGCATTCGCTTTTGAATAATTTGCGCGGGTTCGGCGTTACCGAGTCTGGCGCTGAAGCGACGAGGGGGCGAGCGTTCCTCCTTCGAATGCTCGGCCATCATTCAGAAAACTTTCGATTCCCGACGCATGCCGTTATTAAGAGCACTTCGTAATTAGTTGCCGCTTATAACTCATACGTATTCGCACGCGCGCGCTTTGCATGTGTACGCCGAGCATATAACGCAGAACGGGCAAAGCGAAAGAGAGAGAGAGAGAGAGAGGGAGAGCAATACGGCAGTACGGTCCCAAGAATGCCATTGTGTCTTACAATATCCACGAGCTACGAGCAAGGTTATTAAAGGGCTGAGGTCGCGCCTAAGGTTAAGGGGGAGAGATGGCTGTGACCGCGGAGCCCTCGCCGGGCGACAACGTACGAGCTCTCTCTCTCTCTCTCTCTCTCTCTCTCTCTCTCTCTCTCTCTCTCTCTCTCTCCTTTCCCCCCTCGCGGCGCGTGAACCACACGCGTGCGTGCGATTTACGCTCGCTCATGCACGCTCTCGCGGTCCCTGTGTGCTTTTCATATACGGGAAACGTCGAGCGGATACGCGGGTACCGCGAGATCAAAGCTTCGAGCTCCGACCTAACCAGGAAGGATGGCCGCGTGTGCGTGCCGCTCTGCGGGGGTGACTGGCGCAATGAAAATGCGCTTTGGAAGAGCGACGGGCCGGCAGAAATTCGGGCTTTCGCACCTTTACCGTCTGCCCGCGCGGCACGAAGAAACCACGAAACTTGAAGCCATGTTACTGTACGAGCGACTGCACTCGCTGCCATCGTGTGCTGCACTGTAATCCTGATTATCCGCGTTGAAGACCGACAGACAGATAAGAAACGGTCGGGAATTGAATTGTTCCACGTGAAAGGGAGAGGCGAGTTAAAGTTATCGATTTTTCGACTTTGCCTCTCGTCGTGCTCGCGTCAATTAGAGGCGAGAAAGTAAAGTTGGCGTAAAGGTCGGCTTGGCAAAAGTGCCGGTAGCTGGAAATTTGCAGACCGTCCGACCAAAGAAGCTATCGATTCGCGTAATAAATAACGTCTTTGCCACCGTATCGCGAGCATTGCCTCCGATTGCCTTCACGCTCCAAGAAGCAGACCTGCTTGATAACGATGAAAAATGCCATGGACTTTTTACGTTCGCTCGCTAGATACGCGCTAACGGAGTGCGAGATCCGTATACACGTAGTTACGATCTTGTAAATTGGTCGCTTCGCTCGCGACGCATAAGATGTAAGATAAGAGAGCATAAATTCCCTCGTACGAACAAAAATTCAACGTAATGGTCGCACTAAACTTTCGCGTGTGCACACTCGTGCAGGAAATCCTTTCATTCCGATTTATTAATCGTTAATGGTCAACGACATATCGTTATGTCGCCCCGCCGAGCAGAGTATCGAAAAGTATCTATCTATCGGTCACGCAATGCGTGACCGAGGTTTAAAGCTATTATCGAAATTTCCTTTCGGGCAATATCTCAAAAGCTGCGATACTGAAATTAATAACATTCAACATCAGAAAGAGTTCGACTGCTATAAAACATGGAGGGAACAAAAATTTGCGCGCGAACGTTGCGTTTCATCATTCTTCGTCAACCTCTTTTCACAGAGGCCAAGATCAGCGACAAGAGCGAAATAACTGGAAGAGCATCAGTGCTTGGTTCCATCACGCTATGCTTGGAAAACACTGAATGAACACTGACCTTGCAAAGAAAGCCGCGGCTGCGCTGGCCTGTGCCGGCGTCCCAGGCACTCCGCTCACGTTGTACGAGTACTTGGAGCCCTGATACACCTGATACGCGCTCAACGGCTTCGAGTGCGACGACCGGTGATAGTAGTGATCGCCGCCACTCTGATGATGATGACTCTTCTCTGTTTGTTGCTGGCCGGTCTTGGCCAGACCGGCGTATCCCTGCGGGCGATCCGACGCGGTGGACGAGACCTTACCGTGACACTTGTCGCCCTTCTCGCAGGACACGTGGAGGAGATGCGACTTTTCGTGCGCGGACACCAGTACACCGGACGAAGCGCATGATTGCTTATCCGCATTACCGTAAGTCTTGTAGTCGACGCCGTAGCTCTTGAGCTCGCCGTAGTAGCGCAGGTTCTCGACCTTGTAACCGTGCCCGACATCGTGCCCGACGCTCTTGGCGACCTTGCTGACCTCGTGCTTGCCGTAGCCGGCGATCTCCTGCGCGCTCGACTTGGTCCTCTCCGCGCTGCACTTGTTCACCGTCTCATTGGTGGCGTGCAGCGCCGCCTTCCCCGACAACTTCTCGATCTTCAGCATGGATCTCTCGCAAGGACGACCTTGGGCCACGTCACCACCCCGACTCGGTTCCGATCCCGTGCTCTTGTGCTTATCGCACGCCGTGGTTACGTCGAGGTCCCCGAGGGCATTCCCGGCACCGGCACCAACGTTGCTACCACTGATCTCACGAGCCTGATGACGCTGATGATGATGATGATGATGATACTGATGGTGACCCTTCAGCGACTCCACGTGACAGCGGGACGACAGGTGGCAATCATCGTCAGTCTCCAACGACTGATTCTCCTTGCTGTTGTTATTGATGTTGTTGTTGATGTTGTGGTTGTTGTTGTTGTTGTTGCTGGCGAGCACGTCGCAGGTCTTGTGGGCGAGACGTTGCCGCGTAACCGCGACGCGTGTTGCTTCTCGCGCGGTCGGCGTGATACTGGCCAGATTAGAGGGCGTCTCGGCGCCATGAGTACCGGTGTTCCCCCTTCCTGCACCGGAATTACTGCCGCCACCGCCACAACCGCCGAGGCCGCCGCTGCCACCCCCGCTGCCTCCGCCGGCCTGTCGTTTGCCTCTCTCCTCCTATCAAATGATAACGCGACATAGTAGTAGTCGGCGTGTAGTACTACGATCCTCGCGCGCTCCGGAGTTGTCACACCGGATGCACCCGGCCGGCCGCCACGTGAGCCACGTGAAGCGAACGAAAGGGAGCAACAGTGCTGGAGCAGGGATGAATGAGCAGATATATCGGGGAAAAGTTGGAACTCGACGGCGTGAAGTATACGGTTTGCTACTTGGCAGCGAACAGATCTACTTTGAGTTTCAGGATTTTGTCCGATCTAAGTCTTCCGAGAGAAATCAAGCTCGCTCGCGTCACAAGATTACGCGAAACTACACGATGACGACAACACGCTGGACGACTTCTACTCCGATCGTTACGACATCAGGAGATAAGATCGCCGTCCCGAGTGCACCGTCGGCGGTCGGTCAAGTTTCAACGAGGATTTCCCACTGCGGTTTCTACACTACGGCTTACCTGGATCCTCTTAAGATCGTCTTGCCGTCTGGACACCTCGGCGTACTTGGGCGGATCAGCGTGATACTTGGGCGGCAGGTCTGATTTCGACGACGCTTCCTGATAGCGCGGTGGCTTGTCGAGCTGTCGATATCTGGGCGGATCGATGTACGGGTTGTTCCGATGACCATGGTAATTCGGTAGCTGGCACTCGCTGAGATCCGACTGCGACCGGTTCAGTTGATGACACTCGGATGTCGGCGGCGCGCTCGCAGTTTTCGGCTGCTCCTGACTCTGTCTATGCTTCGTGGCTTGCGATCGATCCTGGCTCGCGGCATGTGACTTGGCCGACTTCTCGGCGTGCTCCTTGCACGCATCATGCCTCTCCTTCCTCTCCTGACACGAGGATGGTGCCCCGTCGATCTCGTAGAAGGTCAGCTCCTTCCTCGTCTTCTGATGCGATTTGCCGTCGTGCTGGCGCACCGGATTCTCCGGCTTCACGGGTGAATCGATCTGATAGAACGTGAGCTCACGGGAGTCCTGGGACTTGGAGCGCGTCTCCTGAGACAGATGATGCTGCCGTTCCGGCTGAGAGTGGCTCCGCGAGTATCTCTGGTCGAGTCTCGTCCCATCTACCGGATACTTGGAACGAGCGAATCTGTCGTTGGCGCCGAGTCGGTGACCGTACTCGAGATACTCGTCGCCGTATTTGAATATCTGTCGCGGCTTGTACTTCTCCTCGAACTGCGAATAATTGTAAGTGTTGAAGCCGACCTGATTGAAGTTCCTGCTGAGGTTCGTGGAATCGTAGTCGCTCGAGGTTACCGCCTCCATATTTATCTGGAACAGAACGCGGCAAGAGGCGGTCAATCGGAGGATTTCTTTCTTATCGCGTGCTCTTTGTAATTTTTCTCACCATTTCTTTTTTCTTACTTTCAAGCCGCTTCCAAGTTTATGGTTAACGATCGGAGTATCTTTCGACGAGGACGAGATGCCGACGCGGGATAAGCGACGGGACGAGCATCCTCCAGAAGAATCCGCGTGAATCGCACGCGGTCGGAACGACGAGGAGGAGCAAGAAACTGAACTCGAGACAACGACGGCGGCCATAAATCGGGGAAGCCCGTCTTCTTAAACGCCCGAGTATTTAGCGCGAGACAAAAAGCCGCCGTGAGATAAATAAAATCTGACACTGAGAGGGCGTGCCGTCGCCATCCGCCACGTCGTGTCCTGAATAAAGCCTCGCTTACTCCAACGAAGGGAACAAAAATGATGCGCAAGAACCCTGTCGGAAGAGATGTCGAGAGAGGGTTGAAGCGAGTTCGGAGCTCGTGTCGAAAATCGAGTCGGGGAAACCGGTTCGCACTTTGGGACTCGAAGGCCGATCGGTACACACGTGTACAGGACGTCCCATAGTTTAGAACGTTCATGCACCAACACCACGACCAGTTTGGAATCGATTAATGGACGTTAAGTTGGAATCCGAATGCGGGATGCACGAGATATCTCGCGGTCATGGCGTCATTTCTGCACGTTCGCCGATAAATTGCAGCTTGAATTCGTCACGTAAAGATCGTACTCGATGCCGCTTTCTCTCGCGATCCGCGTTAATACCCAGCCTTTATTAAAACTCGTCGATCTTGAATCTTGAATTCTGTGGAATCATCGTAAAAGCGATCATGCGTCTCGAGTCGATCCTGGATCTCGCATGGAGACGAACAAAGATACGGGACACCCCGTATGCGTTCGAGGGACCGCTTTCAAAACCGATGCACCTCGCCGTTGCCGCGCGAAACCTTTATTCAGAACGCTGCGAGGCACGATGAAGAACCGAGATGTCCGGGCGCGATTAGCGGCGACGTCCGCGAAAGTCGACCCGCGCAACCGAGATAACGTACCCTCCTTCCCTGCGCTAATTCCGCTAATAAAAGTGAGAAAAACGTTGGGGCCAAGATTTGATCCGGGTTGAAGCGGAACCGAGGACCAGCTAGAGCGATTATTGATCGCGCTGGAGTTCCTTCGCGATCTGTCCGAGTCTGATCCGCACGTCTCTCCGGATCACCCGGTACATGTGCGGCCGACACTTCGTAACTCGCTCCACGAATCGGGAATGCCCCCGCGGGGGCTGCGGTTATATATTACGAGGCGGTAATGAAGACTCTCCGCGCGGCAAGAGCAGCGAGCTACCGACGGGGCCTTGTTTATCGCCTCACCTCAAATATACAATTAACATGTTGAGAAGGCGCCCGGAGATAGCGGGATATCACGCCGCCGCTATCTGGCTCTCTTTCTCGCCCTACGTCCGTTTTCTCCTCTCTTCCTTCCTGCCTCCCCTTCTTCCTTCCTGCCAATTTCTTCAACCCCTTTTGTCGACAAAGAAAACGGCGCACGACCGGAGAAGAGCGCAGCGGCGAACCCGCGCGCGCGCGCGCGCGCGCGTGCTCGCCTTTCACTTTTATTATCGGGTGGTGCTCGTTAGAGCGACCGTTCCGAGAATGTTAACCCGGTATTCGTCGCCCGGAGGGAATTTAATGTCCCTCTATTTTTACGGGGACCCGCTCGTAAGGTGAAAATGTGGCGATAGCGTCTACGGTAAATCCTAATGGAGCGCGGACATAATTAATACGCTCGTTCTTCAATTTGTCTAGCGCTTAGTCCGCTAGACGTTATTGCCTCGCGAAATGATAAACTCGATTTTCCATGCTGTTTGCGCTCTCGCATTCTTGACTGTCGCGGAACAGCGTGTGCACGCGTTGTATACGTGTTTGTATCCGCGGGCGCGAATGCCGCGGGTATAATAATTTAGCGACGGTCTAATTATTTGGAAAATCAGATTTTGCTTAATTCACCTCCAACGTATTTACTACCCCTCCTCCCCTCCCTCCCTCCCTCCCTCCCTCCCTCCCTCGCTGCTACCCTCGCTGAGATAAATTCGAGGCTTAACATTTCGCGTATAAAAGCATGCAGACGTACACGCGTCAAAGATAAATATCAGTTGCTATGTAAACATCGCCGTTTTAAAATTTATAACAAATAAATATGCAAGCGAATAAAACGTGCCATCGTATCAATAACAGCCGGGTTTTCGGCCATCCATCCTGGCAGATTATTGAATCCTGTTTATCGTATAAATCCAGTGACAGATTTAAAAAAAAAAAAAAAAAAAAAAAAAAAAGAAAAACAAGAAAAGAGGAAAAGAGTATCATGCGATTATATAATATAATATCGCCGAAAATGTCCGCATTGTGCGCGCGATTTCTCGATGCGATGGAGAGAAAAAAAGAGAGAGAAAAAGAAAAAAAATGCTCGTTACTCGGTTGCCGATGATGGAATCCGCGTCTGAACGAACGTAAGCGCCGCGCTGACCCCGATGCAGGAATCATGCCATTTTTTCGCGATGACGTCGCCGCGAGTGACCCGAGTGGCATTATTAAATAATATCATTAAAGAGAAACGCTGTGCCCGGGCCGGCAGCAAATTGCACTTGCGCGGCTCGCATTTCGCGCAATAAATTGAATACCGCGAAGTATATATGCCCGAACGAAAGCTCCGCGCTTGGACGCGACATCGATTTGCGTTTGATTATAAAAAAAAGTCACATTGAAATCAGTACAGCTCAAGTTCACCGAATGAACATCGCTGGCGCGATGCTGCATTTTGACGTCCTTCCAATCGCTTCTCACGAGTGAGCCGTGCGATTAATCAAAAACGAACGAGCGGGCTAATTAATTCCCAGAAGCTAATCACATGGAAGTGCGATTTCCTTCGCGGACATTACGAGCCACATCCGCGTATCGGGATTTGTCCAACAGGGTTTTTGCGGCGGGAGCCGCGCGACGACGTTCGCGAAATTGATAGATGCACTCGTCATTCGTCTTCATCACTCATTTACGAGTATAGCAGGTATGTTCCCCGAACGCTAATGAAAGCGTAGGAAACGATCGCGCATATAACGGCCTATAACTCATCTCGTCGCATAATTTGGCAAGCCCAACTTCGGCATAGGGCGTCCAGGCGAATCGCACGTTCTCCCGGATCGCCATAAATATTAATAGATTCTTTTTTCAGCGGGTGCCGCTGCGGAAGGAGATAATCACGTTGTTTACGCTGTCAATAACAAGCTTCGTCGTCATATAGGAGTTTCAGGGCCCGTGGGTCTCGAAATGGGGACCCGTAATTACGGGTAAGATTCCTCCCGCTCCCCTTGCTGCAGCCGATGCCCTGTTACGTGGAATGACCTCGTTCCTCATTAGACCGACGCGTGAAAATTACGACAATCGAGCCGGCGATATATATCTTACGCGCGATGAACGTCTATATACCTGCTCGAAAAATTGTTCTTACGGAGAACGTACAATAATGCATTATTGTCGATTGAGCGATTCGGTGACGTTGCAAGCCTCAGTTTACTATCGCAAAACAATTTACTATCGACAGGACTGCTTCTTTCTCGACGGTATGATACCTTCGACAGTCTTCTTCAATTCTTTCATAATTGGTGGAAATTTTCAAATGTCATACACATTAATTCCTTGCCCTTCCCGAGCGGGCGAGAAATTTACTTGTACAATGTAAATGTTTTATTTGTACGAGTAAAAGTTTATTACCGAGTTTCTTAGTTCCTGTCTCTGATTGCAGCTGATGCTTTAAGCTGTAGAAACTCATCAAGCTGAAGCGTCTTCTTGATGTGCACTTGATAAAGTAATCTCTCTCGCTGTTAATCTCGTTCAAGCGAATTATTCTGCTTTCAATCCTGCCGATCAAGCTTTCTCTCGATCTAATCAATGCAACATTTTTACGCATCATTTTTATGTAATGAAATACATCGGTTCAGGTAAGGCTATTCAATCACGATAATGTTGATCTCTCTCGCGCGCGAAACTATCAAGTTCCGATTCATTCACGCGCGGACAACTCGATTCCTCACAAAGTCAGCGATTTCTATTTGCCGAGCGATTTTGCTGGAAAACTGCAACTGCAACTACAAAGGCACGGCGAAAATCTCTCTCTCTATCTCTATCTCTMTCTCTATCTCTCTTTCTATCTCTCTCTTTCTATCTCCCTCCCTCTTTCTATCTCTTTCCGGACAATTCCGGAATTATTAATTTAACCGTTCCCCTTTAACGCCACTATGCCCGCGGCTAATATCTCTCCCGGAGACGAAGAGGAGAGCGTGCAGTGGAGAGAAACTACCGAATAAAGGAGACAAAAGCTCGAAAGCGAAAAGGTGGAAGTGGTATCACGGTATAGGAAGAGAGAGAGAGAAGGAGGCGAGAGGAGGAGAGAGCGAGATGGCAGGAAAGAGCAAAGCCGAAACGCAGTACCCTTGGTTACTGTGTAAATGAGGCGATGAACAAAGTTCCGCGTGCAAACACCAAATAAAGACGAGTAACGCGGTTAGTTCCGGCCGCGTGGTTGCTCACGAGGATAACGAGCAACGAAGTTACAACGGATGAAAGTGATTTGCTTAACGAAATCCGTATGGGGAAGCATCGCGCGGAGAAGCGCCGTCGAGAAGGAGAGATGCTTGCCGATCTCTCGGCCGCGTTAATTTCATGCGCGGTTTATTATAATCCGTCCGCGTTGTTGAACCGCAGTTGTTCTTCACTTCCGTTCTCCAGCAGCTTCCCGACAGCTTCGTTTTAATGAGAACGATGCCGTCCCGCACTTGGCGGTATATCCTCCTGCCGTCTCGCGATTTTAATTAAGCCTCCGTAACCGGACAGTTCAACAAGGTTAAAGCTCAATGAGCTTTAACCTTGCGCTTAACAACAAGATTCAACAGTAAGTGCTTGTATCTCCAGACGACGAGAGCGGATCGTAACGCCGAGGAGTATCGCTCAAAACCAACCGCGAAAAATGCACCGCGATGTTACAACTGAGTTCCCTCGAAGGGATACAGGGACGAGGAGGTGATATCAGGGTCGGTACATCCAATTTTCACGGCGGACTGACCTGTCTCAATGCCGTCTCCAGCCCTCCGACGCGGCCAATTAAATTATGGACGCTCGGTTGCACGGCCGAATGAGAATATCTTCGGTTGTTTTGTCGCTCGCATCTCGTTTCATGAACAATCGCGGGAAACGAATGCGCCGTTAGATTAGCGCGAGCGCTCGCTCACGCATCGCGATCACATATAACGCATTATTCCCGGCAATCAGTCATCGTCGATTTCGCGGGGTTTTATGGGGCTGCCGGCATTAACCGTGAATATCCGCGGCGAGTATTCTTTCTCGTTAGGGCGACCGTTTTGGGAGAAGAAGCATCAACTGCCCGGGCATATCGGCTGTCAATCAGAGAAACCTTTACGCCCAGAACGCGTTAATCTCATCTCGATGCATATCGGATCGGATAATAAATGCGCGATCACGCGAAATTGCGAGATGCATGCGACGTAACGAGTATCGAATCGAGTATCGCAGAATCACGGACAAGAATCGTCCATCGATGGATTTCTCCCTTATTCGTCAATAAGACGACAACACGATCGCAGATTCGATGAGTTCGTACCTCGAGAACGAACGAAGCTCCCGATTGCCGGGCAGAGTGGAGCAGCAGAGGAGACAGGGGAGGAGATAGATAGACAAAGAGATGATACGCGGACAACGGACGAGGTTTGGAGCGAGACGCGCTGGAAGATAGAGAGGCCGAACAATCTCTTACGCTTGAGTTTGCACCACCCGGGGGAACCTCCCTCGATCACTCCGAATAATCATCGCGAGACACACGAGGCTCTCTCGCATCATCGCCCGCGCGAAAATGAGAAAATCCAGAGTGAAAATCTGCGAGGGAGATTGTGACTCTGACGCGAGCAAACGGTATCCACCACCCAATGGGAGCGGGAGGGAGGAAACTACGAGGTGTGGAATAATGACCCGGTCGTTCTAATATCGCGAACAGGTGAGAGGAAGATTGATCTCGAAGAATGTCGCGTTGCGACATGAAGCGAGATGAAGCGGGAGCGCATCACGAGCTTGCACTCGCGACGACGAAAGAAGGAGACAGACGGAAAAATTGCGCAGCATTCGTGTGAAATCATTCATTCCCGTGCGGTGTGATTCAATAATGACATTCGTCGCGTTAACATACCGCTGGATGCGTTCGTAGTTGAACAATTTAACGTACGTAACGTTAAAGAATTATGCATCGCTCGCGGAGCGAACGCCGAGCGCGTTTCGCGATTTATCGGCGAATTCGTTGTCGGGGATAAATAAACGGATTACATCGATCGGACATTCATACGTAACTGCACGCGCGATATTATGTTAAAATGATAAAATAATAACGGTCCGGATTAATTTTTATCGATTAGACACGAAGCGGGGCGGCGATGCGTTCGATGTATTCCAGCCCGCCAAATCCGCGTTAATGATCCAGTCGGCCAGCGTGATTCTCGCCACATCACGAGACCGTACTGTGCTCGTTCCGCCCGTTTCCCCCTGCCTGCCTCTCTTTTTCTCCCTTCGAATCTAATCCACGGGTTTTTCCACAAGTAGAAAATCACGCAATTAACTGATTAGCGAGATGATCGTGCGTTATGTCCTCGGTGCCACGCGAAGCTCGCGTCAAGGATTCAGTCGATTACTTCATCCTTTACTTAAGCGGAGAGATCATGAGATCGAGCCACGTGAAAACGCACTCGATTCTTTTCGAGCTGGAACCCAACTAGGATCGAGGCCACTCGCTAAAACTAATTCCCGCATCGTAATAAACATGTCAATATTTTTGCCGCTACACGGCAATCGGTTTAATGCGGCTTCGCGTCCTTCTGGCTTGGTAAAAGCTTGAATTGTTCGAGCCTTTTGCCAATCCAATCCTCTCCGCTGCATCTTGTATAACACCGCGTCCGCAAAGACCAGTTTTCGATAAGCAAGTAAATTTACGAGCTAATTGAACGCACAACCGAATAGTGGAGAACCGAGTAGCTCTGTTAGCAATGGAAACGCTGCAAAAAAAAGATCCTGGTAGCAGAAAGAATATCCGTGCACAGAGTATCTCGGAAATAAAAGATCTTTTATGTATCCGTTATCTGTTAGCTCTGATTACGACGATGTCGAAACGGGCAAGTTTCTCTCGGACGCGCGTGAAAGTCCGCACGATTTCGAACGCACTTCGTAAACGCCATCGATGGCGTTGCGCGCCGCACGCAAGGAGACAAAGTCGCACATGGTCGAGGAGCTACTGAAACACTTCGCATAAAACGCGGATCTTCGCGAGCGGGCAAATAGCGGATGCGCGGCTAAATTAGCGTGTCGCCGAGATGGAACGCGCGGTGCACGCTGAGCAATCGAATTGTAGCTTTGTTGGATAAGATCAACGACAAAACTTGGTGAGTATTTGCTCACCGCGGGACCAAGGGAGCCACGACAAACTCTAACGTTCATTTGTCGAGAGTCATTCGAGTTGTTTGACTTGTTCTGTCTCCCTGCGCGGAGTAATTCACCGCCGACGAGTTTGCCGCGTTTACCCCGTCATCGAGAGACAGGGTTAATCCGTCAAAGCTCACTTGGCGCGACTCCCGCGCTTCTTCGCAATACGGATACACGTGGACAGCGATTCCAGCCATTCATCTTCGACACATTTAATTGTACAACGATATCGAGTTACTCGCACTTCGATTAGTCAGTCGCGAGAGGCTAAGAAGAAAGTATCGCGAGCGCAAAGCGCGCGTATCGATTCAATGGCTTGAGCTTGAGCTTCAAGGTGCAATCAGTATTGCTGATTTCAAAATTCGATACACTCTCTCTCTCTCCTTTCCTCCCTTCCTCTCTTAAGCTACTCTTCAGCATATAAGATATAGGATTCGCTGTAGACACGAAGAAGATGAGGACGAAGAACCAAGTAGCGAAATAAAGGACGCGCAAGGAAGAAAACCGGGAAAAAGAAGACGCGCGGCGATCGGGAGCCTGCATCGTGCCCGGCCACATGTTGGAGGACGAGGAAGAGCCATTCGGGTAAGACGACAATCCGCTGCGCAAATGCCGCTGGGATTTAGATCGGACGTCTCTAATGGCGGCGGGATTTCAATGGCAAATGGCACCTGCCAGATCCTCGCCACTTGTTTGGTCAAAGGATTTGCGAAGTCTGGCGGGACTTTGCCGCGCATGCGCGAGATGTCCAGAAAAAATTAAGGGCCCGTTGAAGAATTTCGTTAATCTGAGCTCGCTCGAGGCGACCGATCTTGCATCGCAAGACTTCCTTTGCCATCGCAAAGGAACAATCTCGCGTTTGTGTCTACGCCTCGCCTGAATATCGGTAGAAGATCGGAGACTACTGTTAGTATCACGATTGTTCTAATTAGAAGACAAAACGGTGCACTTGTAATTGACAAATGTGGCTGCGCCGATGTAGAATGCACGTGCGGTATCGTATCACATCGACGAGGCTGATAGTGCGAAGCCCTATCGACGACGACGACGACGGTGATTCCCACGAGCTCCCGGCTCGACCCTGATCCCCGAACTGATCACCGAAACAGGAAGGACAAAAAATTCAACCCCGTAACCGGTACGATCTCGATAAGGCGGAGTCGTCGCCGGGTCCGAATCGAGCGAGGACCCATAGCGAGCAAATAATCTAACAAGCAAAAAAAAGCCCCCTTTATAGCACGAACGGCCGATGCTTGTTAAGAGTGCGCTCCGCTTCTACGTGGAGCACTTTCTTCTACCCGGAAGGAGGAAAGGGAAGCCCGCAAAGAGGAGGAAAAGAGAGGAGCGAGGGCGAGGGATGAGGAGGCGCGCGGGGTGCGCGTCCTTCGTTAAGGGACGTCAACGTGGCACCTGGTGCCACGATTACGTCGGCAACGCGCGCACATGGGGTTCGCCGATCGCGCACAGTTTCGGCGAGGGGATGCGCGGCAGGGTTGAAGGGCCGCTGGATGCCCGACGACATCATGACGGATGGGAACGTCAGTATCTGTTCCTCCTACATCGGGATTCGAAAGGAAGGCGCCGCTCGCCTCGAGCGCGTTTCGTTCCCGCTCGCTGTCCACTTTTGCGCTCTGCACGACGGCTCCGCGCGACGCCGAACTTTCGCGTCACCATCGATCATCATCCGATCGCGTCCTGAGCGCGCCGCGGGGGGAAGGGGGACTGATCGCGGAAGGATAATCTTACTGGAAACACAAAGGCATTTGACGCGCCTTTGGTTGTGGGCGCGCACGGCGAAAGAACGAGGCTCGAGACGCGATAGATCGTACATGGAAGTTCCGGTCGGGAAATTCCGCGTGCGGAAGTGATTTCTCGAAAAATTGAGCCGATATAAAGATATATAAAAATTTCGGACGCTTTAATATCGCCGCGGCATAACGTTCTTTGTTTCGTTCTGCCCGATAGCGAGGAAACCTACCATGAACTTTCACGAAAGTTTCCCCGCGAGATATAAAGCATCGCGGCGAAAAACCGAAGAGGAGAGGGCTACTCGCCCGCGACAAAAGCACTCCGTTGAATCATTACGCCCTTGCGAGCTCTTTGATTTATACGTGGGGAACGTCGTTCCTAAAAGACGATAAAGAAATTACTCGGCATTCGTAGGCTCGTTCTCCCGGTCGGCGGGAGGGATCGCGGAACAGTCTGAGACATAAAAAGCAAACTTCTCCGTCACGGCCCAATTTTACGGGACCTTAAACGGGTAACTTTAGTCGCACCTCTGCCAAATCGACAATCGAATCGTAGAGATAACAACGCTTGGACCGTTACTGGCGTCAAGCAAATTGGATTTCAGAGAAATCATCGAATGAAATGAGCGATCGTTTGCATCAACAAACGATCGATCGATCGCTAAGCTAAGCCGTCGTTCTCACTCATAAAGGGAATATGGAAATCATGCAAATTACATAACAATAACTTTGACTACTTGTTGAGAATCTGAGGGAGAAGTCGGTGCAACGAGGAGAAGAAAATATCATGGATCATCGTCGTACAGTGACAAATGAATGCGCGCGGACAGAGAAATGTTATTGTCTTGCCGCGATAACGGCGGGAAGGGAAATTTGATGGGTTTTAATCCTAAATGGTATTCGATTACCAAACGCCGTCCCTCGATAATCCATTACGGTTCTTGCATTCTCCCTATGCGAAACACGCATCCCGTCCGTGACTCGTACGTTTTCTGGAATTTATCAGGCCGGATTGGATCGTAAATGGGTTTTATACGGCACTACAGCCCGAGGGTGCGACTGCAAAAACGTATCCGAGGGTAGGAAACACACCGCGTAACGGAGTACCGTCATCAATGAAACGTTGAAACGCAATGGTCCAATCTACAGCGTACATTTAAGATTCTAAATTTATTAAACGGAACCGCAAGTTTCTACGCGCAACGTATTCTTCGCGATCTACGTATCTGCGTTATCGCGTTATTGTAAGGTTTGAATAATAATAGGTGTCATCGAATAGGTTGAGGTTAACAAGAGCGCGATCTTAATATTCAAAGAAACTGAGTAATGACTTTATTAAATGAGATTATATAAACGTCATACTGACGTTCGTCTCGATCTGTCTTCCTCTACTGTCTATCATCAATTATCCATCATCCTGTTGACGTTCCGAACACGGACGCCCGATTCGCAAAACAAAGACGATCGTTCCAACAAAAACGATTCGCGTAAACAAAGACGATCGTTTCCCTCACACGCCGGCTATCTCGCCTCTATCTGTATCCTGAATTCGCTTCCTACATTATTATTATCGTTGCTTTCTTCTCGCAAAACTCTCTTGTGAAAACGCAACAGATCTGCTTTCCAAATTAATTGCGCCATCAGACGCGCGGATCCATTATCATCGTCATTAAATAAATCACTCGGTGTCATCGTCGTTGGATTTTCCTGGGCGTCATCGCCGGCCAGCAAAACGCAAAGCTAAGGATTCGAGTGGAGGAGAATCCCTTCATGGTCGGGGAGTTCGAGAAAAGGGCTCGCCGTGACGCCCTGCGCCATATTTACGCACTTGCGGCGGCCGTGCCAAACTCGGCGCACCACCGCACGATGGGGCACGAGCATGACGACGAGGGCACGTTAAGGGCGAAGGGAAGAGGACGGGACCCCTTTAATCTTCGCGGATCAAAACGTCGCGACGGCATGAGAGAGAGAGAGAGAGAGAGAGAGAAAGAGAGAGAGAGAGAGAGAGAAGGAGAGAGGGAGAGACGTTCCCTCGCCCAGGAGGTACGTGATTGCTTCGTGTATTCGAGTGGAAGCCTAACAGCATTTCAAAGGGATGGGCACCGCAAGGAAAATTGCATTGTAATTAAAACCGCCGCCGCCACATCCTCGTTGCATCACGCCGCGCCGCAACCGAAAGTGCAAACGCGCCCGAATGCACTCACCTCCTCGTCGGCTTTCCGCTAAGGGAGCAAGAGATGGATAGAGAGACAGCGAGGGGAAGAGACAGAGAGAGAGAGAGAGAGAGAGAGAGAGAGAGAGAGAGAGAGAGAGAGAGAGAGAGAGAGAGAGAGAGAGAGAGAGAGANGAGAGAGAGAGAGAGAGAGAGAGAGAGAGAGAGAGAGAGAGAGAGAGAGAGAGAGAGAGAGAGAGAGAGAGAGAGAGACAGATATATGATCGGGCTATATTATCGCCCTATTATCGTCACAAAGGATTCGCGTTACTAATTAACAGTTACGTATAGCTGGGAATGTGTCAACCGCACAGGATTTGCGCAGGCTCGTAATTGAATATCGTGTGATACTTATCTCGAAGTACGGGAATGTCATGAAAAATCTAATTGATTTAGTTGAATTATCGATACATTCGCAAAGGAAAGGCAAGGTATAGAATAATGTGGCATTAATGTAACTCACTCGCATACATCCCTTCTCTCTCTCTCTCTCACACACACACACACACACAAAATTCTACACGCATGACGGATATCATTGACGGATATGAATGATTCAACAATCAATATGCATTCGGTTCCTCATCTCTTGTCTTGTCATAAAAAAAAAAGAGAAAAGGAGACAGAGATGAAAGAAGAAATGAGAGACAGAGGCAACTAGAAATTAGGAACAGTAAGAGAAAAAGAGAAGACACAAATTTGCCTGATATGGACAAGAGCGAGACGATCGTTATGTTCGAGTGCGTTAAAGTGGAGATAGCAGGCATCAATTGATCGCAAGGAATCATTATCATCAAAGACGATCACCGCCAGATTCTAATTGGCTTTTGATAAGCCACGTTAATTCGAGTGCCAAATTTCCGACTTTCAACTTCCTTTCTTATAGATAGAATTTCTTTAAAATGTCCGATACAACTGACAAAAAAGTCTTCATAATTAATTAATCATAATTGATTTGCGTCAGCTCTTATCCGGTTTATGTGATCGAGAAGCGAGACTAATGGATTACATTAGGCTGCAATTATTCATCATTTGCTTGAAAAGCTATCGACGCGATCGATTCTCCCTCGCGTCGACATTAACGGATACGGCTTGATTTCTTTCGAGACGTAAGGAGGGGAGCGGGACACGCCGCCCCGATGAAGCGAGTCTCGCCGGGCGGTAACGCAATTTCGTGCACGGGCAGGAGGAGAACTGACCCTCGCAAGCATCCGGAAAAGGTCATCCTCGCCCCTCGGATTTTCGCGAAGCGAGCCCTGCCGTAAGCGGATTGTTAGCATTGATTAAAGCGCACTGCGGATCTCTTCGGTACGTCCATTCAGATTCCACCTCGTGGCTGTCCGGGCAACAAGAGCGATTCCTCTGGACGTGCATTAAGCACCGGAATGGTTTATGTCCGCGTACCCCACGTCAGCGGGAATTGCTTCCGATCGGTTCTTCGAGGGTGGACGCGCGGCATTGTGTCGTAAACGCTTATAAATCTTAATTAAAGCGCGCCTGGACTCGCCAGAACTCGAAGCGCGCGTTCTGTACCGCATACGGGAAAGGTGATCGATGCCACTGGCAGAGCCCGAACAGCTGCGATGAGATGTTTCGATGAAGAAACGTTGGGAAAAATAGTCGGGAGTGTTTAGTAGTAATTTTCCGTAATCGTCGTTTCCGAACGCTTCGATAATCTCCTCGGCATGCAGCTGCCACACCGAGCTTCCTCGTATTCGCGAGGGGAGCGTTCCGCGAAACCGTTGATAATTGCGGTAATTGTAACGCCGATAATAACATCAAAGTAAATATATGAAACGGCGAATATGTGAAATGCTTTCAACGCGTACATGAAACGATTGTCATCGATAGTAATCGATAATGATAGAGATGTGTTCATTGAGACCCGGCAAAGCCGTTGTCCGCCACTCGCGAAATCGCAGAGGTGATAATTAGAAACGTAATTAATTTCTCGGTGTATGAAGAAGAATAGCGCGACGAGCTTAGCTCCGCGAGGACGATTGGACCGTTAGAGCGATAGAGCGGAGCGAAAGATCGTCTCTTTTGACCAGAGGGAGGGAAGAAACTTTTTTTTATTTATTATCGCCTGTCTCGTGAAATACAAAGGCAGACAACGTCACAGAAATGCGTCTCCGGACGCCCGCTGCGCTTCTCTCGAGCGGAAGTAACGAGCGAGTCGCTCGCGGAGTCACTCGTTTTTGTATCGCGACAATTAATTACGCCGGCTGGAGAATCGCGGCCACGCGATTCGCGGATCCATCAGAAAACGAGTCGCGCGCGATGCAGCGCGAAGCTAGCCGGAGCGGAGCCGGTCTCGCTCGTTAACGCGTGTAATTAACGGACTGCCATAGCTTATTATTAGCGCGGGCGCGAGGAGCGAGTCGTTCACGAATGGCTTTCCGGGAGTCCGCTAATTACCGGTGCTAATCTGATTAACTAAATGCGAGCGACGAAGGGCCTCCTCCCGGACGAACGCTCCTTTTTCTTCGCGACGGGGCGACGATTCGCGTGCGCGCCGCCGCGCCGTATCACGTAAAAGTGTCGTTAATGCGATCGATCCGAGTGGTCCCTCTCTTCCTGGCGATTCGGGGAGCATTTCGGACAAATTGCAGCCTGACACGCAGCCTCCTCTCGCTCGCGGGCGCGTGGCCGCCCGTGGCTTCTCGTGACCGCGCGCGATCGAGTCGTGACGGACGCGTGCGAGGGATCAAACGCGACTAGAAGAGCCGCGCGGTTAACCCCGGGGACCACCCCGATGCATTCCGGGGACTAAACGATCCCGTAGGTTTCCTGTGGTTTTTTATCGCACCTGCGAGGAACCTCATGGCCGATCGAAACGGCGACTTTAGCCTTTGCGTGAACCGATCGTGTCTCACGCGAACGGCGCAAGTCGTTCCACGGTATCGCGATAAATTACACGCGGAGATTTCGCCTGCCAAAGCTAAGTGGAGGAGCTGATGTCCGGTCAGACGCGAGAAAGCGCCAATTTCATCGTCGCTTGACGAGATAAATCTCTTCAGACTGACTATCAAGCGATTCACGAGATTGCCCGTGAATGGACCGCGAGACACAATGATACGGCGGCGATTTGCAGATTTCACGCGAAATCAATCGACAAACGATCGACACGTTACGATGCGACGAACATTCGCGGCGCTCGCGGCGCGGTTTCTCCAAACGATACCGTTCTCATCTCTAACGAGTCGCTGGAGATTTGATCTTCCCGGCGGAAGCGAGTTCCAATACCGCTTAATGGCCCGAGAGACAAACGCTGTGACGATCTCCACATGGCCCTTCGTCTGCGCTCCCTTGCCGGCGCGAGGGCATGGCGACCCGTTCTCCCCTCGTCCTAGCCGTGATTTGATTCCGGGGACTCATCTTCTCGATTGGGGGCGCACTAACTTTTCAATCAGCCGTCAACTCGGCGGTTGCGACGGGGTGGAACGGCGGGAGCGGCCATCCCCCGCTGACGCGCGTCGGAATTTCTCCACGATGCCGTATTGTATCGCCCCGGTATTCTTTAAATAATCTCCGTGTCGGCGAACTTCTGAAGCCTTTGCATATTGTAGTTGCGACGTCTGCTCTAAAAGCAGAGGTCTTATAGATTCGCCAGCTGTTTTATGAAATCCTCCGCGACGAGTATCCGCGAGACACGGAAGAGATATTTCGATGTTAACGAGCTAAACTCATCACCAAGCTAAACTGATTCTGACCGAAGCGATTTGTTTCAAGAACGATCTGAGCCATCGTGCGCGAATACGATGTTACCAAGAAGATTCCAGGCATTTTCGAAACGCGACCTGCAATTTCGACATTTCGAGAGCGTGGAGAGCGTTAGCCCCGATAGAAATAAATTAATGGGATGATTTAACGCTCGGCGCTGCGTTCGGCGCGAAATGAGCATGCGAGAAGCATGCATTCTCACGAGACATATGCAATAACGCGCCGTGAATCGCGGGCGTGCGTATACAGTTACACGCCGACGCCGTGAGAACCGTGATTGTGCATTCTTAAACGCCCTGCAAATTTATACACATCCATGACCCGGCGCCATTAAAGTGGAAATAACGGAAAGGTGCTCGCCGAAGGATCCGCCGCCGAATGCTTCGATATTTCTGAATCACGGTACACCCGCGCATTCCCGCGGAATGCCGCGTGCAATCGCGTTCGCTGGTTTCTGCGCAATCACGTGGCGATTACGATCCGTTTAACGTCCGTTTATCCTGTCTCGATTAAGGTACACGCGCGTGTCGGGCGATCGCCCGATTTCGAGAGAAATCGAAAACAATTGACTGAACAAAACAGCGGACGAATCTCGAATACGCGAGATTTCTACCTTTGGAATCTCGTTGGCGATAATCGTTCGCGAAAATATAATACGATCTCGAAACTGTGTAGAACCAAATTCTCCACTCGCGAGTGGAGAACCGTAGAATTCGACCCTTAACCATTTCAAGATCGATCCCATCTTATCTAGAACGATATCGATGCATCTCCAAGCCCGCTCTGACGCAAGCATCGTCGCGACGATTTGCGCGTAAAAGCAGCTGCGAAACCGCAATGCAGGCGCGTAAAGATCGCATAGCTCTATTTCCGCTCGCCGTGATCGTCGCTTTAAAATGGAGCGCCGATGAGCCGCGGCGCGTGGAAAAAGCGACGAAATTTCCGGGGAAGAATGCAGAGCGCCCGCGGAGGAAACCGCAGCGGCGCGTGGAAAAAGTGGCGTTCAGGCCGGATCGGCTGAAATCGTCGCGACAGAAACAGGCAGCGAATTCCGACGGAATTCCTGAACACGGAAATCCGACGAGTACGCGTCGATCCGACCGCGATATATCGTGTCCCGCGCGCTCGCGGCCGTTTCGGGAGCGGCGAGGAAGTTTTGTCGATAGCCGCGCGGCATTCTCCAGGCTCGGCTAACGAATTCCGATACGCCACGCGGAGTTTAATATCGAGGCCACATTAACTCATTTAAAATCACTCATCGCGCACATCCCTCGCGCTAATAACGCGCCGGGCGCGCACCCGCGGAATCGGAATCGGGGGATCTCGCGACGCGCGATGGACCGCAAAATAATAACGAAATACTCGTCGGGCGTGATCCGGCAAGAAGAATTCCGCAAAATCCCGTTGCTTCGTTCGAGCGCAGAACGCGCTCGCCGCAGCTAATGTCTGACAACGACACGCGCGCGGGAAGGAGGGGGGGAGGGGAGGGGAGGGGAGGGGGCTGAACAATTATCATCTTTTATCTGACTGCCTTGGTAAGGACAGGAGCTCTCGTGGCGGATCAGGGAACGAAATGGCGTGCGGAGAAATAGGATGATTGCTTCAGCCGTGGCCAAGGGGAAGGAAAACGGTAAGCGCGCCGACAACGAAAGCAACGACGACAACGATTATTTCACTTTCCCGGCAAATGGCGCATAAACATAGCCGCAGGGTTCGGAGGAGGGGTCGACGGATACGGCGGGCAACCTCTCGGGTTAACCAACCGAATAGAAGTATGATTTATAAGAAGAAGGAGGAGGAGGAGGAGGAGGAGGAGGTTACCTCGCGGAAAAACGAGAGTTCGTGCGGCTCGCGAGGCTCCGACAGCGACATCAAGGAAGGGAAGAAATGCTACCGGCGTCTCCCGCAGCTCCGCCATTTGGCAAAACAGGTGGAAGCGATTTCGAGCGACGTCCAAATCGTGCATCCCTTCACAGTTCTGAGAAATGAAACGTCCCCTCTTCCCGTGTAACGTTTAATTAGCCGAGATAGCACGAAAGAGTCCCTCTCGCGTGTATTCCTCGCGCCTCTCCATCAGAATCAGCTCCTCTCTGGAGGAAAGCCAATGTAACAGACGACGCTTCGAATTACGCGGGATCTCGTAAAAGCGTTATCCAATATCTCTCCCTCCCTCTCGCCGGTCCCGTTATCGAGGGATAGCGCGGAGATCCGAAAAGCGATTCTCTTTATCGTTCCCGCCGCTCGCCTCGTCCGTGGGAGATGGTCGCAAAACGCGATCGTCGCGGGAGACTAACAGTTTCCTAATACGCTTAACGATCTCCGCGCTGCTCCGTATCTCGTTCGCTGTTTCACGGTCATTTCTCCCCGACCCTGGGATTAGTGGGGCGGAAAGATACGCGAATCTCGGATATATTCCCGGCAAGTGGCGGGCAACCGCCCAAAACACTCCCGCCGGAAGTGAGACGAGTCCCGGGAGGAGGTGGGCGGCTGGGGGAGGATTTACGGCCGCTTTGTTTCTCGTCGGGCGGTCGGGCGAAAGAAGCCGATGCGCCGCCGGGGCTGGGATGAGATTGCAACTCGATACGCTCGCTTTTGAGCCCGAGAGACTTCATTAATACGGCCGAGTTCGCACGTTGATACCGAGCGGACGGGCGATCTCGGCGCTGGTTCCTTCCGCGATAACTGGCGGAACTCTCGGCCACGCCGCTACCGAGATTCGTTACGGGGATATCGTTATCGTGTGCCAACGCGTGTAATTACAGAGTTTACAGGGCGCATCGCGTGCACAGCGATGTACGCGAGCGCATCGTACGCGCGCCGGGACATCTCGGAGCAACGCCGTCCGCTTTGCGCTTTTCAAGCGAGCCGAGCGCGTTGCAACGATGCCTCCTCTCGTACGCCATTGTCGCGAGGATGCTTGCAGGGGGAGGAGGTGGAGAGGAGTTCGAAACGCTATCGCTATCGTTCCGAGATGGGATCGATCTTGAGACGATGATCGATGACAACTCCGATAACTCTGATATCGGAGTTTTGCGGTTCTCCGTTCGAGTCGCCTGGACAGCGTTACAATTTTGAGAAACGGGAGGCATCGTTATATATTTGTGCGATTTTACGGTTATGGCGAACGAGATTGGATAAAAATCTCGATTCGCTGTTTCGCTCGCCCGTTATTTTCGATCTCCAGACATACTCGTCTCTCGTCAACGGCGAGATTGCCCGACGACAACCGCGACCAAATCCGATTAATCAGTTTGAAGGATCCTTTTGCGAGTCGCGTTACGGAGCAATTAAAGGGCAGGATTAATTGCCGCGGCATTGCCGGGAAAAATAAGTCCATAAATTAACGGTCCTCCACGTCGCGCTGCAACCCTCCGCCCCTCCCGTAATCCTCGCTCGCGCACGATTCACCACCGCGGAAATCCACCCCTGCCCAATCTTTTCTCTTGCCACGGATAACTTATTGCCCCGACAACGCACTATGCATTTCCGAAGCGATTAAGCTGCCACATAGTTTTTTTCCGTATCCCCATCCTCTCTCTCTCTCTCTCTCTCTCTCTCTCTCTCTCTCTCTCTCCGCTCAGCCCCCTCGGTGTGTCGTTACGATTGCACGGCGGGAAATGCCAGAAAAGTTTCCCGCGGGAGTTCGCGACGCCGGTGACTGGAACAGCGATTCATTTTTGCCCTGTATCGCGTAATTCGTTTCGCGGCTACAATACCAATCGAATTCCGCGTCCGATGGAAACGTCATAAAGCCGGGATTCGCGTCGTCGCGGGCGTGTAGCCCGCATTATAAATGCTTCGAGGGCATTCTTTCGCGGCATCGTGAATTACAGAAACGCGATCGGCGTTCCGCTTAATCGCGATGCGTCAGACAAATTTCAAATCAGACGCTGATCCATTTATGGAGCAAACGCGCACGCGTGAAACAAGTGCATCCGCGAAGCACGTATTCCCGATCGGTTTACTGGAAACGATTACCGACGTGGCAGCTTCGAAAATCCGGGAGAACGCGCGCCATTCATTCTTCTCTCTCGTCGGTCGAAATCGCGGAGGGCGAAGGGTCTGGCCATTGGAAAACGCTGACTGGGAAGCGACTGCCTGCCGATGAGGGACGTCGGCGCGTTTTTTATGTGACACAAAGTAGCACTTTACCAAATGACCCGAATCTTTGCAGGGGCGCGCGACCGTCGTCGTCGTTGACGTCGCGCGATTTCGCGCGACGCGCACACGTACGGGAGCGAGAGCGAGATCAGGAATTCCATTTCCCGATTCGGCGATTGTAAAGGAAGCAAAGGAGGCGATGCAAGCTCCTGCGAATCCCCCCAGTCGCAAATGGAAGGCATTAATTCCGTAAAGGAGTAACAACAGCGGCTCCGAGCGAGCCTCCGTCTCACTTTTCGACAAGCACACGTGCACGAGATGCAAAAGAAGGGAAGATTGGAGAAACGCAATCCCCAACGGCGAAATGATAAAATAATAAACTCGCGGGTGAAAAGCGGGAACGCTGGTGTGGGCGACCGCGAATCCCAGCGGCGAGTCTCAACGGCGTCGTTGGAAAAATGTCGGCGGAGTCAATCTTGGCGGCAGGCGCGGGATTCCGCGTACTCGCGCGCCGCGATATATCCGATTTATAAATATTAAATCGAGATCAGCGGGGGCCTGAGGTATCCACGAGGCCAAGACGCCGCATAACGCGCGCATTGAGGCGGGGATCACGGGGGATTTGCGGACCGTATCCCCGTTCCGCGATATTACCCCTCACGGCGTGCACGCGCTTCGCGCTTCTCGCTTCGCGACGTGATCCGCGGCATTACACCGCCGTTGCGTTTGCGACGTCGATGAATAATAGGCGACACGACCGCGCATTTTCGCCGGCAGCAGTCGTTCCGATTGATTTTCCGATGCGATTTGCGCCGGAGAGAGGGGGGCCAAGAGTCGTTCTCCATGGCGACTTCTCCGAGGGGTTGTCGAGGGATCGCGGGGTCAGGATTACTGCGAGCGTGTCGGGAGTCAACCGTTCGCTGAACGAATTAGAGGGCCCGCCTCGGATTATATTAATCATGTCGCCACTTTGCGCGTGATCCCGCGGCACTCTCGCGTTCTCTCGAGTCGTCGGGGACTCGTAAGAAACGTGAGAAGAATCAAACTGCTCTCTCGCCACATCGAATGTTCCATCGAGCGCGATTTATTCGCCAACGTTCTGTTCTTGTTGAGAGTAAATGCTGTAAACTTCGTGCGCGAAGCCATAAGAAAGCGTCTTGACCCTCGGGGTCTCGTTCACATTGCTATTCGTCACGGAAAGGGGTCGAGGAGTCGCGGAGTGGCGCAAGCCCGCACCCTAATTGCGCGCGCGCGTTATTAATTACTCGAAAATCCAGAAACTGTCAACGAGCCACGACGCCGCGCGAAAACGGCGTCGGCGCGCTCGGCTGACGTTAATTGTGCGAGATCGATCTAAAGTTCTACGGATTACTTGTCGCTCCTTGCAACGACATCGTAAAGCCCGAGTTCTCGAGATTGAAACCGGCATAATATCTGCCGGCGTTGCCTGATTAGGAGACGAGCTGTTTACTCGGGGAATATAAAAACAGATTTCCTTTGCGCGAATCTCCACAATGGACGATAAACGAGGAGGTGCGTAAAAGGGAGGAGTGCTAGGATAATGAAAGCGAGAGAGAGAACCGACGAGAATCAGAAAGAGAAGGAGAGAAGCTGGGAAAAGAAACGATAAGGATCCCTCGACCAATTTACCATAAAACCGGAAGAGTCACGGTTTGCACGAGGAACAGAGCATTTCCGGAAGCTACGTAGATGTAAAAAAATAATTAACAAATAACATCTGCCTTTAAGGGGCAAATATGTGGGCAAATTCTCATATATCTCGCGTTTATATCTCGTGTTGATTTCAAAGAAAGATCAACTCGAACATAGTTTAGCTGCAGCGTCGTTTCTTCTATCTCGTCAAATGCCCTTCAAATTACCGCTAATTGTTCCTTGTTTTTCAATAATCGTATCGTAATAATATCGCGCGTTGATCATTGACTTGTTCTTGGACGTTTGCGGTTTTATTCAAAAGTCGCAAGAACTCTCGACGCTTCCAGTCGATGCATGCGCTCGCACCTCTGCTTTTTTCAGAAGGAAAGACGCTTCCGGTATTCCCGCGCATTTCCGTTTGTTTGTTTGTTACGAGCGCGAATTCATGAATGCGCCATTTCGATGCGCCTTTCGTTCTCCGGTGCTCGGTAACGACTCTTAAGGCATCGCGATGGTACTCCCGCGGACAAGAAACACCCGTGGTGTGTCCCTTGGCTGGGTGTATCTCGTCTCGTGAAATGTGATAATTAAAAAACCGCGGCCTTTGTCTTCATTTACGTCGGTGAAATGAAACGTTCGCGTTAAAAATTCAATTAAACGCAGCCGGGGACCACTCGAGCGCGCGAGACCGCTCTCGCATCTCGTTGGCGAGACGAGCAACAGGAACGTTACGAAAGACTCGAAGATCGCGGTGCTAATTTCACATGGCACTCGATCACGATTCGATCACAGCTCGATCATGAAGAACAAATGAATGAATCTTTTTCCCGTCTGTATGAGATTTAAACTCGATTAAACGAATCGAATTATCGTCGAGGCGTCCGTTGCGTCCTTAGGAGCCAGATATCACAAGGGCATGTGGAACCGACTTCCGGCCAAGTTCCCAGAGTCTGAAGAAAAATCGATCCCGAAATCGCGATCGACGAAAGGCCCGATAATACTCCCGAGGGACGCAGCGCGTATAATCGTCCCGTTTCCGCCGGTTTTCTTATGCATTCGCTGCTTTGGCTTACCGTGGTTAAAAATTAAGGACTCCGTGCAAGATCAGCAAGAAGGATGATAAAGGAATTTCTGATGATAAATCATTCCGTGCCGGCGAAACCGGCAAAAATGCGACCCGCGGTCGCAAAAACCTTAAGACGCGCGCGCGCGCGCGCGCGCCGTTCTACGGACGATAAATCAATTTTTCGTCACCGGCGCCGGCCGGATACGCGACCGCGACGATGGAAAGGGGCAGGGGAGAGGAGGATGGAAAACTGCGCGGCGGGAACTGAAAAATTAAACAAAAACAATGGGCGCGGGCACAATGAGGAAATAAGCACCCATTGATAATGGCGGCGAATCAGCAGTCCGAGGCAACAATGGGATATCAGAATGGCCATTATGGCCGGGATAGACTCAATTATTTTAAACCACTTTTGTGCCGCGCTAATGAAGCGAACAAAGCCGAATATTAAACCAGCGTCCTATCCGCACTTCGTGCTTATCTCTCAGCGCAACACCGCCCTAGTTTCCTCAGCGGCTCGGTGACCCGTGAATTAGTATCGTCGCCAAGAATTCGAATTAGGAACTCGACAAGATAAACTTGGAAATGAATCATCGATCCGCTATTGTCGAAGTGCGCTACGGACGAGAGATTGCTTAAGTAATTGTGACAAATTGTGTAACGGCTTCGGAAAGCCGTGGACCTTGACGGAAGGCTAAAATCAGTTTTCTCCTGCTGGCATTATCAAGGGAGAAGCACGTCGCTCGCGTGGAATCAACGCCGATAATGGCGTGTATAAATTGTCCTCAGGGAAGCAAGCGAAACTGCCATGCGCAAGTTTGCCGTTGATCCGAGGAAGCACAAGCGCAATCATTTCCGCGAGCTCATGACTTTTACAAAAATGCCGTCGATGTCGCGCGTGAAAAATTCTTTGACGAGTAATCCCCAGGCGATGAAAGTATCAACGGCTCGATATCGCGCGGGAGGTGAGCCTCGTCGCGATGCAATCCCCCGAAGACGACGAAAGATTCCTCGGAAGACAGCGAGCTTTCCCGTTTTACGGGAAAGTTGTAGCGATATTGCGGAAACTGCGGACGCAAAGCGCGATGCGTCGCTGATACGAGGATTACGCGTGCAACCATGACCGCATCGTTCGTTTACTAAGCTTTTACTAAGTCAATGCTCGCAGTGCGGAAACGTTAAGAGATATTTGTCTATCTCGGAAATGTCTAAACGCGATGGGACGATACAGCATACGAGACAGAGAAAACGTAGCTCGAGTTGCATTGGAAAAATAGAGTTAGATTTCCCGTGCGATTTCGATAAAATCCACGAAATATTTCTCTCGAGCGATCTCAAAGCCGAAAGAATCGTCGTTAAGAAGGATTCCCGTCGCGCGGATTCGATCGGATCGTTTTATGGTACTTGGTATCGCAGCATCGCAGAGCCTTTCTCGAAGACCCGCGGGAAAATCTTGTTAATTAGAGCTCCGGGGTAAAGCGCCGGACGTAAGATCGACGATGAGAAAGGGGGAGAAACGAGGGAACAGAGGAGCCTTCTTCTCCGATGCCGGGATTCCGCAGACTTGCGCCAAAAAGAGGAGCGCACTTGTCAGTCAGAGCACAGTCGCGCATTTCCTGTCCGTGTCTCCTCCCTGCGGAGGATCACGTCGGAAGGATATTTACCGCGACACTAGAAAGAGAGAGAGAGAGAGAGAGAGAGAGAGAGAGAGAGAGAGAGAGAGTGCTCAAGTACGGGAAATGCGGCATGGCTTTACGCCACGGCTGGCTGCTTTATTTTTCCGATAACCGATTTTTCCAATAACAGAATGACACGTAACGGAGAAAGTGTTAACGGAGTCTCGCGCGGTTCGCGGCAGTTTTTCGCGCAAAATGCGTTTCCCGGGGGAGGCTCTCCTTTTTCTTTCCTTTCTTTCCTCTCTCTCTCCTTCCCTCACTCTCTTTTTTTTATCGACGAATAGCATTATCTGCTTATCCGTTTTTTCTCGCCTCGTGCTATTTCTACCGCAAAGTCCGCCGGCGGTGATGCGCATTAACGTTGCACAACATTCGCGCAGGACAGGCAGAGCACGGCGGAGCTGAACGAGGAACGTTCTTCAGCTCGAGGTCGAGTTGAATAATGAGATGTGGGTCGTCGGAAAGATGCGGCGGAAGATACAACTCGTATGTCGAAAGATTTAACCCCATTTTCAAGTGGGGGGCGACTCCCTTCGGTTCGCTGATATGATAAACACCCGAAATGACAGCGCGGTATCCGCCCTTCCCCTCCTCCTCCGCTCTTCTCCTCGGTCCTTCGAGTTAATCACGTCAGGCGGGCGAACCCTCTGATTAAAACGGTCCTCTCCGTCCCTTCTTCTTCTTATTATTATTAAAGGCGAATGCAGGGTACTCGGGGAAGACTAAGCCGCCGTACGAAGACACGCAGGCCTTCGCGATCGTCAGAATTTTCGGGATTATTAAACGGCTGATAAAATCGGAAGATGAGTCCTGTGCTCCTTAATTAACTCCCGTAGCTCGTTATCTAATCGCGCATCCGCGCGTGAATCCTATCATGAGAATTCCATTAACGATTCTCGCACGGCACTTGAGACACACGAAACGGTTTTTGAATGGTTCGCGTTATTAAAAAAACGCAGATCTCGAACGCTATCGATCTCGATGCTAAAATGTCCCTCGCGATTATCGAGTTTACGCGCGAGCGACGAGAGCACGCTACTCGCGTTCCCGAAACGACTTTTTTCCGGTCAGCAACTCGTCGTTGCCCTCTCTCTCTCTCTCTCTCTCTCTCTCTCTCTGTCTCTCTTATTAAATCAGAAGATTCATCAAGACCGAAGTTTGGATTACGCTCGAAGGCTCCAAGTGCTTAGCGAGGGGTCGCCAGTCCGGTCGCCCATGGACAGCGTCGGCAGGGTGATTGTAAAGATTTAGAGTCGGTCGTAACGAGGCGACCCTCATAACAAATTACAAATAGTATCGTTGGCTCCTGACGAAGCGCCGACTAACTACGTCACGTCCAACGGACGTCGGGCATCGCTTCGAACTCGCGGCGTCGCGCCTGCAGGAAGATCGAGACATCGAGATCCTTCCTGACGGGGAAACGAGATCCGGTTGCGCAGCGATCTATCCTCCGAGCGACCAATCATACTGATAGAGCCGCCGGGCGCAAGTAATGCGACCGTAAATCTCAGCGTTGCCGGTGAACGCGCCAACGTTAGTACCGGAAAGAGAGCCGATCTCTGGTCGATGCTCGAATTTAATGCACGATACGATTTGATTCCTCGAGCATCTCGGGGGATCCCCACTGATCGCACTTAATATTCGATTATCAGAAGAGACTCGTTTGGGGACTCGAGCGGATCCTCGTTTTCAATCCAGATTGTCGGCGGATCTTTCGGTTGCGAAGCGCGATGTTTACGTTCGAAGGACTGACTCGCGGAATTCCCGATTCGTTACGGCAAGGCAC
Organism: Eciton burchellii; assembly: GCA_020341155.1. Classification (NCBI taxonomy): domain Eukaryota; kingdom Metazoa; phylum Arthropoda; class Insecta; order Hymenoptera; family Formicidae; genus Eciton; species Eciton burchellii. The sequence continues at coordinate 146,325 of JAHMML010000051.1, forward strand.
ATCGCTGCACCTTGCGAGGTCGCGTGCTGCGAGGTGCACAGGTGTTGCGCGCACACCGCCGAGTCATCATCGGCGCAACAAGCTGCACGCGACTGAGACATTACGTAAGGTCGCCGGTGATCCTGGCAAAAGGAGACCGAGGTAGGCATCATGGAAGGATGACGGGACGAGAGAGAGGAGCGGGGGAAGGTGCAAATAATGAGTTCGCGACCGGCGCGTCACGCTGGAGCGAGTCCTACCTGTCGACGATGATTGCTGCCTTGCGCGCGGGCTAATAACACCCGCACCGTAACGAAGGTTTATGTGGATCGCGAGTTTGTTATTGGCTCATTTAATGATCGTTCTGCTCGTTCTGTCTGTCCCGAGTCCGCTCCGATACACGTCGAGCGGAGTCGCCGACGGCGCAATCGATCGACGCGCAAAAGTGAGAAGATCCGAGCGAACAAGTTGCAAAATTGTTCGCGATGATGTCGACTCCGATTTTAAGCGGCTCAGCGTTGTCGAAGGAATTAGGGCAACCAGGCCACTCACTCACGTGCGGCGTGTATTTTTGGATAATTATCGGACGAGTGTTTCACCTCAATCATTTCCCGAGCATTTATATTTCACCGGTCGATGAATCAAACATTTGTTCTCTCTCTCTCTCTCTCTCTCTCTCTCTCTTTGGTCTTTTTATCGGCTTAAACTTGCCGCTGAAATGCTTGCATTACTTGCTGTAAGTTTCATGGGATAAGGATATAAATTATATTTACTTTTATAGCTCCACATTTCTCGTTTATGCTTTCCGCGTTAGTCGTACTGTGCATTACGAGTGTTATAAATATTTCATGGAAAAGCATACAGAGGAGACGGCGGGAATGAAAAGGCCCAAGAGAGAGAGAGAGAGAGAGAGAGAGAGAGAGAGAGAGAGAGAGAGAGAGAGAGAGAGAGATACGGTGCTTTCGCTCGCCTCGCCTCTCCTCGCCTCTCCTCTCGTTGAAAAGCAATGAACGAAAAGGGGGAGAGGAAGCCGTAATGACATTTAGATCGGCCGATGTGTAATTACTTTGGCATTCATCCCGCTTTGCCGAATCCCCGTTTTGCAAAGAGCGGTATCTGGGTCGCACGAGGTGCATCCAGCTGACTTGCGAGCCAGCAGCAGCCGCGGAATGAAAACCGCGCGGGGGACGTTGAGTGGCTCAGTTACGGCTCTAATGAGACACTCGAGCGGTCGCTGCGCGCGCGCGTGATTTACTTCCGCAATATTCGAAACGTCAGCGATACCGACTCGACCACTTGTCCACCTTAATGGAGCACGAGATATGCCCGATGCATGCGCCGGGGACTGCAGCAGGCTCCGGTTAATCAAGACATTCGCTTTCGTGAAAAATAGATGCGCTCGATACCCAGCGCGTCCATCATTACTGACGCGAGACACGGCGAACGTAAGTTCCGGCGTGAGACGAGCCTTCGTTCCAATTAAGCGGACAGACCGAGGCAAGCCTGCGGCTTGCTGATGATATAATCGTTCTCCGTTCAAGGAGCAGTCGAGTTTCGTTCCTTCGCTCCGCCACTGTTCCAGGTCGAATTCGAGCGCAATCTCACGTAACGCAAAAATCGCGCGGCCATCTGACGCGAGATCCCTCGTAAGCCGTTCGGGAGCGTCCTGAAAAAACTTGTCGCCAGCTTGCCGCGGCCATTTTCCGGATCGGATTCTCGCGATATCGTAAAAGCATTTTCCTCCGATGGGATAACGGCGCCGGAAAATCCCGATATCGTCGTTGATGCTCGGAGAGATCCGGTACGTCAGCTCGGGTTCCCCGAGCCGGAAATCCCGAAAATAGCCCGAAATAGAGCGAGTTAGAGACTCGCCGCGTTTCCGCTTTCGAGCAGCGAGTGTCGGTGCACATCCGTGCGTGCATATCCGTGTATTTCCGTTCGATAAATTAATCACAAAACTCCCCCAATGTTCAAGTTGGCGAATTAACTTGCCGCTCGGGTCGGCGCGTGCTTTCTGAATACTCGCACTCGCGAGCGGAGATAATGGGCGCGGACGATCGCACGTGTGCGAGCATGATCATTCATATTTCATCATATTCACTTACCATCGATATTAGACGCGGATTGATCCACGCCTGCTGCATGTTGTCATCGAGGTACCGCTTCGCTATCCGAGCGAGGTTCTCGTGCGGCTCTTTCTTCGACACGGCCGATACGGTGGGCGGGACGACGACGTTGGCATTGTTCCTGAAACGGAAACGGATTGTGTACGATTGCGAGGCCGGTTGGAGCATCTCTCGGAGAGCGAGAGTACGAGGAGTGTGCGCAATTGGCGACGAGGCCAATTCCTCGGGTCAGACGGGTTCGAGTAGGCTGAGCCTTCGTTCGAACGAGGGAGACGCGGCTTCGATTATGATATGACGCGTACGCGTCTTCTCCTGCCGAGAAAAGTCGCGTTCTCCGCGATATCGAAATCGGCAGGCACCGATTTTTCCACGGCATTGCGCTTCGATGCCAAGCGGAATTCGCAGGTGTACGTAGCGTTTAAAACTAGCGCGTGCGGGAATTCGCCGGCAATCTGACGCCATTCCCCGTTGCTCTTCAGCTGGTGTCGCCATCATAATCGCAGTTGACGGGCAGTTTGCCGGAACATTTCGGCGAACGGCATCAGGCCAGCCGTGCGTGCCCACGAAATTCGCATGCATGCGTGGAACGAGTTCGGAGTCGAGGCACGTGCGCCCGCTGCTGAGAGGCGAACGTTCGCGATTGCAACGAGAGCTCTTCGATTTGCCTAAAGTGCGTCGGGACGTGCCCGAATCTCGCGTCGCCGCGACAGGATGTCGTATTCCGGCCGCGATCGATGCGGCGCGCGATTCCCGTAAATCATCGCACGCGGTGTTTTCCCTTTTTTTTCCCTGCCTCCCGTCCCTTACCTCGAAACAGCTCGCGATCAAGGCAGCCGCTCGAGCCACTAAACGTTCATTACGTTTGCTTCTCGCCTGCGAGATCGGCCGCAATCTCGACGGCGTGCGGCGAAATCGAATGCAAATTGCGCTCGATCGACAACGCTGGAAATCCGGGTAATGACGGCTCGCGCCGCATTCTCGGCCCGTGCGGCGTTAACTGCTATTATTTACTCGGATGAGTTATTAACGCGAACGACGTTTGACGGAGAACAGCAATCTAAACGCGGCGAGACGAGGGCACGGGGCGGGACGCGAGATTAACGGTCCACTACGCTGTATCGGCGATGTATCAAACCGAATGTATTGTGCGAGCGCCGCACCATCGCCACCGTCACCGAGCATCATCAGGCCGTGCCAGATTGCACGAAGGTAGAAACGATTCGGTATCGAGAGGAGAGGAAGCCGACGCGATATCCGCGAGGGATCATTATAACACCGCGCAAAGTATCGATGATCGATGGTTGTCGATGTCCTCGTTGAACCAGCGCAACGATACCGTCCTCGGGAAAGCGAGAATGCTGCGACGATATCCGGTCGTGAATCGATTCTTAATTATAGTCGGATAATCGCGAGGCACGCGGTGTTCCTCGTATACGCGAGCTCTCGCGAGATGAGGATGTACAGATTGAATTTTTGCATTTCCACTTCTTCTCTCGAGTTTCTCGTGGCTCAGCGCGAGCGGGGAAAAATCCCCGGCTGTTCGCCTGAAGAAAACGAGAGGTCACAGGAAGATTTCCTCCCATTAATTTCTTACGACTGCGAGGCACTATTATTCACCGCGCGTACATTCTAATGATGCGAGGCGCACTTCGGCCTAGCCAGACAGTGACTGAATTCCCCATCGTACGTTCACAATTATCCCATTAATCCCCAGGTGGGTTACAACCGCGTGCAGGTGTATCTTTTAACTTGCTGGCGCGACGTCTTACGCACAGTCCGTGCATTGCTGCATAGCTACGCGCGAAATTAATTATCCGTCTATAACCACCGCCAGGTCACACCGAAATTTACATTCGTCCATGCCAGTGCTGAAGAGAAGAGACCGGCGTGCCGTTCGATTCGGACGTGCCAGCGATTCTCCCATGAAATCTCGAGATCGATCGAATAATCGATCGAATAAGACATAATTTCGCGGTATTATTCGCGATGTTAGTGTGCAGCCTCGAAGCCATTCTCTGAAATCGCAAATCCGCGCGCAAGCTTCATGCCTGTGAAATATCACATCGATAATCGATTCGCACGTGATTCTTCTCGATTATCAAGAAATTAAGATCGTTCTCGTAATTAATGTTTCCCGTAGGGCTGTTTTCAGATCGCTCCAGCCTCCAGTAAATCCCGGCGTGTACAATGCACATTTATGAATAATCGCGCGCGTATTACACACAAACGTTACGAGACACTCGTATTCGCGTTAAATGGGGAGAATCCTTCCGTTGCGTGCGTTTAAGCGACGCGCGGCTGGGAGCCGAGACGCTGATACGCCGTGGATATCCCATAAGTGAATTATGAGAGTTTATCGCGACTCCGTCGCCCCGTGCCTGCTGTCGTGGCACAGCTGCCGGTTTAGGCTTCCCGCCTGGTTAAATTATTGCCAGGATCCCTCGAAAGCGTCTAAATTATTGGCCCGGCTGCGGATCAGCACCTCGAGCGCCTTAAAGACGCAGCGACGCCTCGAAACGACGACGAACTGTCCCAGTCTATCGCTACGTATCTTGATTCGCGATCGAGGCAATTCGCGCGTTAACGCGAGACCTCGGCTCGATCATCGACCCGATCGCTCGCTCGTTCGCGTCAACGTCCGCCGATACATCTGAGAGACAGCCGGGATGGAAATGCGCCGTTTCGCCTCTCGAGGCGCAGCGGGATGAGCGTGGGAGTTAATAACGCGGAGGATGAAAAAGTAGCCATCTGCGAGGCGAGTTCGGACGAGGGAAGAAAGTGTGGGACAAAGAGCGACAAAGAGGGACCACGGAGGCGACGACGGCAAAAGCGAGATCACGGCGACCGCACGGCGACCGCACGGGAGATAATCTTCGGGACTACACGTGTAACTCCTTTTGCTCGTCCCCGCGAGTTTTGCACCTCCTTCTCGGAGGAAGCCGGAGATAGAGAAAGATGCGAGATAGAGAGAGAGAGAGAGAGAGAGAGAGAGAGAGAGAGAGAGAGAGAGAGAGAGAGAGAGAAAGAGCGAGAGGAAGAAGAGGAAGAAGAGAGAGATCGGCCGACAAACAGACGAAATCCGAGCCGAGACGGACCGCTCTAAATCTCCGTAAATGCTTCGCGGTCGCCCGGTTGTCCCCCTGTTTTCCCGCAGGTGTATCCCCCTATACAAACCCCTGGGGACGGTTCTCACGGAAATCCGCGCCGGCCGCCCGCTCAATGAAAATTCACGGTAGACTTGAGAAACTTATCTCGTCCCGCGAGCGATGGAGCGAGCGGAACGAGGATGTACGGCTGGAAAGAAGGCGAACTATCGCGGAATTCTGAAGAACTTGCGGATATCTAAAGATGGGCAAGTTCGATTCGAAATGGAAACTTTTCCGCCGGGAATAATCCGACGGGAATTTTTCAGTTTTTCCTTGTAATGTTTATTACAGAATTTGTAATAAACATTACAATAATGTCTGTAATAATGTTTATTACAGAATTTATTAAAAGTATCCAAGCAGGCTCACTAAAGAGGCGAAAAGAGGATCGAAATCTACCGATCACGCTTGGTTCCAGCGGGCTTCGGAATCGACAGCCGATAGAACATTCCGGATCCCTCGCGGATTTTACGAGTGGCCAAACGATAAACTTGGTAATTTAACGGGTACTCTCTCGTTCACTATGCCGCCGTTGCACTGTCGTTAAGTCGGCAGACTGCCAGTAACGCAGCGGGCTCCGATACGGCTTCGCGTACGAATCGAATAGGTGGCTTTCATTAATCTACGCTGAGTCTGCATTCCGGATTCAACGCAAACTCCTCCGCTGCCGTCAAAGAATGAGAAGATGAAAGGGGGAAGATACGGGAGCGATCGCTACAGCTCGTAAATGAGATCAGGTTATCAGCTCGGTCCCCGAAAATCATTGCTTTAATCGTCGGGGAATCATCGTACTTTCCGAAGAGCATCCGCGAAGGAACGATCGCCGCGAATTACTTTCGCTACCGAGATCCGCGAAATTTCACGCTTCGGTTATCTTCCCGTATGTTTTCGCGTGGATGTTTTACGTGGATTTAACAACGCAGCCGGTGATTCCGGAATAAAACGCGCGCGCGTAACAACAGCGCGGCCAACGCTCTCGCCATTTCCACGAGCGATAAAGCGCGCCCGGTCGCGTAAAATATAAATCCCGCTATTTAGTGGAAGTAAAATCGATCGACGGGAGCCCTCGATCGAGCTCTCGATCGCTCCGTCCGGCAAAGTGCCGGAGATTATCGATCGTTATTTTCCTAACGTACGATCGGCCAACGATCTCGATCGGCGTTTATCCACGGATCTGCTGGTCGTCACATCATCATATCGCGTCAACAATCTGAACGAGCCTCGTTAATCGTCTTTATCCAACTCGCGTCCGCGAGATGTCCGAAAGTTTGCGCGCCACGAGATCCGTGGAATAATCCGGAAATATCCGGTCGCGTGGATAATTCCGTCCGGAAACATCGGACTGGCGGCGTCTCTCGCCCGTAATCTTTTAATATTTCAGCGTGCGTCGCCGCTAAATCGATAAATCTAGCGATTAGGTTTACCGCGACACTCGCGATTCTTCGCGGCGGAGAAAAAGCAGGCAGGTGCGCGCTCTCGACGTCGCGTGCAGCCGATATTCGACGTCGGTGTAAACAGTTCTGATTATGCGGAGGCACGCGATCGCGAGCGACATCGTACGCGGGCGATTCGCCGGTCGCGTTTATAGGCGAAGGTGCACTCCGGCGAGCGCGATATCTCGAGGATATTGCGCGCGGAGAGGCGCGCTCGCGCGATTTGTCGGTCTTTACGCGTCGGGTTTATGTCCGATTCGCGCGTATGGATATTGCGGATAACGACACCTGTGGCGGTTTTTCTCACGGGCCCCTGTCGTTCGGCCCGTTTACGACGAGACCGGCTTCGGCGAATTTTTTGACAATCCGTTTGACGGCTATTTCGCGCCAGTTATTTATGCGCAATTATACCGTGATAGCTCAGCAGGAGGATATATAATCGTTTTATTCCGGAGAATGTCGATCGTTAAATTTAACGGTTATCGGCGCTTTTTTATTAATCGGATTAGCATTCACTTTTTCTTATTAATGCATCCGACGCTTAAATTCCTCGCGATATTATCCCGTTTTCTCCTGCGTGTGCATCAAATGAAATAAAGGTGTTGCGTTTTCCGTCACTGATGCTGTCAGCGAGTAATCTCTCAGCTCCACGTTGAAAATCCGACTTTCCTCCACATCGCGAATGTCATTCCGAGGTCGAAGGGTGTTGCAATATTCATTGCTTCGTGTCGACTTCATCGACACGAGATAACGACGGAGCGTAATTCCGGAAGAATAGTTTTGAATAAATAAGTCGAAAACGCGGAGGAAATGAAGATAAATGAATAACGGGTCCCGCGATGCGGTGACCTCGACGATATTAACCAACGACCATCGGCATTTTCACCGCAGGAATCCGCCCAAGTGCACAGGAAGGAATAACGATGTATTTTCCGAGAAAATAACGACCGTCTAGCACGTCTACTTGCGCAGGACGATACCGTTCGACGTCTTCGCATCTAAGAGCCATAACACTCCACGCGATAAACCAACATCGTGGTCCCCAGAAGGCCGAGAGCTCGCTCTGGATGCGTCCCATCTTTTTAAAGCCATTCCAACATCTCGCCCTAAGATAATCATCTCTCTTGATAAGATGCGCTTTCGTGCTGCGCGATCGCAAACGCACTCGCAATAATTACCGTACGATATTCATAAATTCCATTACACACACACACACACACACACACACATGTACGTGGATTACGTATTCATAGATCCGATATTTACAGCCCGGTAATTCCCGGTAAACCGGTATTCATAAAAGACCACGTCGACACCGTAAAGAAATCCAGATTTACGTTTTCATAAACCGCCCGCGCCGACTCTCTCTCTCTCTCTCTCTCTCTCTCTCTCTCTCTCTCTCTCGCTCTTTTTCTACGCCCGCGTGCCTGCCGCGCAAAGCTACGCCTATCGTATCCTCTATTCAATGCAAATACGCGTCCGGCGATTCGGTGTACGATCTCAATAAGGGAACCCGCTGTTGCTCGCGCGCGCAGTGAAATAAAAGTTTCCCAGAAAGCGCGGTATCGCGCGGTTGTGAATATACCGCGCGCCGAGATCGTTCGCGCGCGCCGAGCTTTCCGAGCGAACAATCGCCGGCATTGAGCGCGGCCGCGATTACGAAACGAAATCGTTAAACGACCCCGTCTCGGGGTGGCGAAGGAGAGAGGGTGGACGGCGACTCGTCGGTGCCTTTGAGAGATAAGACGGCTCGTAAATCCGTTAAGATCCGCGATATCGATCTGCCATTGCGCGCGGACGAGCCGCGCTTCCATAACAATCCGATACAATCAAGCGCGGTCTTCGGACGCGCGCGGGTGTCTGTTCCTTGTCTTTCTCTCTCTTTCTCTCTTCCCGGTATCGCCGATCGATAGCGCCTTCATCGCACGACGACGTCCGAAACGACCAAGGTCCTCGATGCATCTCGTTGCATGCGCGGCATCTCCTTCGAGATATTCGCGTAGCGGGGCTCAAGTCGAGCGCGAAATTCGCCCCGCTTCAGTTAATCGCGTCGGTTATTCCTCCCCAAACGCTTTCTCCCGTCGATGCTTAGGCGAGAACCATCAGGGGTGTCAAGTAAAAAGGCTGGTGTAATGCATTAACCAAGGGGTGAGCTACAGGTAAGCGCATCGAAAGATAAATAGGCTATCGTATGGTATCGGCTTGCCGGCAGTTTCTAGGCTCTCTCTTCTTTTTCTTTGTTCTCCTTGTCTCTTTCTCTCTCTCTCTCTCTCTCTCTCTCTCTCTCTCTTTCTTTCTCTTTTTCCCTCATTTCCCTTCTCTTCGCTTCCCTCGCCTTATTTTTCCTCGTATGCCTGCGAGCAGCTGTAATGTCCCATATTCCATCGCTTACGAGGACGCATTCGAGGCGGGCTAACCGCCGGTGTATCGGCGATAACAATAATCGGCTAAAAGGCATCGTGTTCCCCGTTTTCCCCCTTTCCCGTGCTTCTCACCTTCGCTCGTCCTCGTCGGTAATCGCTTTCCGCGCTGTGTCTTCTCGCGACCTCGAGAACGCGGCATCACGACTGAAATTCGCGGTAAAAAAGCGGTCGCAGCTCTCCACGAAAATTTTTCTCTTTTCCAACTTCGCACTCTGATATCCCTGATACATCCTGCAGTTATGCTGGCTTATCGAGGGGTGACGAACGTTGGAAGAGTGGCGAGGAACCGCAATGCGCCGGCGAATCGTCCGGTTCGATCTACCGAGTCTTTGGATCGTCGCCTCGCTTTGAAGCTGTACGCGTAATCAGCAAGACAGCAGAAACAAATGCGAGATGAGCCCTTTATCGCTTAAGCTGCGCGAGACGGCGTAAAAAGTTCGCGGAAACACGAGTTACGAATACGCGCGCGATCGTGCGCTCGCAAGAAGCGCGATTAATCTCGGTGTATAACTGATGCGCCGCGATTAGGCTGACCGTGCCGGGAGAAAAGCTGATGATGATCGCGCGGTTTCCGTTCCTGCGAGGCCGAAGAGAAGGCTACGAGGAAAGTAATGTGCACGGCGTAACTGCTGCGACCGTTGTTAATCCTGCCGCGATCCTTTTCACCCGGAATGAGACCGGACACGAACACACGGGGACCGAGGGGGAAGAAAGACGATGACGACGACGACGAAACGGCCTTCGTCTTCTGCTTCCACGCATCGTTAGGACTCACATGGCCGTGATCGCGGGGTTACCTCGCGAGATTTAGCACGCGCCACCCTTGATTTGTGACCCATTGTTCTCAGGGAGATGACGATGGCGAAGCGGGGACCATCGACGGGGGAGGGGATGGAGAATAGGAGACCCAACTAAAAACTGGACTATCAAAGTAATGGTCATCGATTTGCCGCTGCCGAAACTGCCGGGATCGCAGCCCCGCGCGGCGGGGTTCTCCCGTTTCAGTATTCCGGTCGATATATTATGCTCTCAACGCCGCGCAAACTTGGCACGAGCGAAGGGACGAGCTCTCGTTAGGTTTGAAGGATATTAATGGACCCGCTGACGGGTCATCTTCGACTCTGACATCGAAAACGTCACTGAAATAACCGCGTGTCGATCTGAGCGAATGGGGAGGTTCGTATTGATGCATGAGACGAGGTATAATAATTTTCGAGTCGTATTTAAGTGAAATGATTACGAGGGAACGGTTGAAAGAAGAAGGATCTTCTGTGAACGTCGTTTTCATGTCATTTAGCGGAATACGCGTTACGATTTTCGCCGTCGCGTTCGTAAGAAGCGAGAGAAATGCGCCGCGTCTCTTCGATACTGAATGCCCGTTTAATCTCCGCGTTCGTTCGGCGGGTTCTGAATGGAAAGTCGAAGGGTCTCGCGCGCTCTCCCTGAACGATCCGAGAAACGGAGCAGACGTAATAGATCGGTGAAGCCGATTCCTGCGAAGTCAGGACGGCACAATGGGAGGATGGTCGGTGGAACGAGCAGGCTCGCCCGACCTGCTTTATTTATTCCATTATCCCGAGGACAGGTAACAATCCTCTCTGCTTCTCCAACTCCGTTGTCTGGCCAGACACGCTTCTCGTCAACGTGCATCGGCGCACTTTCCAATCAATGTTGACGTAATCGACGTGAGAAGACACCGGGACACGGTGAAAGGGAGGCTCACTTTTTCTCGAGACGCATTGTAATGCCTTCGGGATTTCGTCTCTAAATTTGTAATTGCTTGGAGTTACGAATTTCTCAACTCCTTCTGATGATAAAGAAGACATCCCCGCGGTGATAAGTAATCTGTCAGATTTTGTATTTCCCTTCTTCCAGACTGAGCGGCCCTTAAATTAATCTCAGCATTTTTACAAAGAGATTCTCCTCTCCTCATCGAGTTTCGTTTTTCCGTCTTTTAACGCTTTATCCGGGCTGTCGATCGACTTCCTTGTCTTCTTCTACTTCCTAAGCAGGACGTCAATCTTTGACATTATATCCGAACGAGCTCACAACGCCGCCGGATGGAGCTGGCATTAATTAAGGCGCGCTCGTTAATTGACGGACAAATCCGAGCGGGCCCGGGGATAAATACAGACACCTCGATCGAGACGTGAATGGCATTGTCAGTGGCTCGAAGAACTGCTCGCCGGAGAGAGAGAGAGAGAGAGAGAGTATGAGGGAGAGAGGGGGGAGAGGGAGAGCGGGAGGGAGAGAGAGAGAGAGAGAGAGAGAAAGATAGAGGGAGGAATAACCAATTCCCTGGGCTGCACTGGCGGCGCTATGTATACCGGAGGATCCGTAGAACGGATAATTAAGCGAATATGTCAGAGATATGATACTCATTTCGTTGACATTAATTGACTCCGGAGCGTCACGCTAATAGGACATTAATAGGAGCTCTTTCACGATACTTAGCCCCCGAGCAATCAGTCAGGAACTTTTTCCAGTTAATAAACGTTCCACGTTCCGAGTTGGATTTGTGACGGATGCGTCGCGATATTTCACGCCGTGTCGTGCAAGCCGCTCGTATATCCACGCGCGTTCCGCGCGTTTCTGCATCCCGGTTAGAGCTACGGGATTTTCGTCTATGACGTCCCGCAAAAGCGGGCTTTCGTCTCCCGACGACGCCTGCGATCCCGGAGATTTCATCCCCCCGGCAGCCAAGCAAGAAGTGGAGTCACCCCTCGGCACACGATATTATGATAATACACTTATATTCATATGCAATAGGGTCCTCGACTTGGGAAGGCAGGGAGGGCAACGCGGAGGCGTTTCTCCTCCGGGGTCTACAAGCCGTAATGTAATTCGATCGACACTTTAGCCTCGAGATGATGGAATGTCGGATAGAAATTGACGGCGGGCGGCGGGATGACGTAGTCCCGAAGAAGGGAAGATGGGCGTCCCGGGATGGCAGATAGGACGCCGCTAGACGTGGCTCCCGTGCTGTTCGAGTGTCGAGGTTGCCGAGCTAATTGCTAATTAATTCGGTTAATTGTGGAGGCGCGACAAGTATCGGTAGATCCCGGCCCCGTTGATGAAGGGCGGCCGACGCCTGATGAGCGGGAAATTAGGAAACGTCGGCTTTTTTAATGAGGACCCATTGTCGCGGCGAGAAGCAATTATGAATTATGCGATTATCGTGGTGTGTCCGAAGCGCCGATATCCAGAGCCGATTGCTCCAGAGGAGCAACATAAAGAGATACTTCAGGAAAAAGAAAAAGAATTTCTAATAATCACGCAAGTCAAAGCCCTTTTCGCCAAACGTGATTGGCGTCCATGACAAACGCGCGCAAACAAGATTAATTCCAGATAACTAGATTCTCGACCAACGGCGAAGCTCTCCCGGCAAGCCAACGGGAGAATGACTGGCGATCATCGCCTGATTATCGCGCGATAACGCGCGATTATTCCACAGGAGGAGTTTGGCGGCTCTTCTGGCCGGATCTCGGAATCCCTCGGTTCGAGAAACGGTTCCCTTCGCAGAAGGGCGGCCGGACTAGCGAAGACATTAACGCTCCAGTAGCCGGATGGCTACTTATCCGGGATGCTCGTTCGCGGATTGCGAAAATGAGCGCCGAAACGGAGAGATATGAATGGATATGAAACTTCCTGGAGATCCCAAGATTGATTACCGGCATCTTAGCCGGTAGTTTATCGCAAACGACACTCGACCGTCGTTACGCGAGCCAATGATAACGATAACGTCCTTTTCGCGAAAACATTCCACGCACTCGGATAATTCGAGGGGCGAGGCTAACGTTTTCGTCGCTCTCTTCGAAACGGGATTAATAGATGTCACAAACGAGATTCGCGAATGGAAATCCATTCGATAATATTACCGTCCTCCCCACCCGTTGGATGTTCGAAAGCTTTGCACCGGAAAATTCATTTGGGAAATAGTCGCGACGGAAATTACAATTTGATATTTCTCTATTGGAAAATTGGAGGTTTCTATTATCGCCCGAATTCGATCGGACTAATTGCGTATTGTTTCAATTCTCTTCAAATGCGCATAACAGTTGCCGTGTTTGACAGTTGACGTGGCGGCGTGTTTTTTATTTATTAGTCCAGTATCGTTTTACGCTTAGTTGTAACATTACGAGCGGCCGATGGTAGAGACGTCCTAACGCGCGCTCGCTCTGAATTTTAGTCCGCGATCGTTGATAATGATATGGAATTCTTGGTGTGCATGAACTACCTTCCAGCTACCAGCTTAATTCTGCACCTACGCCGGGAATTTCGGGATATTACCGTGTATTAAATTTCAATAGGAAAATTCGATATTACGGCGCGGTATGGGGCGCGCAATGCAGCGCCGGAATTTGCATTTTTTTATCATACAACTATGCGTAGGTATACCTCGTAGCCGAATAGAACGCCTCTGTGTACCGTACAATTCCATTGCGCGAAATACAATCTGGAACCGGACGATGTTGTTGATTAATGTCTACAAAGCATTACATCCGCTCGCGATAATTGGTCGTGACAGAACACCACGACATCCAGGATTCTTCGCGATGCCGAATACGATCGACTCGAAATTCGTAACGCTGGGAGAGCGTTTCCTTCCACGATGATCATTGAGATTCCACAGAAAGATATTGTCCAGAAGTGCAACCGCACATTTCTGCAAAGCGCGTTGCCGCTCTGCCACGACGCGCGCGTACATAATTGTTAAGATTTTGGAATGAATCATCTTTGATTTTTGGAAAGTTTTCAAAGTTAACTACCTATATCGAGGCTTATGTCAAAGCCAAGGGATTAAGTCGTAACCGTTGCCGAAACAAAGAAAGATCATTGTCGTTCGCTTACAACGAACGACAAAGGATCAGTGTCTTCAGTGTCTTGCGAGAAGTCAGAGGCAACGGTTTGTTACTTAGTTGGAGCAAGTATCCAAATATTGTTAACTTGTTTGACGATTAAAGGAGATTGTTTTGTTTTCTACGACTCTCATCTGAACCGATTCTCTCGAACCGGCAATAAATAAATATTTAAACAGTGTTACGCGAAATTATCGAAGGCGCGTTAACAATAATCTACTCGTCAACTCTAATTTTAATATTCTACTCGGTGGATGCTGCGCGTTGTCCGGTCGCCTAACATTGCTTTCGATATTTCGTTATTCGGAGAAGTCCACCCTCTCTCGTAGAACAACAGACGGCCACACGAGCGCTCCGCGTTGTAAAACACCAGCGAGAGGGCTGACATTTGCGAGCTTCTTATGGCGAACATTCTCGCGCATCTGAATAAATCAACGACACTTTCATCCCGCGAGATGTCCGCGATGGATCATTAAAGCATTGTCTCGGGAGAGCGCTCGAGGGAACTCTCGCGGGAGTTAAAACCGCGAGAGGATAGCCAGAAGTACGTAAAAAGCGAGAAGGTGACGCGCAACAATCAACTGAGACACGAGAAAAATATCGTGGAGTAATCATCCCGCTTGCACTTCGATTTGCGCTTCTATTCGCGCATGAAGTATGATCATTCTCTCGCGGAAAAATCTTGCCGCGTGTCTAGCGGCAGCCGAAAAACTTGTAACAGATGTATACGCGCCTTCTCGCGCTCGTGTCTACGACACAAAGGCCGGCGTCATCCATATTCATCGGCTGCTTACACGGCGGAGCCGTCCGCAAAAGGAGGGCCGTTCGTTCTTCTCCTCTGTCACGCGAGCGAATTAATTCAGTGGCACGATTCCATCGATTAATGTCCCGCGCTTATTTAAGCGCGATATTTTTGGCGGTCGATGGCTTGGCCGCGCGCTTTCACCGCGTCAGAGACGAAGATCGCGATTTAATCGTCATGGAAGGATCATTCGATCGACGGGTTTATTTCCGCGTTTATTAAGGGCGCGTGCGGATCTGTCAGACGCGGAAGCAGCTTGAAAACAGAAGCGGAGTCGTTCAGCGAACAATGCAGCGGACAATCTGCACATGACCATTTATCCCGGCGCAACCTCTGTCTGACGTCGCATTCCACTGCAGACGATCTACTTCATCCATCGCTCCTGCCTGAATCCCTCCACTTGTTGGAATTCCAGCGTGGTCGGCGGGAAGCTACGAAACCGCGGATCCACTCGCGCGTAATTAATGCCGATGCATTCGTCTCGCGGATCCTCCGCAAGGCGGGGGATGCGGAACACGCTTCATGGCACGGTTTATGAACGTTTTCGTCTCGCACGAGCAAGGGGACGAAAATCCCGAGGGTGTCCTCGCGTCTTCGGGTTCTCCCCTGCTGTCGTAGCGCAGGTGACGTTCCCCGAGCAGCGAACTCGAATACGTGGGTGTAGGTACACGCGTTTATGCCGCTGCGGCAGATATTACCGCATAATTTTGGGATATTTCATTGGGCGCGCAAATGAGCGCCCGCGAACGGCTTCGCGGACGATCGTTACTCGCTTGCGCGAGGGAATAAAAGGAAAGGAACGCGGACGGAGTTCTCGTTCCCGCTTTGCATACGATTGTGTAGGATGCACTCGAGAGTACAGGTCGTCATGAATAATCGAGATTCTTGCGCGGGGCAAGTTTTCGCGTAAAGTTCGCGAGTCGGTTGCTTCGCGAGGACCATCTTTTCGATCCTCTGATGGAAATGTTATTACCCCGCGAATTGTGTCAGGAGAATAATTTTCTTCAACCTCTCGGATGTAAATCTCTTCGATACCGGATCAGGATCATCCGACACGATCTCTGACCTAGCCTGAAACGAGGTTTTGCGGGATGACTCGTGTTCTCGATCATGCAACGATCGATCAATCGGAAACGGAACATTCGCGGGTTTCGACAGATACGTCGAAAATATTTCGTCGTCAATGCTTCGTCGTCTTCGAGCGAGCAATCATTGCCGCCCACGTGGTCGTCCTCTTCTCGAGCGAGTGTTCGCGGTGACATCGAGGCTCGAGCAACGTCTGTCTCTCGAATAGCAAGCCGTACACGAGTACGGACGCGGAGAACAACAGCGTGCACGCGCATCAGCCGCGCGATGACAAATCGCGCATCAGCGGCGTGCGGGCGTGCCAATCCATCAACATCAGACCGGGACACGCGTCCGCCGGGCATTTCACGTGCTGGACCGCATTACGTTCCCCGCGCCGATGCAGCACGGTGCCTCCGGCGCCCCCGCGGGAGCACGATGATCCCGCGAGCCAAATCGCCGCCACAAGTGGCGATTGTGAGCGTCGAAGGAGATTTATCGGCGGTCCGCGCGCGCGATCGCGACCTGCCGTTACCTTGCTCGTCGCTTTTCCTCTCGCTCGATTCATACGCGCCTTATCGCGCGTGTAATCTCCCGGCCGAGTCGGAGGAGAATCGATTTCACCGAGTTCTGCGGGGGTTGGGCGAGAAGCTTCGAAGTGGCGATATGTCGGCGGATACATTGAATTCTCCTACAGGCTGAGAATGATGGTCGTTTGTAGACGGATCGCCAGTGACGATTGATGACGCGATACGATTGATGTCGGGATGTAATTATACGCTGCTAATTAGTCGCCGGTAACGGTAACACGCCGCGCGAGTCGCGATTAACCACTCGGAATCCAGTCTGAGTAATCAATCGGCCGCTCCGTTACCTTCGACGAATGGCAGAGAGGATGTCGAGAAGATGTATCGACCATGAGAATCGCATGGTTTCGATTAGCATGGCTCTCGCCAAGAGGGCCGGCCGCTTTCCTCGGATTTCCACGAGACGAGAATGCGCGGGAGGACAATGCGCCATCGAGCAATACCATTATCGTTTCGCAAATGACGCATTGTTCTCCGCGGTGACGATAAAATAAAATAAAACAGGCTCGCGTGCCTGTCGCGAAGCGTATCCGCCGAGCATAGGATCGCTGAACGAGATGGAGAACGGAGGGACGGCGAATCGCTGAAAACGAGACGCGTTACGAGACGAGAGAACGCGCGTACTCTCCTAATCGCTCGTGAGATGCAGCCGCGACGACGAGAGATTCCTCGTTACCGCTGTCGAGAAGGAGTTAACGACAATGCGGCCAGAGGTTGCGCGAGATAACGGAGAAGTGCAGACTAAAGGGAGAGAAAGAGAAAGAGAGAGAGAGAGAGAGAGAGAGAGAGAGAGAGAGAGAGGGCCGGACGATAATATATGGATTATGCGGGATAAACGGTGCAAGGGTGTTTAGCGTTCGCGTGGTATCGTGCCGCACGGAAATAGCATGCGGAGGATATTAGAGAAATATCACTATTGTGCGTATCTCGCGTGGGTATCTCCCTCGGCGAACGACTCGGCGCGAGCGGGTGTACACCTGGCAGGTCGATACGTTATTACGCCGCGCCGCATTCTGAATTTCCCCGCGCGTCTCGTTAAGTATATGGAAGCGCATTCCGCGAGCTGATATTGACGCACCGACGCATAATTTCCGCAGCCCGCTACTATTTGCCCCGTTCGCCGTTCCCCGTTCCGATTCGGCGCTTTAATTAATTACACTGACGTTAAAACGCGTGTGCTAACGCCCGAGATAGCACCGCCCGATAACAAAGTCGACTCGCTCCAAGGCATCGGGACTCGTGTACAACGATATCGTGCGCGCGTGTCTGCATGCGGTTCGATTTCTTCTCAGGCCGATGCAATCGCGACCGATGCTCGCAGGCAATGAACCAGAAGCGCTCGCAACGAGGTCGCATTACTAAAGAGCGCGGTTGCAAATGATCCCAATAATTCCGAGTATCGTACGGAATGAGAGAGAGAGAGAGAGAGAGAGAGAGAGAGAGAGAGAGAGAAAACGGAGGAAAAGGCAGCGCGCCGCTGACGATGAGATTCCGGGGAATCGCGCGCGTGTTGAGGCTCGAAATCCGCCTTTGCGCGACGCGTAACGAGAATAAATGCGCCCTGCACGTAGCAAGCGCGAGTACATGACGTTTGTGTAAATCGGTGCTCCTTTACCGGAATTAATTACGTTGTATCGAATCTTAATGCCGTGCCGCTTAATCGGGACGCGCGCGCGCAAGAGCACGATGGCCGTTAACGTCGGCCTTAAACATCGGCGATCCAGTTTGCGCGTGTAACGGCCTGTCGTTTGATATCTTAATTGCGAGTACATCTCGAGGCGAGCATGAGCGCGATTAATAAAGCGGACAAACGTGTCCCGCTCGTTCTCAAAGTCGCCTCAAGGTTCTCCGGGAAGAATGCCACGGCGGATCGAATCGAGATCTGCTCCATTGTGCTACGTTATTACGCTTTATTCCCGCGACAGTGTTGGCGAATTTTATGGGTCGCCGTGGTCCTGCGCGTGTTTATAATAACGGCCGGTTCATAACGCGGGCTTGCCCGCGAATGATAAAATGCTGGACTGCACGCTATCGGCACGCGACATATCGATCGTAAATATCGCGAAATAACCGAGCGAAAAATAAAATTAAAACACTAGGCACTGTCCGTTACAGATATTCCCCGTAACGATCCGTGTCAGCGAGTGTTGGCGCTCCCGCGTTGTTTCGATGGTTGTTGTCCCACGAGCGATGAAACGAAAAGCAATATTGTTAAAGGTCCAATTATTTGCGCGCGATATTTAATAGTTTCTACATCGGACGAAACTCGTTTCTCGTTTCATTCCAAATGCGTTTTTCGCATAATAAAATCCAAGGATTTTTGCCATGTTAAAGGTGTTTCCAGCGAAAATAATAAAATCATCATGCAATCGGATTTTCCGATTGTAAACGGAAAATCCGATACCACATGATCGACAAGAGCATCGAATTAAAGAAAACATCGAGAAAACGAGAAGCTAGCGATAACTCGCGAATTTTCGCGGGCTGCCACATTCTCGCGCTTCGCGACGATGCTCGACGAAGCGCGCTGTTCACTTAAATATCCTGTCTAAAGGATATCCTTTAGACAGGATAATCCTGTGATCCGTGTTCCATGCCTACTTGTCCAGTATCGCGGCTAAACGCGCGTAAACGCGGTGTCGATTATTCGCAGCGGATCATTGACACCGGACGCACCTAACTCGCGCATTTATGCACGCACGTGTGTATCCAGTATCCCGACTGTGTATTCGTGTGTATCCTGGACCCACAGGTGGTCAACCCGCAGCATCCGAGTATTGGAACGGGAACGACGCGAATGAAAAGCATTTATCCCACGCTTCGCGAATTTCCTTTCCTTCCCGCTCCCCCTCCGAGAGGACTGATTTTTCGTGGAAATTAACTTCGCGTTATGCCGACTCGCATCCGTATAATAATGAAGCAACCGAGGCACGACGCAGTGTTTCGTGAATGTTTTACGTTAACGAACAACGTGTTTCTTTTTTATTTATCAGTTATGGATTCGAAGATGCGTGCATGCTGGAGCATAGTTGATCACTATTGCGATGTCTATATTCTGTCGAAGGATTTCAAGTCGATGAAGCATTCGTATGCGCTGTCGTTTTTCCGGAGAGGTTGCCAGAGACACGACAGATGCAGGAGATTTAGGTAATTCAGCGTCATTATTGTAAACATCAGCGCAGTGGCTGCTGTGACGACCTGTAACGGATCTGTTTGGCCTTCACGGCCGAAATATCGATCGCTTTCGCAACGCTCGCAAATAGCACGCGCTCCTTTGAACTCTGCCCTCATCGGTAATGATTGCTGTTCCTCGCGATGTTCCTCGCTCCAAATTAACAAACGTTTGTCCAGTTGACGTACACGCAACTTGCGCGCATGAATTACACGCGCATTTAATATCGCGCTCGTGTGACATCCGTTTCGATAAGAAGAACCGTGTTTTTCCTTAAAGTTTTTCCTTATTCGGACAAAATCGCGGATTTAAAGATCGAACGCCGCTCGTATGCGAACTCTGGTCGAACCACCTTTGTTTCGGATCACGCTAATTAAAACGAAAGGCAACCCGCGAGGCGCAGTTTCTAATCGAGCGATATCTCATTAGGCGTATTACTTAGCATTTAACTCTCACAATAGCGGCATTGTCATTTGTCCGTGGCGACTTTCATCGTGCGCGCCTCTCGCTCGCGCTAATTAAGCATTCGCGATTTTACACGCAATTAAAATGAAAATCGACGTAACGAACATCAACGAACGAAAACGAAGAAGATGTAAAGCACCGCGCACGCATGCACGCATGCATCCATTATCGCACTTTTATCATTATGGCTGTTGCTTCATAACGCCACGGGATTGATCAGTACCGGTTTTCTAATCGGACAAGGGGATTGGGGACGAGATGTGAGCGCGGTTTCTCTCTCTCTCTCTCTCTCTCTCTCTCTCTCTCTCTCTCTCTCTCTCTCTCTC
>JAHMML010000051.1:166768-336965 GCA_020341155.1 Eciton burchellii
CTCTCTCTCTCTCTCTCTCTCTCTCTCTCTCTCTCTCTCTCTCTCTCTCTCTCTCTCTCTCTCTCTCTCTCTCTCTCTCTCTCTCTCTCTCTCTCCCTCTCTCCGAATTCTCGGGTGGAAACTACCAATCGCAGCTCCCGATCGGCCGCATTATAATTCAAATGGTTCCATTAAGTGCCTTCACGCGCTATTAGAGCCGCGCGGATTCTCTCGCCTTTCCTCGCGATGACTTTCCTCGCGATTGGCCTCGGCCTTCGTGGATGACGAAAATGTACCCATATCGATCCCCCTGCTGGCCTTAACGTCGTTTCCATTAAATTAACGACCAGCGTCACTGATAAAGTGTTCGCCATGCGGATAAATACGTGATTCTCGGGATAACGAGTGCCGGCCGAATGAAGAGCGATTCGGCGTTGAATTCGCGGACTTCATTACACGTTATTTCGCGGCGATATCTTACGGTAGATTACGATAATAGATTACACTTACACTTACTTATATCCCACCCGACTTATGACAACCGATGAATCAAATCGTTTTTACGAAAGTAAAACGCCGAAAGATCGAGGGACAAGTTCGACCGATTAATGTAATGTAATCGCGTCGCATTGCGGCAAATATCCGCTCCGAATCAAGAAAAATCGAACAGTATTCGTTATCGGGCTTGCTATAATCTGATACGACGTCGCGATTGATGCCGGTACACAACACGGCCATTTTCCAGATTTAATTAATTACATAGCAACGCGGAGATCTCAGAGTTTTCCCCGCACGACTCTCGGGGGTAAGTGCTACTTACGGAATCGAGAATCACCCTCCGACACTATCCCGGAAAGTGGCGCCTACCTAACGGAGACGCCGAGTACTGTCGGCGTCTCGACGCTGCAGCAGCCCTGCAACGCTTCTCTGACCTACCGCCAGATTCGGATACCAACGATTTTCTATCGTGACACCGGGTATATCGCGCGCCGATAAAGCAGATCGTGCTGCGCTACGTAAGCTCGAATTTTACTAGAAAGCTGATACCATTATCAACACTCCGTGGCCTTCAGGCTTGTAAAAGCATTTCTCTCAAAGTATCAGCTGATACCTTTCGCGTATGCTGATACTCGAGGCAATAATCTCGTGCTATAATATAAACACTGATATGCCAACTTCGAGTGCTTTTATGATCTACGCGAATCGTGCGTGCGAGTATATCGAAAACGGAGAAGAAACGAGAGAAAGAAGAGAGAGAACGTGATTGTTGGCCTCGTTCGTTGAAATTGATGGAAATCGCGATAAGTTTGGGGCATCTCGCGCACACTCTTTGCGGAAGAAAGGGCATCCTCTGGTTCGTGCAAAAATACTCGCGTGCACCTTTGACCCGGCACGGCCTATTGGTACCCTATTGGTACCAATTGGTACCCCATTGGTACGATACGCGCTTCTTGCGAAATCGCGCGTTCCAAAAAAGCGACGTCACAGACTGCCAACGAAATGTCCGCGTTTTCACTCGACGACCGATCCCGTGAAAATCTGCCTCGTTAAGCGGCTCCGCGCTATTTGAGGCGACGCACTCGCGCGTACTCGCGCGATCCGCCAAAAGCCGATGCGCCGAATTCGCCGGTGCAGTTCGATGCGGGACGAAAAAATGCGGCGAACGGGATGGCGCGATGAAATATAAATCGCTACCGAGTGCGCTAAAGCGCAATGACTGGCTATCGTAAAAACGGCGAATTGTCCACGGGAAAGCCGTAAAGAAATAAATCGCTATCAACGGCAATGTAAAAAGATAAATTACCGCCGAGAGTCGTCCGATATCTCAGGGGATACTAGATATATCGAATTACATGAGAGAGAAGAGAGCAATGACGATAGATGGGAAGAAAACATCGCCATCAAAAGTCAATCTGCCGATAAGCGCGCAAGAGAAATAGATTTTGGAAGTATGAAACAACCATTCAGTTCCACCAAAATGCTCGGCCGAACGATGAAACCATTGCGTAGCTATATTTAACGGAAAAACAATTAAATTATTATTTTCTATTACGACTCTCGATGATAAGATTATTAAGAATCGTAATGGAAGCTATTATCGTAAAGTTAAGAATTATATTCAGCCTGAGAGAAAGGATCGCAAAGTCGGGCGAGGGAGAAGCGGCTCGGAAGCTGCAGTAAAAGTAATAGCTAACTAAATCACAAGAAAACTGATTAACGCGAAGTTTCAGGTGGTCTCGCTCGTCACATACGCGGTGGTCGATAACGTCCAGCTATCGCTTGATTAATCGCTTGATTAAAGGTTGCCGGAGAAACCTTTAGCTAGCCATCGCCTGCTCGGAGCTAATTAACTCTCGACATGCACGACAAATCAATCGAGTAACACAGTCTTCCGACCGGTCTCGAGTTGAACCATATGGGAGCATCACGAGCGAGAGGATATTGAACCGGGATGACAAAGTTCGAATGAATGCGGAGAATGTGTTGATTCGCACTCGTAAGACAATTCCATTACCGCGACATTGTGCGACAAGATGCATCGCTGAACATATTTATTGAACGCGATTCGATTACGTACGTTGAAATTACTGAGAGCAACTTAGCAGCGTGCAATTAACAAATAGGTGACCTGGTATCACTCGTTTACGTTCAACTGAACGTTGCGCCCATAAGATCTAACATCGAATATCAAAAAGCCGCGGCAAGCAACTCGAACGATCTTCACGAAAGATGATCCGATTCCGTAGATTCGTGTTCGTCGTTAAATTAAAATTCGGAATCTCAAGATTCCACGCGTACTCACCAACCCGTCTCACTTTTGTCCATCGTGAATGATCACGGATTTCGTTTGACGTGACACCCGCACTTTCCGACACGATCGACTCCCTAGACAGAGTTTCAAAAATCGCGCGAGATAACGCGCGAGAAAAAAATGAATTAATTATTCGCCAGGATAAATAAAGTTTACGAAAGCGGACCGCGTGCGGGATGCGTTTTCTAGAGGGAGCGAGGAAAAGGGAAGAGATCGCGAAAGCTCTTTCTTCCTCTCCGACGCCGGTGCTTTATACTACGGCTTAACTATCCTTTGATATTATCTCTCCAACGATGTCCCTACTTTGTCTCTACCAACGACTCTTTACGGCCGTAACCTCTGGTAGCCCGTACTAATACAGAACCAGAGTTTGATCTCTTTGACGAAAAATACGAGCTAATTGGCGTGTATTCCGCCGAACGCGGCGGCAACCGGCGTTCGTTAGTCACGATGTTCCCAGCAGACGGACCGAATTCCGGAGAGTTGCTTTGCGAGCGGAATTATTGTCTCTCGCTATTTCCTGGCGAATCAGAAGCGATCACGTGGCTCGAGACGATAATCTCGAGGATAATCGCTCCGCGGTGCTTCGCGTAACTCGCGGCAGAGATGCCTCTCTCGCGAGACGTCCTCGCTCATCTCTCTCGTCTGCCCCGAAGAAAAACGATCGTTGTCCGGTAAACGGCGGTAATCTACGGTAAACGGTTTCGCGAATGTAGCCTCTGATTTACGCTGAACGGGTTACCAAACGGGTTACAGTTTTACACAGGCGCGCTTTCTCCGCGTGCTCTCTGTGCGATTATCGCCGTGCAGCGGATCGACACGGCGGGGTTTCGCGTTTCCGGGCGATACCGAATAACTCCCCCGCCGCCTCTCGATGCATTTCAGCGATTCCTCCCGCGATTGCCGCGGCGCGCGCGCGTCTCCGTTGAACGCGGAAATGTACCGTAGGTATAACTACGCTAAACACCACCTAATGAACGCATACGGGCGGCTCTTTGGTACAAAGGTCCTCTCCCCTCGAGCTTTATATAAAGCACGAGTGAGTTATTTACATTGTGGCCGGCAGAATTTCCAAGCTGCACGAGGTTCTAATGAACCTTCACCTCCAGCCAAGCCTACTACGCGCGTATACGCACATACGCGTGGCACATACATTGCCTGAACGGACCGAACGGGTTTCGTTCGGGTCTGCCGGTGTGTCGGGCCGTTAATTAATTAAAATCCCGTAGCGGAATCCGCATCGTCGCGAATATTTTAGATACCTCGTAAGCTTTATGAGGAAAATACTTCAAACTTCCTGACGCAATCCGCCCTTTCCTCCTGCCTCCCCTTCCAACGCTTCCCGTCTACGTCCACCCTCCCGAAGAGGCAGGGGAGAGACGGGGATTCATCGCGAATAGCTGTAGAACCTTCGCCGCACGAATATTTACGAAGGGTAGCCGCGAGGAGAGAGAGAAAAAAGGGAGAGAGTATTTAATGAAATGTACGAGCGCGCCGGGAAAAAGAAAGGAGATCGGGATTGAGAGAGGAAGGGAGGAGGAGGGGGTGGGGGAGAGAGAGGGAATGCCGCGGAAATCATAAAAATACCGTGAACCAGAAAATCGTAGAATTTCAATGATCAGCGTTTAACCAGAACGCGCGCTCAATTCGGAAGCGCTCTGGAGCTGACGCGAATATTTTTTTTTCCGCCGCCGACGTAGTCGCGCGTAATTAATAGACCCGGGTTTTATAGCGCGCCGATTTCGCGTTATCAATAACCCGTATGTCGGAAAAGTCCGCAGATACGTGCAGACAGACGCGAAAGAGACAGCATGGGCGGAACGAAAGCCGGCGAGTCTGCACCGCCAGAGAAACGGACTCGCGAGAGATCGCATCTTAGCGAGCCACGGAGAATTACGATGAATCGCGAAGGTATTAATAAATAGGTGGCGATTGTTAACTCGATCGTCCGCCTGCATCGCGGACGATGCACATTGACAATCTTCTCGCGATTACCTCGATTACCCACGCGGTAAGAAATTTTGGTGCACGCGTCGGCGCGTGTGTGCGCGCTACGCCTGATACATTCAATGTTGAACTCGGCAGCTACAAAGCGCGAGCCAGGCTCTGTTTTGCAGTCCGGTCGCCTGGTAGAACGCAGATCTGCCGTCTTGCATAGAACAACGCAACGTAATGCGCGGTGCAAAATCACGGGGATGCGGCCCGGGGCGGCTTATGAATACGCCGGCTACGACAACCACTTTTCGAGATAACCTTCAGTTCCCTAATCTCCGTATTCGCCTGCACCCTTTCTATGGTCCATTATTCTCTCCTTCCACTTCTCTCTCTCTCTCTCTCTCTCTCTCTCTCTCTCTCTCTCTCTCTCTGTCGTTCTCCTTTCTGTTGCGGAGCGCAAGCTTGAGATTAAGGCCTTTTAACGGCTACACGTCGTGTCCGCGTCCACGGGCGAGTAATTACGAGCATAAATCCCGATGAGTCTCGATTCGCGCGGGGATGTCGTTTCACGATGTCGCGGCTCGGAAGAATTCCGCGGACGTCAGCTAATTATCGCCAAAAGAAACGGCGGGGGCCGGGCGGCGGCTCCCTCCGGCGGATAAATGAGCTTTGCGTGAGTTTCGCCGAAAAATCCCGCGTCGTGATCGCGCGCGAGCGACTTTAATTGGCGCAAATACACGCGTCCGAGGGGAAACTTGTCGATGCCATCTCCGCGCGGTGCACTCTAGCATTTTCAGCGTCTGCTCGGGCAACAGGGGCGGACGATTGTATAGTAATTAATTACGGATTCATTAAAAGTACTCGACAGGTGCAGATAATCAACAAGGTCAACAAGGCGACGCGAGAGTGCAGCTCAACCATCTCGCTTTACCCGGACGGCGCTTATTATCGGGCACTTTTATCTAAGACTACCCGAGCTACGATGATCCGATGCGAAAGGAAAGCGTCTTAATTAGACGGGAGAAACTAATTAGACAGGACGCTTAAGCGACATATTCGAGAGCGAGCTTTCGAATTGAGCGATATTCAGCTGAAAGAAACGAAGCGAGTCCGATGTGACGGAAGAAACGTGAAAGGGCACAAATTTAGCGTGAATCGATCATCTCGGAGTTTCCGTGACCGAGCAGAGATGTTTGATCAGATCATCTCGAGGCCGATCCGCGGATTCGCGGGCTAATAACGTCCTGTTAATCAAACAAAACTAGCTTCGCAGCGCAGCGTTACAAACGGCAGCGTTACAACAGGGAATTCAGCGCCGAGGGCTTCTTCCCACCCATCTCATTCCCATAAATCGCCAATTAAATCGTTACACACGAGTTCCGACATAATCACTCCGCGTTCGCGTCAGGAATTCCACCGTCATCCACTTAGCTCTTCAATTATCAAGCGGCCGCTGTTACGCGCGCACAGTTTGCGGCGACCCGATAAACCACCCCCGGAAATCCCAGCATCGGGGGTTCGGGCGCCATGGTACACCAGTCCCGAAAAATACTCCGATCGAGGCTTAACGTCTCGACAGGGGTGGAGAATGGGGGTGGTATTATCCGCGAGTAGCAGCGGGCGAGCAAATCCCCGGCGGTTCTGCACGAGCCAGCTCGCCGCTCGAGCAGACTGCTCGAGGAGGAGATCAGAGGAAGCGGCCAGCGACGAGGCGACCCCGGACTCTCCGAGTTTAATCAGCCGTACTCACCCCGAGCCGAGCCGAGCCGAGCCGAGCCGAGCCGCGTTACTACCCCTGGCGCGACGCACTTAATGGCACCTATCCTCGCGAGGGATTGACGCGACTGCGAACCCGCCGTAAAATCCGCCGTCAACCGACGAAGTTGTGTCGTCGGACGAATGGGCGCGCATTAGCGGGCGCACTTGCGAATTCGGGGGTGCGCAAGCTCCTATATATATTGCTCGATACGTCGCGCAGAGTTGCGAAAGCGAACTTACGAATCGATCGAGTTGCCGGAAGATTTCCGCGGCGGAGCACGCACAATTCACCATGTGGTAAACCGTCGCGTGTTAGTCTGATCGAGATAAAAATCTGAAATTAGGTATGCAGGGCTGTTCTGAAAACATCGTAGCAAGGGAAGGGACGAGTTTCGATTCTGCGTGGATGTGTATTCGACTATAATTATAATTCTACCTTTGCTGATTGTTGTTCGCGATGGGCATAGGAGTCGGCACTCTCGGCGGTGGGACTGGTATGGCTTTCCTTCGGCCGCCACCGGTTTGATGCACTGTCGGTGTTACTCTTCCGGTTGGCGCGATTCGGCCGGCGATTCGCGGTCTCTCTGTCCGCATCTCCATGATTTGTAATCTATGCGGAACGAAGCGCTTTTATTAGCGAAACAATTTCAAATAAGCGTGGATATATTAATTAAGGAGTATTTATAAAGAAGAAATATTTATAACAGTACCGCATTGCGGGAAATGGCTGTGTTCAATCTACATTTGAATCAATAATTGCACGTTGCCAGAAGCAGAGCGCACTAATGGATGAAATCGAAACATATTGTCGCGATGGACGCGAGAGTATCGTTTCCCCGAAGGCTCGGCGGTGCCGGAGATCACAGAGATGACGATAAACTTTGGAAAGACTGAATGTTTGGAGAGGACTGACAAGGAAAATGAAAAAGAGGCCACTACCGGCCACTACAAACGCTGAAACTTGCCTCTGTGCACTCCGACTCGGCGGTTCGCCTCCCCCTTTGCGCATCTGTTTTCCTTCATTTATTCGAGCTAGTTTAACGCGTAGTAAACGGGTCTGGATACCGTTCGGTAACGTTAACGCTAAGCCTACGCGCGGAACGTACCACGTGGAAGGAAAAATCGAATCAGTGTCGCGGATGTGAGTGCCCTTCGTCCATCGCGCCGATTGAACGGTGTTACAAAAATAAGCGACGGTCCTTCAAGAGGCAGACGGGTCTACGGATTATCTTTGGGGGGAAAAGCGGAAAACCGCGGCGAAGGAGACTCGCAAACGCTATTCGCAACGTCTTCTCGCTATTTTCGCCGCTTGAGGGGAAGAAGCGCGTACAATCCGCACAATCTTGCCGGCGGTGCAATATCGTTGTCGCGGATGTTTAGGCGTCGCAAATGCATTGGACGATGCCGGTAAAGAACGGGGCAAGGAGAAAAGGGCCCTGAGGCAACGGCGACGATGGCGACAACGAGAACAGGGCAGGACGAGGACGGTAAGGGCGATCATTATTTCGCGACGTGTGTGTAGTCAGGAAACAGCGAGACGGGGATGCCAGTGAAACAATGCACGCCGGGGCAAGTTGGTTTAAATATTCAGCCCCCGGCACGGATACGCGCCATTCGTTCGCTTGCGCGTAACTCGAGACGAAGCCGCGTACGGGAATAAAGAAAGGAGGATACTTCCTCGGCGCTTTAATGGAGGTAAAAGCTGCTACAGGTAGCTGGAAACGACAAGGTCGAAAGAATTGTTTGCCCGTTTGTACGCGGAAACGTAAAGGGAAAATTATTAAAAAATTTTTATCCCTCGTTTACCCCGGGAAGTGCCGTTTCGATGTTTTCCTTCCGTTCTCCTTATCCCTCCTCCTCTCTTCGATATGGTGGTTAATTATACAGAAGAGGATGATTGTTTTAGAATTCTCCTCGCAAGGAATGATTCGGAACGCGGAAGAGAGATATCGTTTGCGTTCTTAAAATAATTGCTCGGTAAATTGTTCGAGAGATTTCAGCACCGCGCCGGAACTGACTTTCTGGCTGGCGCGTGAATGCACCCTCCCCCTCCCTTCGCCCCCTCGCCCCCTTTTTCTCTAGCAATTCGCGCATTTCGCATATTCGCGTTGCATACGCGCGACCATGAAGATTTCACGATTGCATGAATCCTCGCGCAAAAAATTCGTTTCGCTGCACGAATGGAGACAAAATATCTCGATGCACGGGGGTGGGTCGGTGTCGCGGAAAGCGGACGAGCGCCAGGAAAATAAACTTTCGCGCGGTGGAGCAGAGGCACGGCGGAGAAGCGGGTGGCCTCACAATGGGGAGCATCTGCTTAGCAAATTGCGAAAAATAATAATGTTTGCGCCCAAATCCGCGGCCCCGGGCGCCGTCAGGAATCCCTCCCTCACTTTCCCTCTCTCTCTCTCTCTCTCTCTCTCTCTCTCTCTCTCTCTCTTTCTCTCTGCACTTTGCTTGCGACAGTGTACACCGTAATACAATAATGTTACCCACCCACTCGTGGAATTCGCGAACTCGCCTCGTAGGCCGAGGAGGGTGAATGCGAAAGCGGACGACGAGCGAGGGCGCGAGAGGTGTAAAACGAGCGTGCAGACTCCCCTGCAACCCCTGAAAACAATACGCCGCGCGTGTGCTCGTAGCGCGTGACACCGAACGAGTCAGCCAGCCGAAGGCGATTTCGAGGATTTCTTTCTTTGTGAGCCTCGCCCCCGCACTTCTGACGATGAATCGGTCATGTCGCCGTCAGTCCTACGCGTGTATATATATCCCCCCTCCCGCCTGGGGGGAGAGAATTCCGCCGAGAGTTTCCGAGTCTTGAATTAAGACCGCGATCGATCCGCGTTAAATCAGCCGATATTAGGGATCTTCATCGAGTCACGTCAAAGAAGTATGGCATGTATCGATGGCTTAGCGTTCGTCGAGTATTAATCCAATATGTACTCGTCCGGAAGCGGCTGGAAGGAGCATCGATCGTTCCGTTTTATCGAAAATTTACTAGCATCGCTTTAGTGCTTAATAATCTTTTACTTCCCGGCATCGAAGAGGATTCTAGCGAGTACTCGATCGCCATGTTCGACGCATTCGTGCGTCGCGCTGCATTGCGCGAGAAAAAGAAGGATGACTGGCCCGAAGATGAGTACTTGCCGAATCTGGCGTGTTATCGTAGCAGAGATAGACAGATAGAGAGAGAGGGAGAGGAAAAGAGGAGAGAGACTCGCAGCACATATCCACATGTAAATTATTGATCTCGCTATTGCTGGCGTTCGCGGCGGAAACGCGCGGCCGATGTTTAATACGATATAATACGCCGGCATGACTAATTCGTGCCATTATCAACGACGTTAATCGCTATCTATCTACGAGGATAATGAATACCGCAAATTAATAACGTTCGATTGACACGTTCGAGCTTCATCCACCGAGCGACGTGCACATTGTGTTCCTAACAAGAGGAACGGCTGCCAGCCTCTCCGACTCTTTCATTGGCACTCACGCACGCACGCACGATCATTCGTTACGCGTGCCGTCTCCGGTGAGTATCGAAAAACGTCATTAAAGAGAGAAGAGGCGATCCCCGTCCCGAGATGCGAATGCGAAATCAAAGCCGAAGAATCGTCCGCACGTTCGACGGAAACGAGGACTAGGATTGTTTAATGCGTCACAATGGATGAATGGGTTATCATTCATCGTTGATTGCCATCTATCGCCGCGTGCATCTTGAGTACGCGTTGAATCGCGATCGATTAACACGCTTCTAAGGACAGCGCATTTTACGGGCGGTTCTTTCGCGCGAGACGCGCGTTGGAGAACGGAATCGTTGCCAACGAGAGATTCGTCCGACAATCTACGATCCTCCGACAGTGTTTCATACGGTGTTAAGGTTTTTCTATGAGTCATCTTTTGGTTTTTGGAAAGTTTTCTATGTAAACAACTTATATCGAGGCTTATCTCGAGATGAATCACAAAGCCAAGGGGGATTAAGTCGCAACCGTTGCCAAAACAAAGAAAGATCATTATCGTTCGCTTACAACGAACGACAAAAGGATCAGTGTCTTCGGTGTCTTGCGAGAAGCCAGAAGCAACATTTACTTAATTAGAGCGAGTATCCAAATATCGTAACTGTTAATTTGTTTCACGATTAAAGGAGCTTGTTTTGTTTTCTACGACTTTCACTGAACACGCTCTCTCGAACCGGCAATAAATAAATATATAAACAGTATTGCGCGAAACTTCGAAGGCGCATTAACACGCGGACTTGTATATTAGCACGATTATCGCATTGCGTATTACGATCGATGCCGATCGCGATTCCGCCCGCGGGCGAACGCGACGGATTAACAACGCTCGACTGGCATTGCGATGCTCCGAAACGCATTTCGCGATCGCTTATGTAATTCCTTTATTACGCGCGCGCGTTCGGAGTAACGAAAACGTTATTAAGGTACCGAGAGGAAAGGAGCAGAGGAAAACGCGAGGAAAACATTTCGTTTTCTGTACCCGCGAGAGAGAAAGAAAGGGAGAGGGAGAGCCGAGAGGCTATATATTCAACGGGAGGATTTATCGGCGATATTTCCCGAGCGGGTGAGCGCCGGCGACGCGCAGCTTCAGCTTCTGTCGATTCCTATTAATCATCGGCGCACAACTGCGCCCGTATCAACGCGCGGTCGAAGATACATGTCCGGGAGTTTCTCATGGTGCGACACGATCGCCACATGCGACCACGGTCCGACGTTTCTCATGGCGATCGCATATCGCGCAGCATCACGTGCGCGACACGCGCGTGCAACCGGCTCTCCTCCCCGCATCACTGTTGCATTCTTGCACACAATGGACCGCCCCGATCACCGGCTGACAAATTAACGCGGTTAGTCAATCGTCGACGAATCGTCGAGATTTGGACATCGGAAAGCCAGCCGAGATCGCAGCACCGATGGAGAGCGCGGTTCTTCCGGTTTAGGGTCCGCAAGGTGACAACTCCAGACGGAGCTAATTGCTGTTAACAATAGGAGATCAACGAGATCGAGTCTGAATAAATTTTGAGCTCTGCGGGGGAGATGGGATTTCGATGTGTTTAAATTTGAATCCGCACTCGGGTCGGAGTGGATTTCAACTTACGATATTTAAATATTAACTTAAATTATATATATATATGTATATATATATATATGTATGTATGTATTGATGTATCGTGTTTATATGTGCATGTTTCAGCGGTGCGTGCGTGCGTGGAAAGCAGGCGGGCGGGTTTTCTGAAAACACGCGCGGGCCCGCGAGTCTGGTAACGGCTTTCTCGTCTACCGCGGCGTTTATTTAAGCAAGTAAATGATCTATGTATCTTGTCCGCGGCGCGGGAGACAGCCGAGCAGACTTTATAAATTCGGGACAAATTAGTTTATCTTCGGGCAATGTTTGCCGTATACTAAAAAGCCGGCGGAACCGCCGGCCCACCCACACGCGGTCGTATCAAAGGTCCCGCTAAAAATATAACGCGTTTCTCATCGCGACACCCCCATCTTTCTTCTTCGTTGCATCCCTTCCTCCTCTGGCGGGGCGATCGTCGGGGCGCGTTGAAGCGCAAGCATCGCGACGGGCGTGATTATTAATTCGATTCTTCCTTACGACGTCGAGCGTCCATCTCGATCATTGAATCAGAAAATCCTGGAAACTTGGGTTGCTCGTCGCAAGCATCGATCTTGCACCCCGAAGACGAGCCGCGCACGTTACGATATTCTTCATCAGAGCGCTGCTGCTGCCGAGAGGAACTTTCGCACATTTATTCAGCGCGCGCTTTTAAATCTCGTTTAAGGCTTCCAAGCGGAGACTTGCTTAAGCAGTCAAGCACCTGATTAAAGTCGCGCACATGTTTAAGTTTAAACTGATTAAAATCTTAACACTTCACGACCGCGGAGTCGTACCAGAGTACCGTTCTGAATAAAAGTTGCCCAGCTTACGAGGACACGTAGATGCGCGCGCGCGCGTGTATGGCACTCCGCAGTTTTAACGAGCTTTCTGCATACGGACGCAGAAAAGAAATTACAGCGAACGAATCGCCACGTCTTCGTTTCCCCGTTGAGGTGCAACGTTTCGAGACGATCAAGCATCAAATGACTCCACGTGACTCGGTTTGATTCTTCTAACGGTACCGGCTCGCTCCGCGATCTCGTAATGCGTAATCTATGGAGACGGGACGAACGGCAATTATGCTAATGTGAGCAATAATAATGCGCGTATTATCGATTACGCGCGCTCGCCGTGACCGTTTAAACCAAGTTCAGCACCGGCGTTCATTACATCTCATCAAAAACAAACGGGATTACGACGATGGAATAATTCAATAGTCGTTAAACTAAGCATGCGCGATCTAATCGAGCGATGTTTATCAATTAACCGATGCAATTAATGCGAGTCCGTGTATCCCGTGTATCCCGCGTTTCGTTTTCCCACGGCAGCTCTGGTATCCGTTTCGCGGACGCGATTCCTCGATCGCATCTTCGCGCGTTTGATCTGTTTCCGCGGGCCGATTTACCCGCGTGATCGATCGGCGTCGTTTATCCGCGCCCCGCAAACGCCCGCCTCGCCCGCTCGACAGATGCAACGAGGTGCACTCCAATCCCTCCTCGCACGCGCGGAATTATGATCGATGCTGTTTGTTATCAAGGGATTATTGCAGCATCAGTTTTCGCGCCGCGGTCAGCGCGGCGAACGATCGCGGCCATTTCCCGTGTCAGACGCGACGAACAATAGCGGCGCGATCCATCGCGATACGCGTGAGGGATGATGCACCTTCTCAAAGAATTGGTTGCACTCGGTGCAACGGGATTACGCGTAACCAATGCGATTCGAGGAGATGCATCGACGTAACGTCCTGCGGCGATCCTCGCGAGCGCGCGGCGAGAGCGGCACATATGGCGAGCAAATACGAGCGGAGGAAAAACAAATAGAAGGCGGAATCACCCCGGTTCCCTTTGCCTGCGATCGTCTGTCCTCCTCCTCCCCCCCCCCYCCCCCSCGGCCCCCCTAACAGCGCGACCGCGGAACGCGCGACAATGGCGGGGTTAATGAAAGACGTGGGTGCTAGTTATGGATGCCATAACTCAGCGCGAACGGGGAGTTATGTCAGCCAAATCGGGCTGCACCACCTCGTACGCGCCTGGCCCCCTCTGCTACATGACTTCTGACTCACGGCCCACGGGGGGCTCGAGGGATGAAAGACTGGCGATGAACGGGGGTGAAATCTGCCGAATGCTTATCGCTCGCACGACGCAAGTGATTTGCTGCGGTGGAAGTTTGAATATGAGAGTCGTGCGGGTCTTCCAGAAGGATCCAGCGAATTTTTCGGTGATGCATCTGTCACGACTGCAGCAAACTATGATTAAACGCGTTAACCTTTGACTGCGGAGCTTTCCGCAGAGTCATATCCTTGTATAATATAAGCATATTCGCAAGCTTGCGAGTATTCAGAAGTTTGGAATATTAGTCTAATAGATCTGTCTTTTCCTTTTGAGTCTTCTCGCTATCCCTCTTGCTTTCATAAGGTTGGCAGCGAGATCGTTTGGATGCTCTTCTAGTCTATTGTGATATCTTTGACAAAATTCCTTGATAGTTTCTTTAATAGTTGGGATCCTAAGATCACGATGTGTCACTTGTAACGTACCGGAGCATTGGTAATTATCTTAAGGACCTTTGATTGGTATCTTTGCGGCAAATAATAAAAATAAGAAAGCGATTCTCGAGGACTTAAAGCTGTTTATTTGTACGTGCTGTATCGCTGCAGCAATCGCAACCGTCTATCGAAAGAAGTAGCTCTCTGCGAAAGAGAGAATGGATAACCGATACAAATAGAATTTTGTCTGTTGCTGCTGCTAAGAAATGTAAATATACATATCCGTCTCAATCACGGATAACTCTTGCTGTCGTGTATTGTATTCGATAGAAATCGTTGAATGCAGTCTACGCCGATAGTTTTCGCCTACATTCATAACGATCAGAGAATCAAACATAGTAAATGAATTAAGTTATAATTCAGTCGAAAAACGTGTATTCTGTAGATTATAGTTTCCCGTGTTTCCTCGTTTCTCGCGTGTGATGCTTACGCTTACAAAGATTATTACCACGTGTCCTGGTACCCCCGGTATCGCGGTACTTCTCGTAAAGCCGCCATTTAGCAAGACGCTAATTATTTACGCTAATCGGAGCAGCCGCTAGCACCCGCGCTCGATAATACAGCGCGCGCGCGCGCGGAATTCGGAATTTACGAAATTAGCGAGGTTGCACTTCCGGCGCGCCAGTAACGCACCTGATACATACACACACGCACACAAACCAGCGCAAAGATCCATCCGGGTAGCGCTCCTTTCGTTTAATTAATTAGCGGGACACCGGAAAGACGCGGTCGGGTTTCTTCTGCAACTTCTTCTCAAGTTGCAGACCTGCCCCTATTCGCGTTTTCTGCGGACCGGTCTTGTCGGCCGCAACTCCGACTAATGAAGCTCCCGGACGCTTCGGAAGTCGAACAATAAACAGTCCTAATTAATCTCGGTACGAGATGCGAACGACGCGTCGGCGTCGCGTCTCTCAAGGACTCAGGACTCCTCGTGGTCCACTTCAGGGCGCCGTGAACTAGCGCGAGGCTCGCGTAACTCGTCGCACGGCTGCGTCCGAAAAGGGCCACCGAGGGAGAGAATGCTCCGTGAAAGGGACACGGTCTTTTTGTATCTTCGTCCCTTCCCGACCCGCCGCGGCGTGTCGACTTTTCTTTCATCACGTGGCAGGATGTCATCGCGAGATTACCGCTCGTCCCGACTTGTATATTCCATAATTTCTGTCTACCCGAAAGCACGTTCTGCGATTTTGACGTCTGCTCTTGCTTGTTGCGCGAAGAACGCATGATTTGTTGATCCACATTTGGGAAAAGCGCGCTCCTGAAACGCGCACACCGTTTCGCAGCTCGGCCATTCTCCGGTCGTGAATATTTCGCGTGTTTCGATGATTTAATTACGCTGAGTGAGGATTTATTCGTCTAAACCCGATGCAGTTATCGCAGGTGAAATAAATCATCGCGGCAATGAAATATTCAGTCGCGACCGTGTAACCGTCTGTTTAGCAAATCCCAGCCGAGCGTTTCTGCGCGCGAGCACTTTGCAGAACCATTCACTCTCGCGGCGGATAATTCCGCGGCCAAGTACTCAAACGTCGATACGCCGGTAGTCGTGGAATCAATCAGCCGACTATCGATCATGGAAACAGTCCCTGCGACTTAATCGGGAAGTTTAATTAACACCGCGAGATGTATCAATTACCGGCGACATCTCTGCTTTATTTCACGCGGCGAATTCTTCGTAAGTAACAACAAGAACGGATTTTGCCATCGGAATGCGATGCGATCCTAATATCGTCGTGCACGTGCGCACGACGGACACACCGACAGGAATTATCGCGCGCGCGCGCGCGGATAATTAATGAGACGTAGCAAGAGAGCGGAGAACAAAACCGGATAGATAGATTCAGCGAGTGCCAAATGAGATCGTCGACTTCTTTGTGTCTCGGACGCATCTAATCGTACTTCCGTCGACCTTCTCCTACCATCTTGCGCGCCACTGACCACATATACTCGCTTGCCTCTGTGTGCGTATCCGCCTTATATCTCTCTCCCTTGTATCTCTCTCTCTCTCTCTCTCTCTCTCTCTCTCTCTCTCTCTCTCCTGTTTTCCCGTATACGAAACGCTTTTCCCGGCGTATGATTCACGCCAAAGTTTTTCCGCTACCCCTCTGCAGAAAAAAGACCCGGCCACCCCGCGATAATCTCGCAGCGGGGTACATCGTTCACAAAGAGAAATCTGGACGTCCAATAAAAAGATGCCTGCACGCGAGACTGCCTCTTCGAGCGTTGAAATTAATATCGAGATTATAATGAACCGTGCATGATCGAACGACGAATCGAGCAGTCGTAAGTATCGTTCGAGTATCTCCAGACGTTTCTGAGATCTCGCATTCGATTCCATACATCCGCTATCTTTCCCTTCTTCGCGAAACGCGCCGATAGCTCGCTGAATCCGCAAGCGTTTGCGAGTGCCGCCGACATTTTCATCCCGTTTGCGTTTGCTCGTTGGCCGGGCAATAAACCAATTAATCCGCTGTAATCGTATCATCGGCGTTCGTTATATCTCGCGTGCCAGATCGCGGTCAAGAATCGCTCTGCGGCGGAATAATCAATCGCGTTGCGAGTCATCGTCCCTCGCTACATATCGATACCGTTAACCGTATACCGAGTACCCCTTGGTCGCATTTAATCACCGCCGCGGCCATTACTTGGTCGCGTTACAGCCGCGCGGCCTGCAAACGACAATTCCGCGTTATTCTCGCGAAGCGCATCAGTGCGCGCGGCCGTTGAATACGAACGCAGTTTAACATCTTGCTATCAGTATCCGCTCGAATTAATGAATGAATGCTAGCGACCGGATAATTAATTCACTTAAATCGGTCGCGCGACGATGCACGGATCGTAATTGTTAAATCATTACGTATAATTTACCTCGATTCTGGCAATCAGATTCCAATTTATATTCGACTATTACGTAACGCGCATCGCACGTTTCGTTCGATTGTTCGATTTTAATTTGAGGAATAAGAACGGCTCGTCGAGGCGAAAGTTTCTTGAGATACCGACAGCATCGGAACAAATGAAATCGTACGAGATGGAGAGTCACGTATCGCTCTCTTTCTCTCTCTCTCTCTCTCTCTCTCTCTCTCTCTCTCTCTCTCTCTCTCGCTGTCTTTCTCTCTCTTCTTCTCTGTTAAAGTAATTTCTGCTGATGACAACCGGTAATTTTTCCCCGATACGATTGACAGCCGGCTGCCATTTTTGGGAAACCGGTGTATAACTTCGTTTCCAGATTAGACGCGGACCAGAAGAGCTCAATAGAGTCCGACGCGGCCACGCCGAGCCATCTGGCTGGTATA
This sequence comes from Eciton burchellii, assembly GCA_020341155.1. NCBI lineage: Eukaryota > Metazoa > Arthropoda > Insecta > Hymenoptera > Formicidae > Eciton > Eciton burchellii. The sequence continues at coordinate 184,215 of JAHMML010000051.1, forward strand.
ACGGATTTCGACGGCAAATTTCGGCAGGGGCTAATGAAGAGGTCCTACTATTTGATTAACCAATAACGGAGGCGGAAGTGATATACGGTCACACTCACACGTCGACTCCCGACACTCGCGTATCGCCGCAGACATCGTGCACTTCATCATCGAGCCGTTGGCACCCGCCTAGTTGCGAGCAATTCTGGAGATTAAATTTCGATAAAGCGCAAAGAATAAATAAAAAGAGAACCGCTCCTTCCACCGACAATAATCCGCAAAGTCAGTCGAGACTAATCCCTTCGTTAAAAAATTCATTAAACAACCATTTCTGCGAGGGACCATCGATCGATGGGAAACAACTTAGAGATAACTTGAAGATAAGGAATAGAAATAATGGAGTCCCGCCATAGAAATATTTCCTTTAGTTTGCCGCAGTCGCCGCGAAGGTAATCCCGGATAAGTGGGGGAATATCTCATACCTCCCGCACTGACTGAAAAGTAATAAAACTGGATTACGCGGCTCGGATCTACTCGTGCGGCGACCCGACCTCGAATCCCGTCCCTTTCAGAGGCGGGAAAATGGATTTTATGACGCGCAGGGGTGAGAACGCGCGGCTGACTGACTTGCTGACTGACTGACTGATATCGGGAGTCGCGTCTTCGCCGAGTTGCTCATGTATAGGGTGTCCCGAAATCCTTCGCGGCCTGCCGCGATTCTACAATGAATCTCGAGCATGAATTTCGTTCTTCGTCCACATTTTTGATACTCGACGCTCTTCTGTCGCTTTTCTCAAACTGGATCCTTGCCGGGTGAGTCGAAGGGCAATCTATCCGCGACTAATTGAATTATATATTCTTGCCTGCTCGCGTCCCCCGAGATCCAAGCCGGAATCCTTTAATTTCCAACGCTGAATGACTCCATCGCCGGGAACTGTCTCGCCATTAAGGGAACCGTCATTCGTCTTGGTCCAGCCGCTAATATCCGTGGCCGAAAGCACATCCGTCGAGATTCTCGGGCACCCTAACCAGGATAGTATCCAACGCTAGACCCTGCAGTTGCAGGATATATCTCGCGGCAGGGCGAGCGAAAGTAATAATAAACAGTTTATCTGTCCGCCGTGCGTAAGCGGATTATCGGCGATTCTCCCTCTTGTGAGCCAAGAGCGGAGGGGTAAGGCCGATAGGCAAGATAGACGGTGCGCCTTATCTGCTATCATCAGCACTCTGTCCTTTCAGACTCGCCGTCGCCCCTCCGCCTCGATCCCGATACCGCCTTCCTTCCTTCCTTCGGCTCGGCCTCGACCCTCGTGTCGGCTGCCTGCGAATATATATGCGTCACGTAGCGACGACACGCACGATTTCTGAATATTCATAAGCCGTGCCTCGCGCGACACCCTCGCGCGTCCGAGCAGAGTCGTCGCTCCACGAGCGTGCCGCGTGCGGCGGCTTTCAATTTGTCCGGGAGATCTCCCGTGCGGGTCAAGGCGGCTGGTCGACCTCTCGTGATTTTTCAGCGGCGGACCGAGCGGACGATCCACGCGGCAACGAGAAAAAGAGAGAGAGAGAGAGAGAGAGAGAGAGAGAGAGAGATACGATGCGCAACCGCCGACAGACGCGATTGAAGTCAGTTGATGGATGCCCGATCCCGCTGGCGTTGCGCGTATTCGGAAATTACATTATTACGCGCCGACCCCTTACGTCACCGTATCGGGGATGAATTATTGGGCGACCGAGTCGCGGGCACGAAGGTGGTGCGAAGGAATTCGACAATGTCGCAATTACGGTGCGACGAGGAGGAAAAACGAGAGGAGGGCAGGCTCGCGCGGGGATCACCGTGCAGAAACACGAACCGCACGGTGCGCCGGCTGGAAACTCGTGATTAAAATCCCAGCGGTGGCATTAGCGCGGGAAAACGACGGGCGAAAAGAGCGAGCAAGACAGACACGGAGGAAGAAGGAGAAAAAGAGAGAGAGAGAGAGAGAGAGGGAGGGGCGGGAGAGAGACTATCCTGTAGTTCCAGGGGAGTGTCCCGCGCCCGGTGGACTCATGTGTTCGAACGTCGACGGCGTTTAAACCGCGATCTGCATTTAAATTGGCTATCGTGCCGATTCGCGTATACACGTTACGTGTGTACGTGTATACGCACCACCGGCTGTGTTTTCCTACGCGCCATGCAGAGCCGTTCCAGCGGCTCGTGGTGTTGTCGTTTCGTTCCCCTAGCGCGGATCCCTTTAAGCCTTCCATTACGTTCGATTCCGCGCTCATTTCCTTGAGCTTAATTAAATAATGAATTTCAAATTTCGCCTCTCGCTCCTGTCGCGAAAAGAAATAAAACGCTCGCCATCGCCGCCGCCGTCTTCGTCGAGAACGCCGCGGCAAATCCCCGCGATTGCATCTGCGCGAAGCCAAGTCGATTTCGAGATTCCGTATCGAAATCCTCGCGAGAAGAGCGCGATTTCCGCGATCGCGACGGAAAGGGTAATTCTTGTTTGAAGGGCATTTCGCCAACACGCGGGAAGCATCCGGCGTAAAGTGATTAAAGCGACGCAAAGCGATGATGAGGCGCACGTAATTCGGGTCAGTGGGAAAGGCGTGCGAAAGGGAGATAAATTGTTTGAATTTCCGCTTGTAATTAACCGGCGTTTGTTAGTTAATTAATCCGGAGAGAAACGTATTACGTGACAGGTGTGCCCGATCCGTTCGACATAGTCTCTGCATTCCGTGCATCAATTTAGCCATCTTCCGTCGCATTAACTCCGCGCGCGAAATATCGTCGCGTAATTGAAAGCGTAAATCGCACGAAAGCCGCGCCGCTTCGTCGCTTTCGTTGCCGATATTGCGCGATTATTTCTCCGCAAACTTTCTCCGCTCCTCTCCGCTACAATCTTCTGCAATACGTTCTTCTTATCTATTTTCTATTTATCTTATTTATTTCTCAAGGAGAAATAAAAGATACCGCAAAGATACCGCAAGGTAAGCTTGCGCGATATTCTCTCGACTTCCCAGTATATCTGCGAGTTACGGAAGAGCTCGCAAAAGCACTCGGCACAAAGACGATTACGATCGCGAATCCGTTTGACAACAGACAGGTCATCTCTAACGAACGAGGACTACTACAACTATCATCCACCGAGAGATGTGGCTAAATATCGCGCAAGGAAGCAAAGGTAAGGGATCGAACAAGAGACTCAGAGATTCGTAGGGCTACGATGATTACGAAGATCAAAGCCAGCAATCAGTAGACAAGCAAACGAGAGTGAACAGGGAATCGAATTATCGATCGGGTTTCTCTATCTAGTTTTCCGTTTCATGGCTACGTGCAAACATCCGGACTGGTGTGTCCACTGCATCGATTGCAAAGTATCGCTGTCTCGATTTCATTTCTCTGTATTTTGCAAAGAGTGAGATGGATCACTCGGGGAAAAGTGGACAATTGTTTCCCATAATGCTCAGCAATTATAAGATACGATTGCCCTTAATTGAATTATTCTTAGGTCGTATTAGTCCCTAAAGAGCAATCGTAAAAGCGTCAAATGCTAATTTGCGAAGCTTCACGTCGTTAAACTGCACGCGCGCGCGGATGAAAAATGCAGAAAAATACCGCACGGTTCGCAGAACGAATTAACATAAGCCGCATAAGCCGTGACACAAAGTATCAGAATTTTCAACCCTCGTTGCCGCACGCGATGAAAAGTAGACTGGTGCTTCTTGCACGAGACGCGAGGGCGTCCTATTGAGATGTCACGTGCAACAACTATAAGAGTTCCTCTCGTTCCCCTCCCTTGCCTCTCTAAATCTCTCGTTCGCCAAGCGCTCTTTTCTACGTGCAGTTCGTGCAAGATCTAAAATCAAGATTAAATGTACCTCTTTTCCTATTAAACAGTGTATGTTTATCGTCCGATTACTCGAAGACGTTACGACATTACGAGGTCACATCGACATTCAGATATGACACTATCGATCTTTCGCCACGCGAAATGTTCACGCGAGCAGCGATAATTCGCATTATGTCCTTTAAACTCGACACGCTCGTCGGAAAAGCGATTTCCGCGATTTCATCTCGAGAAACGAATCGCGCCGCGGATGCAATAATACGGGCCACCTAAGAGGCGGCGGCAGGAGTTGGGAATGAGATAATAAATCTTGAAGAGCACCAAAGGAGGGCGGACGAACGGAAGATGGAGTATCCGGCGTATTATATTTAACTTTCGCGACGTTTTAATTGGCTGGCAGTACGGGGCAGCGAGATCCTCTCGAGTTTCCGGGCGAGAAGCCCAAAGAGTCAACAGGTTCAATGAATGTTCCGCAACGTGCGATATTTGATGAAGCCCGGACGCGGCCAAGTATCTCCCAAGATTCCCTCGTCGTGTAAAGGAGCCGGCGAGGAAACTGACATAACGATCGTCGTGTAAGCGATGGTCCAGATGACGCGGAAGACGTTCTCGAGGATAACGAGAGACGGTGAGAACGGCGAGGCGGGGTGAGAAAGCGATGGATGGGCGAACGGGCAAAGAAAGATCGTAAAGTCTCGGCTGACTACTCGCAGGCGGAAAAACTCGGGGCTTAACGAACACATACAGCAAAAGATAAATTTCAAGAATCCCGACCGGGGATACGAGCTCCTCTTCGACGCGCGTTTCATGCGCCGAACGAGCTTTTAATATTAAATTCCGGGCTCTTATACCAGCCCGCACGAATTTTCCGAGACGTTATTTCACCTGAGAAACGAGCGTCTCGCTCTGGCCGTGCGCCGCTTTTGCGCGGTGGGAAAAGAATGTTACTTATTTATGGGATCAGCGACGATCACGTATCTCTCATCCGGCGGGTCGGCTACATGAACGCAGGCACGATACGTAAAACCGTATCCATGTCCTCGATAATATCTGCTCGTATGAAAAATTCCTCGAACGCGGAGACGCGTTCTCTCTCTGTATCGAGTAATCTTTAACGACGCTAGTGAAGCGGCAAGATTGGCGTGAGCATTGCTCGAAAAAAAATCACGTCTCGCCGTAGCTGGGAGAGGAGCGAATAAAAAATTGAGAATCTTGGACATTTTCGACATTTCTCACATTTCCTCCGTGCGTTTCCCTCTGCGTTTCCGCGCGCGGAGTCCCGGCTCGAGGAAGACTTTATAATATCGCGTATGAGGCGAATCCCGGCGGAATTACGACCGTAGAGAGAGAAGAGAGAACCGGGGAAATTGAAAATTGGGAGTCGCGAAGAGCTGATGCCGAACAGAGTCCCTCAAAAAAACTGGAGGAGGGGCTATCTCTCGCATGAATCTCGACATTTATTGCTCGCCGACGAGTGATGATATTCGCGTACACGCCATTCCATTCGGTATTCCACTCGGATCACCCCGCTGACATTGTCTCCTTATTGTTTTCAGCGCCGCGATTGCGAGAGAACCTGAAGGAGGAAGGTCCGAAGTGGATGTCAAGGTGGCGCCGAGAATAGCGGGTCACGTTCTTGGCACGGGCATTCGGGGAAAATTTTACGGTGTCACGTGCAACGAGATGCATCTATCTACCCCGAAGGGAATTACGACTTGATGGCACCATATTGATGGCGCGCAATATTCGCCCGCGGCGACTACGTGCGGCCTTCACGGACATAGTAGCGAGAGGTGCATAGCTTTACGATCACGAAAGGTGACGAGTGCTGGCGTTAACTCGTGTGCCTCGTTAATTCTCGAAGCTGGCAGCGAGCATGTCGTCGGAACAGATGACGCGGTGCAGATGACGAGACGCGCGGGAATCGGGGAATCGAGCCAGTTGTCAGACTCGTCTTTCTGCGGGAACCGAGTCGATTCCGAATTGCTCTTCCATTCGAACCATAAAGGAAGCTGTGATGGCGAGACGCGTGGACTGCTTGGACGAGTATTGGCGCGCGTTCACGATCGAAGCAGAAACGCCATTCGGTCGTAATGAACCCGTGAAATGCGGGTCTTCTCTGCGAGCGATCGAGTGACTCATGTGATAAAGATGGGAAGAGGGTGATAAAAATGAGAAGAGGAGGAAAGTAACGATTAGGATGCAATCGAGATCGAGTTTGCGAGAATTCTTTTCCGGACGATTTTAAAGAATTGCTTGAGGTATGCAGCTTGAAGATTCAAAGAAAGTGGAATAATCAGACCTGTTCGCGAAGATTGCTTCTCGATTCATCCAGATCATTGTTTCAAAAATGCAAATTATGATTTCCAGGGAATGCCCACTGCGTTCCCTCGTCGCAGATAATTCCAGTGCGATGTGGCGAGCGAGGACTCGATACTGACGGTGTCATTACGATCGAGTATCGCCGTGCGACAGTTACGCGGGCTGCAAAGTTCGCTTTATTGTCGCTAAAATGGCGCAATATTCTCACGTCCTTGGCGAGCCTTATGGCTCGATAAATTCCTCGATGTCACGTGCTATCGGGAGCGAAACGCTCGGTTTCTCACTATCTTCCGTTGCTACCTAACTACGAGGCAATTTATAGTGCTCGGCACACGCAATACTCGCGAACGTGTTCGTTCGACCGGTCGCCGTATCGAACTCTCCGAGCTCTCGTGCGGCGCTCGTAAACGTCCGATAGTGTGGAGAGCATTCTCGACAGTTGATGCCGCGAGAGCGGTCCGTTGGCTCGCAGCTTCCGCTCATTAAAATGGATAATTCTCGATTCTTTCCGGCTGGCGACTCGTGCGAAAACTCGATTCGCGCGCCGCGCGATCATTTACCATCGCCGTGTTCATCCGATCGAATTCGCGATCGTTGTCGTTCGAAACTAACGGTATCCCCGAGTACGGGGGTAAAAAAAAAGAAAAAAAGAAAAAAGAAAAAAAGGGGAAAAAAAACAGAAGAGAAGGGGAAATGAATTGCCTCGCGCGTCGACGCGTTTATTCGAGGCGCGTTGTCGCGCGAGAGCGCGCATTTCCCGCCGCGGATCCGCTCGGGGCCGAGCGGAGGCCGAGCTGACCGAGCGAGGTCAGAAGAAATAAACGCCATCATCGAACGGGCATGAAATATTGATGACCCGGCCGTAATCATCGTCGACGGTTAACGTCGCCGGGTTCGTTCGTTTGTTCGGGCGCGATGACGACTCCGCGACGCGCGAGAATCCGTCCCATAAATATGCACCGTTACGATCATATATTCGCGGCGATAACGCAACGGCGATGCATGCGCGGTGCGCTCGGTCGCGCGTGCACGCGCGATGGCACGTGATCGAATTTCAAATTTCGGAGGAAGGCTGTCCTGCCCGCGACGAGGGTGGAGGGTGGAGGGCCGGTACAAGCGCGGTTGATTTCAGGTGGGCTCCAATCAATCACGCGACGTCCGATTTATCGACGCGCGAGCGCGATCACCATCGCGATTCGACGCGTTGTCGCTGCGTTAGCGATGCAAGCGCGATGCATCGACGATCGCAATTCCCATTTCGGGATGCGCGCCGCTCTTATCCGCTCTATTTTAGCTGTACCGGAATCACTGCCGTCGCTTAGGCGAGCGGTAATGCGATAAACCGGAAGCCGTACGAGCGCCTTCGAGCAGAACGTCTCGGCTGCATCGTCGGTCCTCTCTTCGTTTTGCCGCAGCCTGCTTGATATTCGCGAAACATCCGCGATGTTGTCTGCCGCGCGTTCATCAGCTTGCGAATAATAATAATCCCGCGGGCACGCACACGAGTGCCGACGTGGCCATGGGATCCAACGATGGAATTACGTCCCATTGATTTGCCGTATATAACGCTCCTGAAATAAACGTCCGGCCGGCCGGACCACCCGCGATGGCCCGCGCGACGCTTACACGCGCTTAATTTATTTATACGTCAACCCGACAACACACTCCGGTCCCCATTGATACTTCCGATACCTCCGCGTCGCCCCGATGCTCTCCTCGCGTATCCATCCTCGCTCGACCAAGCATTTTTATGCCGCCGATCGCGCGGAGTTCGAGATTTCACTCGGTATCTCGACAGGTCCGCGTTCGCAATTACCGCCCATTACGGGACAAGCGTTTCTTTCGGTTCGACGCGAATGTGTCGAGACAGTCCGCTAGTGACTCAGCCTGTGCGAGTGAATCGTGTTGAGATTGGCATCGCGGTCACTCTGATGACATAAGTAAGACCGCGTGGAATGCACAGAGCAGATAATCGTGCATTTTGATTTCTCTTGGACACTTCTGAAAGTTCCTGCGTGTGGGTACGCAGCGGCAGTTTTCGCATCTTTCGCAAGAAAAATCCGAGATCACTATCCTGCTAAGTACAATCGCTGCCATTGCGGAGTCGCGTTCTCCTACGTCAGCCAGCGCACCGTAACACGCAACGGCTTCAGACACGCGTACCGCTTAACGGGCTAATACGGGGGAGGCCCTGATTACATCGTATGAACATCCCGGTGCGTACGCACACGCGTACGCATGCATCTTATAGCATACAAGGTACGTGGTAGGTAGACTGACGTAATCAGCGAGCACAAATCCATTAGAGAATTGAAGCGTGCCTGGCGGATGGGAAGGACGGAGAGAGTGAGAGAAAGAGAGGCAAGATACGACGCGAGGCATGGCGGCAGGGGACCGGCGAGGGGAATGAGAACTAAAGGGGGGTGCTAAGGGCTTCGCTTTGGCGCCATATGGCTGCTAGGATCCTTTATCCATAAACCCACGGGGTACACGCGAGTACCTACGCATCCGCGCGCACTGGGTACCAACCCTCCTATCCCCCTTCCTCCTCCTCCGCAACAGCCCGCAAAGCGGATATCTAGGCGGGCGCGAGTTCGGGGAACACGCGAGAATCCACTCTCGAACGCCGCGGATCATCCATTGTTATCGACGCACCCTAACTCGCCTGGTCTCCCTCCCCCCCTTTCTCGTAACCACCTCGCAGCGTACCTGTACGCACGTCCAATTAGTCGAAGATTATCGCAGCGTGTCAGCACGCGTGACATGCGATCTCGCGTCGTCGATTCCGAGTCGCTGGCAAGGCTCTTTTCTTTTCCTCCGCGCGTGACGAGGGTGTGATATCTTTCGGCCCTTAGCTTCGCCTCGAGGCGATCGAACTTGAATGCGAATGTATCCGAAGGTGATATATATTTAAGAAGTCGAGATCGTTTATGAGAAAGAATTAACGACATGATCGTGTCGAAAAGTCGAAAATTGAACTGAATCAGTTCTCGGATAAGTTCCTTAAGCATCAATTTTTTCTGCGATCTGTTTGTGACAAAGTTATCTTCGATGGGGCGTCGAAAAGGTCGCGATCAAGATCTTATCTGGAGTATCGATCGTGAAGCCTACTCGATATGCTCGTGCGCTCGGATGATCGGCTTAATCGCCTATCGGACAAAGGACAAACAATTAAGGGCTGAAGTCGTCGATCATGACGTCCTTTCGACTGAGCCGGGTCCCAAGCGGGAACATAGGAAATCCAGACCCTTTCCTGAATTTTCATGAATGGCGCACGGGCTGGTATTTAAGCTTTCGCGAGCATAGGCAAGCCGTCAACAGCTGGCCTGCACAAACACCTCGCCATGGGGAAACTTTTAGCCCCTTTATACTCGCGTAGAGGGTGGATCCCTTCGATCCCATGTATGTTTTGGTACATCGCGTGACAAAATGTCCGACAGAGAGGCCGCGCGAGACAAATTCCGATCACTCGAGAAAGATCGCGTTCAGCGAGGTCGCATCCATCAGATTAATCGGGAACCATCGCTGCATTATTCTTCATTTTCTCGCGAAACTAAAACGCCCCCGACGTAAATGCGCTCTCCCTGCGCAGGGAACTTTTCTAATTTCGCTCTGAATTAGATTTATTCCGTGGCAGATATTTGTTTTTCCGAAATTTCCCGCTGAAAGGAGCGAGCGTTTTGCTGGAATTCCGAGCATCCGAGCAGCCGGGAAGAGACGCGAAGTACGCTGCTTTATTATTCAACGTCCGCAACCTATGCCGCCGGTAGCTCCCTATTATACTTTCCCATATTTTTTCTCCACTCTCTTCCATTTGTCCTCCCGAGGATACGGCGGAGTCTCGGACCAAGAAGGACAGGCGCGGAGCTAACGAAAACAATAAAGAGTGATTTTTTCTCGGGCCGTCGCGGCAACCCCCACGATTTCCGCTTTGCCGGCGCTGCTTCCTGCACGATCCTCTGCACATTCTCGTGCCATGTTTCACCCCGAAGGGCAGATTCGCGAATGTACTTAAAGAAACTTCATAATTATGCGATATCTAATCTCGGGAAACGGAAAGCGTCGGCATTTCTATCCCGGAAATGTTCGTGTCTTCTGCGGCTCGAGCCTAGTTACCGAGAAGAATGCATAGAGATAAACTGCAGCCAGCTGATATACAAGGATAGGGGGGATTATGAAATCTTGGCTGAAAAGCCTCCTTCATCGTCACTGAAATAATCTTTAATCGGGGTCGACTTTTTCGCCGAAGATTTCGTTTCGATCGTAAAAATATGACTTCCCTAAACTTTCGAGAACGAAAGCGGGATCAATCAGTCGAAAGCGAAACTCTTTCGATCGCAATGGTTGATCGCGATCACGATTATGCTTCATAGCGATGATTCACAGTGCAGCAATTCGAAGCGGAAGCGAAAGCGATGCTGTGGGCGAGAAGAAAGCACGCTCGGAACGCTCTTCGACTTTCTCCGGCCCGTTCCAGGAAATGGAAGTGTTTCCGTTTTCCGAGTGAACGGACGAAAGAGGGTCAAACTGCTCGGAGGGATTCCCTGTCCGGTATGCTATTCCTCCCTCCGTCGTGGACGTCATCCCTCTGTCCACTCTGTCTGTCTGTCTTCGACGATGCCGACGCGATCGTAAAGACATCGCTGACTCGCTATTCGAAAACTGCGAAATCGAAAAGTCATAGTCGCACGTGACTGTGCTCGAGAATCGATACAAGAACGCAATCTGTTCACCGATAGAAAAGCTGCGTTCGATCTTCGTTCGCTGCACGACGTCTCGAAGAACATATTTCGCTCGCAAAATATCGCATGGATCATTCCGTGCTCGGAGTTCCGGGTGATTCGAAGATTTACGTTCCTCGACGCGCAAAGTGCACCTGCATCTGATATTCTTATCTCTACATTATTTTCACGTACAACTGTAGGATAGAAAGAGAAGGACGACATTGTTTGTGATCTTGACATTATTTATGTCGATGCGTATCAAAAACCTATAAGTTGGTCTGTATGTGTGTGTGTGTCGATGCACATCGAGAAAAAAGGACAGCTGCGGAAGAAAAACCGTCAACGCTCAGGAGCTTACAAGATGACGTAGTTAATCCGGATTAGATAGAAATATGCGGCGATTGGCCCATACAGGTATTCGGAGGGTTGTTTTCGAGCAATGACATAAAACGTCTTAAAGTTTACATTACGCGCGGGACAGTGGCCTTGGAGGAATCGAAGGACGCGCGAGTCGCACCAAGCGAGCGAGCTGTGAAGACTGAAAGTAGAGAAGCACGAGCTGCGAATTGCGAAGTGAGCAAGATCAGAGAGCTAGTCTTGCGAGCATCCTAGCGGAGAAGAATAAAGTCTTGCGAGCATCCTAGCGGAGAAGAATAAAGTGTTCCTTCTTGTTTTGTTTTCAATCTGAGGCTTCGAAAACCTATCATCTCCATCATAATTTCCATTGGATCCGTATTTGGATCCTACACAACCTTTTCTATTATTAATCTCAGTGACAAGAGTCATGTACGGCCCCAAGTCTCCGCTTTCTCAGGATATGTCTCAATCGTATCCCATGGGAGAAATTAGCGTAAAACCCTGTTGCCGGCTGTAACAAAAATTTTTGTGATTTCCTATGGAGAGAAAAAAATCCGCCTTACAAGACAGGAAAACTCGCAGCCACCGAAATCTTTTACTGATTTATCACGATCCGTTTGTCGTCAAAGAACGGTCACGAAGCAGCTCGCGTAACCGTCCTATAAACGACATAAAGTTCAGCGGGAGAGATGAAAAAGGTTGCCGCGTTCCTCCGTTGCGCGAGCAATGCGGGCTAAAAGGGACGCGAGGGAGAAACCGAGTATCTTGATCTTGGTGGCACGATGATGCGCGGAACCGGTTCGGCAATGAAAAGCAATAATTATCCCGCTAATTGATTTGTTACACCGGCTGAGTCGGTGAGCGGGCCGCGTCCCGGCCGTGGCTCGCGTGACTCGAAAGATTTCGCAGTTAAGATCTCCAGCTCTCTCGCGTTTACCCACCCTCAATCTCCCTAAAAGTCTCGGAGCCTATTACGAGGGTATTTATGCCGCACTCGGGAGCGACATTCAAAGCGACAGGCATCGCGGTAAATTATTTTCAGCGACTTCAAAGTTCGCTCGCTCGTGGAGTGCCGACTTCCATCTCTCTCCTTCTGTCGCTCTCTTTCTCTCTGAGAGCGCGGTTTCTTGAACGGTCGAAGCAACGCCGTAAGCAAGATTCTATCATATTTCGCTTAATTAGGTCGCGCTTTATGTGCGTGAGCCAGAGAAACAGACAGAGAGAGAAAGAGAGAGGGGGAGAGAGAGAGAGAGAGAGAGAGAGAGAGAGGAAGAGAGAGAAAGAGATAGGCGTACAAACGATTTACCCTACCGACCGCGTGTTGCCCTTTCCCCCACGATCTCATTGACATCATTAGTAACCGCAGACGATATCGTTTGACAAACTGCGCCCGCATTAAACCCGAGTCCCGTCGTTTTAATGGCCACGCACTTATTTGCCATCGGGAATGGCATTGCGTAACGATTTAGCGGCAAGTTCTCCGTATTACATCGTATTACGCATCGAATATGGGTACATGAGTATGAGCTTAAGGAGCAAGATAAGGAGCAAGATAAGATACAGAACTTGCGTGAGATCTGTAATGCCAGTGAAACTAGAACCCAAACGTCTATGAAGAACAACGGAAATGAGAACTTTAAGATGTATCACTGGCAACACTCTGCCACGAAGACAACATCCGCAACATCCGCGAGATTCAAGATATCATAAGATTGGCTAGAATCAGTAGACGAGCATGGAGAGAGTCATATAAACGCGATGATAATCGGCTTGCAAAAATCTCAAAAAATGGAGAAGCGAACACGCCCGGGCCACCCGGGCGTCAAACGTTGACGCGAAAGTTGGACGTCAACGCGAGAACGGTAGACTGGATAAAATATAGGACATGATCCTATCAGAAGATGAAGAGGAAGGAGCATCGAGTATCAGTGCACGCGCTGCCAGTTCAGTTCAAGCAAGATACTTCTCTCTCGAGCGAGTCTGACACAGATTCGTTCTCGCCGGCGATACGAGGCTTGATCACGCCTAATCGGCGCCATCGTCGTATCTCGATATTAGATTCGTACGAAGTAACCGATAGCCACGTGTGAAAGCCAAATACCGCAGCGAGTCACGATAATATCGCCGTATCATATCGCGCGTACACTTGTCCCGTTTACTTATCGTTGCGCCACGTAACGATTATTAAATATCTTCGTCTCCCGGCTATACGTCTTATCTAAATTATATCATCTGTATGGCCACGTCCGAACGTGAATCGATCCGACGACAGCGGCGAGCTGAGGCGCGTCTAGACAAACACGAATGATCAAGAAGATCCTTCATAAAGACGGCGCCTCTCGAGGGATCTATCCGGTTGATAAATAGCCGTCGAATTAGCCGTAATTGGCGGCGCCCGTAAATAGAGCGCGGGCGTGCGCGCCATCAGCATCCCGGAGGATCCATTAGCACTCTCCTTGTCCTGGAACATCGCGCCGGTTCAAATCCGCCTTTCGCCTCGCCGCGCTTCTTTGCGTCGCCGGCGAAGCGCGTAGAATAGAACGCGAGAATGAAACTGTTCGCTGGAAATCCACGCGTATGCATGATACGTGGCGCGTACACTTGGCTCGTTGGAAACGCGAAGAAGTACCGTCGAGTGGAATAAATCGGTAAATCGAGTGCGTTCGATGACAGAGGAAGGGTCGACAGAGTCGCGCAGAGGAAAGTACAGAGAGATGCGCGACGCGCCTCGCGAGACTTTTGATCAAGCGAGCGCGATGCGCTCGTTAAAAGGTAAAACGCGCGCTAGAACGGGCCGCGTGTACAGAGCCACGGTACAAAGCTACCAGCAACGACGTACAGACAGAAAATGATATAAGCGCCATGCTCTCGCCGCCACGTGGCGAACGAGGAAGGAAAATGGAGACGGGGATGGAAAAGGAGACGCGACTGGAGGCGGATATCACTTGTTGCTAGAGTCGCCGAGGCGACGCGAGAAATCCGGCCGTTTATAATCCAAGCGAGCTGCTTTTCACGAAATTTTCTCATCGAGGAGTTTCTCATCGCGTGAAGAGAAGAGAGAGAAAGCGAACGAGATCGCCGCCGACCATCGACCGAAGGAAAACAAACATCAGCGGAGAATCACGCGGATGATAATCCGTCGATAATAATAAAGCTATCCGCTCGTAGCGAAAGTAGCCGCGAAAGCGGGAGATAATTCCTCTTTTCAAGCTTCAATGATGATCGTAAATCGCGGAGAACGAACGGCTTTAATCATCGAGAGTTCGAGCGCGCCTGTCGCAGCGATGACTTCCGCACGGGTCAACCGCGGGTTTGCTCTCGCAGATTTATTTTCGTTCGCGGATCCCTCCGTGGGAGAAGGCCGGAAAACGTCGGCGGAAACCGCTGCAGCGCGACGCGCGAGTGCACGCGTGCGACACATCATCGCGAAATTGTCGCACGTGGATTTATTCGCGGATCATTAAAGGCATGCCGGTTTTACTCGACCAGACGCACCGGCCAGCTGACGAGACGGCTGGACGTTACCTTTGAAAATGAACCGGCCGGGCAGACGGGCGTCGCGACGCTCGTTGCGACGCCGTCTCGACATTAATCGCATTCTTTCGCGTGAGCACGCAGCCGAGAAACATGTCCGAGTACGAAATTTCATTCTTGTCTCTCAGCGCCGATCTCGAGAATATTGATTCGTCTCGTTTCATTCTTCGAGTTATCCGATTATAATTCTAATGCTTAAGACACTTCAACGTAATGAAATTTTCCTATCTTGCATCTAACTCGTTATATTTTACGGATGCATGAGCCTGCAGCCTGCAGCGAAAACATGAACAACGCAATTGCATCCAATGTGCGAACGACGCATTATTCGCACGCACACATATACACAGGCACACACGCACATGTATGAATATTTTATTTATAACGCCCGGTTCCTTTCACACGAAGGAGGCCATGAAATACGATTCATCGGATCGGGAAGTAATCGCCCTAGAGACTAAGTCGTAATTCATCGCGGTTCTCCTCATAATCTTTTATGTTGGCGCCGGTTTGCATGCCGGTCGTTTGATCGCGGGACGATATTTACCGGCGCTGTTGAAGTCCTCAAATAGATTGCGCGTTCGCAAAGTGCAGTGTGCCTCTCTCTGTTAGGCAATCCGTGTCCGCAGGTGTACCCGCGCCGCCTAGAAACGGACAGGCCTTATATCGCTGCAGCGGAACACGCGCGCCGACAGCCGCGCGTGGGGTCACAAACCGAATAACCGAGAGTCAATATTTAGCAGGCCATTAAACGAATAATCCATCCGCAGAAAGAAAGAGGGAGAGAGAGAGAGAGAGAGAGAGAGAGAGAGAGAGAGAGAAGAAAAAAAAGAGAAGCCAAAAATCAAAAAACCACGTACGTACACGTGGACCATCGGAGAGCGCTGATTTCTCTCAGCGGTCGATCGACCGTGACGGAGGAGACGTCAAAGTTCAGGTAGCAACGATTTTTAAGATCCCTCGACCATCGCTGATCCCTCTTCTTACCCGATCACCGCTGTTCCCTCCCCCTCTCGCCGTAAATTGCACGATTTCATGAGCGTTTCGGGGCGGTAAGCGTGTACTTGGAAAAAGTAAATCCGTAATCGACGATAAAGTGACGCGGCCCGTTGCCGTAAAATGGAACTACTTGTACGGTAAGTCGAGAGAAGGCCGTCACTCAAAGCAGCTTACTCAGAACTCGGAATATTTATAGGTACCTTACAAGATTATTCGAGACGTCCATTAAAGCCGGCCGGCAGCATATACCACCGCGATGATTAAATGATAGAATAATTCGATTAATGTGCAGACAGTGCAGAGTGTAATGTGCTTTGTTCGACGCTAAATTAAGAACTTTATCCCACGCGCGTCTTGAAGGTTCCTCATTCTTCGAACGAGATCTTCCCATACGCTCGAGAACGAAGATCGCGTCGCGTCATACGATGCCATGTACGTTGCATCGACGAAAGCTTTCGCTAGAGGCACGAAGGGCTCGCGCTAATATCCAAAAGTCCCTTAAACGTTTTTCGAAACGGCCGTATCGGCGAGGCCTATACCGCAATCAGCTCGCGGTATTTATGAGCAACAAGGTAAACTGTAGGAACTCACGACGCCCCGCCGACAGTAGGAACGCACGTTCGTCGCCCTTCGCCCTCCGTATCTAAAAACGGTGGCCGAGTTTCGCGCTTCGTAGAATCGCCGTAGACCGTCGCGGACCGGAGGCCACGCCGGCTTATCCAAATAATTTACTCGCGGGCGTGCAACTCACGCGCACGGAAACACGCGTGATTCCGCGCGTGCCTCGCCATGTGCCGCGGCGAAAGTTCCTATAAATAAAACGGCGTCCCTTTCGAAATCTCGTAGGTGGTGAGCGAGCGTCGGTCCTCCCTCTCCTCCTCCTCCTCCTCCCCCTCCTCCTCCTCCCCTTCTTTCTCCTTCTTCGGTTTGTTTGGATTTCGCCGGGATTTCCTGCGCGACCCCCGTGAAAAGCGTCGCTCGAGCAGGAGCAACCTACCGCCGAATGGGATTTATTCCCATTCGCTGGATGCACGCGCTCGTCATTGTGGGATGGAACGCGCGATACGTTTCATCTTTCGCGGCTGCTGCAGACGCGCGAATATTCCCATGCCGCGAGACGAATCAGTGTCATCCAACAGCTCGAAAATAGAGGCAATGAAATGTCATGGGCGCGCATTTCCCTCGCGATTTAATGCTCAACGCGTCTCGCGCGCACGGTTTTATCCCCATCCCTTTCGCTTTCTCTCTCTTTCTCTCTCTCTCTCTCTCTCTCTCTCTCTCTCTCTCTCTCTCTCTCTCTCTCTCTTTCTCTTTTCTTTTCTTATTTTGGCGGACTTAATTAAACGCGCCGACTGATTTCTCTTTTAAATCCGTACGCGCGCACCTGCCGTGGATAGGCGTTACGTTATAGATTAAACGTGAAATAACTCAGCGCGTGACGCAAATATGAATAAATTGCTCGCGTTCGTATGATAATCCGCGAATTCCCGCGTATCCGAAAAATTCCGCCGTTCGGCCGCGCGGCGCCAGGACCGGGAACGAAAACTTGCCGGGAATGAAAGTTATGCTAAAATATTTCACTCAGCGAGACGACACATCACGACTCCCGTATCGCTGTGAATAATCCATGAAGACGCTTTCAAGCGGGTAGCAAGATCGGCGAACAAGAAGAGCTCGGCTCCTCCGTAATGGCAGTCGGTTACCCTTGTCGATACTCGCGAGAAGAATGCTTTTGGTTTTAAATTCCATCGTTTCTTGGACTTTTGGCCGTCCGTCAGATTCGTCAGCGCTAATGACCGTCGATGGGACTTTGCTCTCATTTGTCATCGTAAATGTCGACTCCTCGTGCTGATACGATATCTCACGAGGGAAGGCTTGATTCTCAGCATCCGGAATCTCGAGCCTACTCGAGATTTTCCGTGTCCGAATTTACATCTCTTTAATCTCATCCGAGCGAGACGATAGCGGGAAGCTATCTAATTTCGAATCGCTCGCGGCTCCAAGACCGCCATCGAAGAGTCTCGTTTCGATCGGATTATCCGAAAGTCCGGATACGAGTTTCCAAGACGCTCCCTTCATCCCCACATGACATCGGAGAATTTTACCCTCGCTCCTTTTACCTAATTCTCCCCGCGCTGCGGAACGCGTCTGCGACGCGTCTAGACGACCTACGGCAACTTTGGGGGCCAGCAAGTTTCTCCCTAGGTCTCAAAGCAATAATTTCTGATGGAAGGCTCGCGTCTAAGGCGGGCCAAGAAACTACTACCGCGCCTCTGCCATCGGCTAAATCACCATACGTGGAGTGCTTTCTGGGGATATTTTTCTCGCGTTTCCGTTTCGTGTCCGTATCATCCGTTGTCCGGACTAGCGGAATTCTCGTGTCACGAACGGGGAAACGAGTCGGGAATTACGAAAGCTTTGGTACACTCGCTCGCTGCAGACCATGTTACGTATTTTAAATATATCTTTTTCAGTCCGCCATGTTAATAAAATTTCCGAGATTATTCCGATTATTCCGCGGATTATTTCAATTTTCGTTGTTTTCCTCTCTCGCCATTTGTCATACGCCAAGTGCGGGGATTAGTCGGTAATTGCGTGCGGCGAGGCTTCCCGCTCTTCTGCCTGACATACCATCGAGTCCATCGAACAGCTAGAAGAGGATTGCAAAGCTTTTCAGTATGTTGCTTTAGCCGAGGGCATACAAATACACTTGAGCGGATCTCGGCTCGCCGTTGCCGCTTAAGCGAATCAGATGGGAACGAGTATGGCGCTTCGGCGCTTCGATATTTGCTTTCCGAAGAAAAACGAAGATCCTTCTCGAGTGAGCATTCTCGATTCTCGATTCCCCAAGCAGATATCCCGCACGGCCGAATGTAATTAGCTATGCGCGAGTGTAATTAGAAATAAGAAAACAATGGTTTTCAAAAGCGCGAATTGTGAGTCTCGCGTAACTCTGTGAATTAAATGTTGGAAAACCAGAAGGTTCTCTCTCTCTCTCTCTCTCTCTCTCTCTCTCTCTCTCTCTCTCTCTTTTTCTCTGTGCGTTAAAAAAGATTCGTCTCGCGTTGAACGCGCGCACTCTCGCGGCTAGGTGCGCGATCCGCGGCAATTATTTTAATTGAAGCGCTCGTCGTCCCTCGTCGGCGATTTTCATTGGACCGGTGCGCATTTTCCCGGCATAACCGGCCGCTTTTGAAGCACCGTTCACAGATTTTCCGCTCTCGTGCCCGTCGAAGATGGAGCCATTCGTCTTCTCGGCTGCCCGTATCTCCAATGCCTGCCGCAGCGCTGCATCGGAAATTGGAAATCGGATGCGGTGGCATTATTAGAGGGCAAATATCGGAAAATGGCTCACCGGCGAGCCGAAAAGGGGATGCTTCTTTCCTGCGCTACACTCGTAGCGCTCTTCTCTTCTCTTCTCTTCAAATCCGTCTTGGCGAACTTGGCGCGCAATTATCCCGCCGACCGTCTGTCCTCGCGCTTTATGGCGTTACGTTGACACGTTTTCTGCCACGTCGTCGAGTTCGTGCACTCTGTCGCTCGTTCGTCCGCGAGAGCTTCTCAGCGTGCGACATTTCGCGAAGGTACACGTTCCTTCAACTTCTAATGTACACCTCGCGCTCTTTACCTTGGCTCTGCAGGATCGGTCCCTGGATAAAAGTCTGCCTTTCTCTCCGACGCTCCTAACAGCCGAAACAATCCCGCCGATTCGTCCTCCTGACAAAGCGCGCGAGCAGGTTTATCCAACGTCGCGGCCAAATCGGATTTGGCTGAGCCGGAGCTGCAGAATGTTAAATTACGAGGGCGACTCCGGGTGTCACGCGAAAGGTAGGAAAACCTGGCGCGAAAGGGCGGAGGGGATACCGCGTCGACGGCAATGGGTCGATTTGATTCACTGCATGCCGCGAATTTACGGAGGAGCGAGCCCGCAGCGAAACTTTTCACTCTCCGACTCGCTCGAAATTCTCGAGACATCGCGCCGACGAGCCTATTCGCTCGCGCGAGTCTTCAGCACGCTCCGCGAAACTCCGGGAAGGAGTGTACATATGGCATGTGTACACGATAGCAAGCCGTGTAAACATATTCACATTTTTATCGATACTTCGTGTACACACGCGGTATCCCGAACAGGCGCTCAATTTCGTCTCGGCGATCGGTTTCTCGACGAGGGATTTGGAAAAATTCTCCGCGAGCGCCGCTAATTTCTGGCATCAATCGTTTCCATTCGAAATTTCCATCGCGCGAGAGCAAGCGATATCCGAAAATCCGATCTCTCTCGTTAAATGAGTTTGCAGAATTGCTCATGTTGCGAGATCGGAGAAACGCAGAGCCGCCAAGCATCTTCTGGATAACGAGATTTCCGTGTTGGTTATTTAAGAACCACTCGATCAAGTTTTTCAATCAGTAGCCTTCGATAGATTTAATACAGTCTCGAGATCCGCCCCTCTTTCTCTTCCTCTCCCTCTCTCTCTCTCTCTCTCTCTCTGTGGGATCGCGCGACCGTAAAATTGATACGTTTTTCACGACAATCGATCGCAGGAAATGCACAATTTTCCAGACAGCTGGTACACGCTGAGCGAGTTGCTTACGACATCGCTCCATCTTCGCGGGAATATTGTCGGAGGGGCTTCGCGATGGGACATAAAGGTAAGTCAGATTTCGCAGGATTTAAATCATACGACTGAATAGACGCGAGCAGGTAAATTGAATGTCTAGTGGAACATTTCCAAATGAATATTTCCGCGCAGTCCGCGTGCAACCGTCACGGTTAGCATTCATCTCGCATGGCGACATACGGCATATTTACAAAACAGCTCCCACCTAAAGGAGCACTCTTGAAATATTATCTCTTTTTCTTTTTTTATTTTCCGTAATTCCGTCCGAGTAATGCGCGTCCCTCGCGGCGCAGTATTAAATTAATGCAAACGTAAGTGCGTTAAAAAGATTGCTCGCGAGCGTTCTCGCTTTCTTTAAACGACATGTCCGAGCGCATTGACGAAATTACGTTTGCATGTTTAATATCGCGCGCACGTTCGTTTCTGAATGCTCGGCGTTCGGCGACAAACTGGGCGAAATACTTCCCGCGAGAGATCACGCAAAAGATATTAAATGTTATATATGCCGGGGATAAAGCCTTTCCTCATTTCTCTCGCTCTCTCTCTCTCTCTCTCTCTCTCTCTCTCTCTCTCTCTCTCTCTCTCTCTCTGCCGTTCTGATGCTAATTCGTATCATCAAGCCCGATTTTCGCTTTTCCTTTCCCCCTTCGGGATTTGTATTCCTCGCGCTTGTTTCCCACGAGCGAGCGGCCGAGCGAGCGTGCTGCGGTGCGTTTTAACAGCGCGAGGATCTAACTCATACGCGTATCCCGTATTATCCGCGTTCACGACCGCTATTCGGATGGACGGGAGGGTAGGAAGAGAAGGGCGCGAAATCGCGGCAACCTGTTTACGCGATATCGGCGCGGCACATGATGCACGTCGCGCATTGAGATGAGAAACTGGCGCAAAAATGGAGCGGGTCTCTCGAGGATTTCCTTCCCGAGGAGTTTATTCGCGAGTGTACACGGACGGATGCAACAGTGACGGGGCAACGGCGGTGTCCCAGCAATTCTCGCGCGCGCGCGCGCGAACACAATGCCGGATCACGATGCTCCGGCAAGTGAGCAGGAAAAGCGCCGGAAAAACTTTAATGGATCCGTTTTTAAGGCCCCGCAGCCGCGTCACGTGACCTCTCTCTCTCTCTCTCTCTCTCTCTCTCTCTCTCTCTCTCTCTCTCTCTCTCTCTCTCTCTCTCTCTCTCTCCCTCTCTCATTCTTGCGTGCAAAAGCCCAAGTCGAGTCAATGCAGCGACTCGTAGAACGCGGAGAACAAGGGAGAAAGAGAAAGACGGTGGCAGTGTATCGCGACAGAGCGGAGCGAGGCGGGGACAAAAGGGCCGCGAATAAAACACGAGACGGATAATCATGCCATTTAAACACCGGTGCTCATCCCCCGAATTCGAGGTGGAGCGACGCTGTCGTGGACGAGTGGCTCGTTCGCTCCGTAATTCGATTCGAGCGCGAGTTGCGGCCGCGCGAAAACCGCGAGCGAACGATAATCCGCGTTGCCGCGGCAGCGAAACGCGGAAATCGCGCCCGATATCGACGCGACATCTGATCGGAACCTCCMCCCMCYCCMCCCCCCCCCCCCCCCCTCGCCCCTCCTCGCTGTTCCCGCGTTCACGCGATAACAGTTTGTCAATTGGCGTTCGCGCGAAGAGAATGACTCGTTCAGCGCGTCTCATCGACGCTCGACACTATCGATTAGCAGTCATCGGGAAGCGGGAGATTCATTTTTGCGCGAGATATTCGCGTATCCGCGCAGAGGAGCTAACTACAGCGACGTATCTCGCGAAAATTCTTACAAGTCGTTTCCCCGGACGGAAACGCTCGGCGGATATGCCGAGCCTGAACGGTCCCTTGGCTCCCCGATACGAACGTCGGTCTTCTCCGCGCGATAAGCTCGACAACGGTTCAACCACGAAGAGAAGAGTGTCGAAGGAAAAGTTGGCGGAAACTTGTCCGAAACTGGAGATGCAGCTTACGTACGCGCGAGCGCATTAATCATCCTGTCCCGCAGGCAGCCTGTAATTTTCCAATGAAGTTTGGCAGATTTTTCATCTCCGCGCCGCAATTCTCGAATTCTCGCGAATTCTCTCCCTCGTCGTGATACATTCGCGCAATCGCGGGCTAACCAACGAAACGTAACTCGCGCGTCTGTCGGAACGAAATGCGAGTTCGCTTACACGTGAAAGGAGTGAGCTCTCATCCTAATCTCGCCTCCGAGTTGGACACTTTGCGAACTCGCTCGGAACAACGTTTGCACGATTCGCGCGTTTCCGGGGACATCGATGCTCGAGAGAGCAAAAGATAAAACATTGACGTACGGATTAGAATATTCGCGACGAGCGACGACGCTTTCCCGGGCTCGTCGAGTCCGGCCGAGGCTGAGGGCTGTCCTCCTCTTCACCTCTCATCTCTCACACGCTTCCTTCCTGCCCCATCATTCTCCCCGATTTCTCAGGAATTTTCGCTCATCCTTCCCTCGCTCGTTTCTCTTTTTTCTCTTTTCTCCTTATCCTCTTCCCCCGCGCCTTCGCCCTCGCGAGCACGATTTAACTCGTAAAGCCTCGCCCACGGGGACCGGGACGTGCGCCCGCCGAGGCCCTCGGCGCGCGGAGGGGGAGGGGGAGGGGGAGGGAGAGGGGGGAGACGGGAGACGGGCCCAGGTAATACCGTGTAATAAAGTATGCGAAATACAAGGCGTCGATCGAGCGACGCGCGCCTGAAAAATAATGGCCGGCTTTGTCCCGCGATCCGTACATGGGGCCTTCTTATTGGCCGATTAACGGTCGGACATCGATCGGCGTAAATCCCAAAACGACGACGTCTCCTGCCCTTTTGGGCCCCCTCCCCCTCCTTCTCTCTCTCCCTCTCGCTCGTTCGTGTGTACTTGCATCTCCCCTGCACCGGCACTCCAAATGGAATCGCGCGTGCGAACCTGCGAGCGAGCGAACGAGCGGGCGAGTCCCACCGCGCTGCATGACTCTTTTATTGCTCGTATCTTATTGGAAAGATCGTTGTCCGTTCGCACAGCACATATCGCGATTCGCGAAAGGACGCGACACGGCCGCGTTCAGACACGAACATCGCGCGTTATGAGTTAGGCGTTTACGCGCTGTCGATTGCACGATTCCCCGCCTCTCCCTCCCATCATGAGGAGTATAATGATACCTGCCGTGCGAGCGGCGCGCGATAGCGATCGAGCGTTTCTTCTCCCTCTTATCCGTATTCGCGATAACTGGAAATCCAAGCCAGCTTGGCTAATCCTCGAGCGACGATAACGCGAGCGCGAAAGACACGCGCGCGAGAGGCTCGCCGAGTCGAGCGCCAACAATTTCTCCAAGGATCGACGTCGATGCAATTCTCTGATTTATTTCTTACTCACGTTCGAGTTAACTCGCAAAGTCCGCCGTCTGCTTTGATCTGAAATTAAGGCCGTCGCGTCCCAGAACGGAGGACTCGCCAAGATCTGCTGACGAGCTCGCAAGTTACTCTAGCAGCACTACTTAGCTTAGCATCTCGCTTCCCTTCACTACGGGGATAATGCCCACTGTCGAAGATTACACGTATCCAACGGTATCGAAGATCTCGTGGAAACGGGGAGCTCGTGTTGGCGAGGAGGCGCGGGCGCCGGCGATACAAGAATATTTCGTGCTCCCACTAATGGAAATTCCTCCGACAACCAGAAATGCATGGGGATAATACCAGGGAAGTAGCAGAGAGCTCTCGCTATGGGAGAACAGCTAGGCATTATATCAAGCGTGCGTGAGAAATTTTGTATTTCTCAGCAACGAGGATCTGGAGCAACGCATTGATCAAAAACAATCATCCAGCCATCGAGAAGTATATTTATCGTCATTAACGAGATTACGTTCGTTAATCCTCGCCGAGATGATAACAAACAGGCGACAACGCACGCGCCGTCGTGCTTTCATATCCGTGATTGGTGCATTTATGTTCCCGTATCGAGCCTGAATTTTAATCCGACGCCTCTGAAATGTCGTAACTTCGACGGGCAACAGAAATGAATAAATACTGGTCCCCCTGGCGATCAAAGCGCGCTTCGCTCCTAAATTGCGTCCTCTAAACACACGCTCTCGGAAAAGCCCGATGAATCCTCATCTTCTTCAAAGCGCGACAGCGACGTGACGTGTATACAGGATTGTTGCCGCCGATCGAAAGTGTAACGCAAATATTCCAATAAATCCGAAGCCGGGACGAGAACGGGATCCATTGCACCGTGCTCGCTTTGCATCGCGAATCGCGTTATAATACCGATGCCGCACTAGTTCACCGATGCTGAACAAATCAATAGGATGCGTGTGCGTGGATCTCACGATGCACGCGCGATGCGACCGGCCGTTCAGAAAATCGAGAGTCGTCGCCGGCTCGCCGAAGCGATGCCGGGCGATGATGAGAACGCGATATGGAAACTGCGCGCGGTTTCAATACACCCTCACCTTCCCGCTTTCATCCTTTTCTCTCTCTTTCCTCTACTTTCAATAAGAGGCAGGTTCTCGCGAGGAAAACGGATATATATCGCTTTATATTGGCTCGCGAGACACCGCGAGTGGCTTTCAACCGCTTGTCCTGTTCGAGAGACCAGCTTGCTGTTGGCATCCAAGAGAGAGAGAGAAAGAGAGAGAGAGAGAGAGAGAGAGAGAGAGAGAGAGAGAGAGAGAGAAAGAGAGAGATATCTCTGCAGAATATCCCTTCTATCCTGCCGCGACGCTGGCACCGCGGATCTATTGTCTAAGCCCTGGGCGTTAAGTGTGGTTTAACGCTCGGGATTAACGAGAAACCGTCTCCGGCAAACCGGCAAAAGTACCGCGACGCGTCGCAGATTACCTTCCACGTGTGATCACGAAGGACGCAGCAAGATTCTGGGAAATCCAGCTGGATTAGAGCGTCGTAGATTCAAGGCGGCAGGTTAAACCGTTGGCGGCTGCCGATTCATATCGATCATCATGCAGAAAAGCGAGCACGGACCTCTCGATTGATCCAACGCGCGTGAATGCACTCGGTGTCAGTTTTCAACGTCAGCTTAGTGGAGCGAGATCAAAATCTGTCAATCGCGATCAAATGTGGCACGCGAGCAATGTCGCGAGCTGCAGTGGAACCATCCCGTCTCTTTCAGACGAGACGAGTCTTCGCTGGATTCGTAGGACCGGAAAGAAATCTATCAGCTTGATCGCTGTTCCTCCGTCATTCCTCTTCGTCAATTACGTCCTTGTTGTCTGTCCCTCTTTCTCTTTCTTTCCGTATTCGTATCTATTACATACATCGCGCAGAACCGAGAATATCCGCATATAAGACGCGAGTCAGACGTCATCTCGCGACGATAAGCAGGCGGAGAACCGTCGGTCGTTTCGAGTTCAATCACGAGAGATCGATTTCGGAGGGATCGAAAGAGCAGGGAAAGGGGCATAATAAAAGCCGCATTGGCTTAATGCCTATATCCTACTGTTTTCCTTCCTCCGTCGACGTCGGCGCAAGATCCGCGGAAGGAGATAAAGCCAAACGAGCGAAGGGAGAAGGTAAATTCTCTCGACATTCTCGTAGAACGGTATTAGAGAGCAATAAAATGCGAATTCGGATCGCCTGAGTGCTCGTAAGCCGGATATCGACGGTTACGTACAAACTGTTTCACATAAGAAAATAGACGCGCGCGCAACAAGACGGTTCGGCCAACCGGATTTCGCCGGTCTCGACTCCACTCCCGACATCTGACTTTTATCTCAACGTTTCGGCGTCTCCCGCGGCTCGATGATCATAACGAGCCGTTTCAAGGGCGAGGCTCTAACGCGGGGATATAATTTCGGCCTCCTAAATTGTCCGAGGGGCCTTAAATTGAAAAGAGAAAGAAGAAAGAAAAGAAAGAAAGAAAGAAGAAAAAAAAGCCGGCGTCTCTCTCACGGATCCTAAATGTAGTCACGAGCGCGCATGTGTCCGATAAAAAAGAAGATCACGGCTGTCGGAATCGACGGCAAAGGGGCGATTCATAAATATTAGCGTGGCTCTTAATTTGTGCGAGGGACAGGCAGAGGCGGGCTTACAGCTTCCGGCGAATCTCTGCGAGCGAGAGCGGCGCGATCAGCGCGGCTAAATGCTCTCCTCGACGACAGCGATAAAAGTAAATACGCGAACGCAAACGGTGCGTCCGATTCTATTCCTGAATGGGACGATGGGGCTTTGTTCGCTCGTTGGACCGTGGAAAGCAAAATTCACCGGCCGGCGCACGTCGCTGGATTTGTCTCCGCACCGTCCGTTCTTCGCTCTCTCGTTTCTCGTGTTCTCCTCGCGGGACGGATTCGCGACCGCGCAAATTCGCGGATCGCTCGGCGAACGCGCGTCAATTGTCGGATGTAACGAGACGGAAGACGAAAGGTGGTCGAGGGCGATGCACGGCGTCGCGTGCCGCGAGACGATATTTTTACGCGGATCGCGATATGCGTGCGCCCGCGAAAATCAGCCCGTCACCTATCGCCAATTAAGTTAACGATTAAACGACCGCCTCGAGGCGGTCCGTTTTCCAGCGTGCCTCACGATCCCCCATTAAATCACTTCGCTCATAAATCCCGACTTTACACGCTCCGGCGTCCGGCGATCAAGAATGAATAAACTTCCGATTTCTCTCGACTCGGAAACGCCGTTATCGCTAATACGTGCATAATCCGACAGAGATGTCGGAGATAGGATAACCCGAATGTGCGGCATTCAAAGTTAACGCCGTTTCCCTAGATGGCAATATTCGGGATAGACATAACTGTCTATTCCGGGAATTCAAATTCAAAGATGCTCGGTACACATTTAACAGGTAAATATTTAATATCGCGCTCGACGATGTGCACACTCACACAACGGTTCGTCTGCGATGCGTCTACGAGCGCATCAGCGATGACCTCAAACTGACGATATTTCAATTGTATTATTAACGGAAACATCGAGCAAGCATGCTTGAGTATACACGCTCGGTACCGACGCGATTTTCAACGCACGTGTGTCTTCTCGACGAGTTTAGGCTCGAAACGAAAATTCTCAAGATCTTCATTGATATTTTTGTTGAGGAAAAATCGATGTCGCAGAACAGCGTCCCTGATAACTCACCGGGATTTCTAGCTACACGTGGATTCATATCGCGAGAGTATCATAGCGTTGTTCTAAAGCGCATTCATCCGTTTGCCGCGCAATTAGTCTTGCCAATCGGGTAATCGAATCCTCGCTTTTGTTCCACAGAATCACCGACACTAGCCGCGAGCGATGTACACGGACAAAGCTACCTTAAAGAATCCAATTACGTAATTGTTGACGATATTGAGATACCTCGCGCGACGCTTGATGGAAAAACGATGTTTCGTAAACATCGAATGAGTCAGGCATTACTAATTATCGCTCGTGCAAAAACAGGACGATCTCGGTTATTGATTGTTCTAGTGCTTCTCGGTACCTGACTCAGAAACGCGAGTTATTCGAGTCGCCTGTCGATCGCCGCAATCGATACTTTCATCTCGCAATCGAAGCCAGGATCGAAGCAGTTGAATACCTCGGCATTCTCCAGAGGTAAACCCGGGGAGTACCGCGTGACATGGCAAATCCGTTTGCTCGAGTTACGACTGAAATGTTTTATGGTAATAACGTCACGGTCCTAATTGGATCGCGTTCTCCGTCGTTGCTGAGTAAATCCGAGATGATACGGCCGCGCAAAGTAACCGTTCGGTCGATACGGAACGGATGTCGTTCTTCCAGTTCCCGGAAATGCGTCACGCGTTGCGTCGCAGCGCGGATTGCAATCGGCGAAAATTAACGGGCAGAACGGAATCGCCCCGGCGATCCCGGACCAACTGTAATCCACTTTTGGTCCAAGTTCGCGTGGAGCGAGAACTTCCTGCGGTATTGTATGCCATTTTTCTTCCGAATGATCGTCGATTTTACAGTCCGCTCGCTACGCTCGCCCGCCGCTGAATCCCCCAGGAACCGGCGCCACGTGGCCATCCAACGCGTACAAATGCGTTTCGGGGATGCAACCGACTGACCCTCGACAGTTTCTCGTATCGCTCTTAGGGCGGGAATATTTTCGTGAGCTTGGCAGACAATTGTTGCTTGCGATAGCGGAATCGCTGTCGCTCGCTTTGTTCTAAGGAAGCGTCGAGGAATCAGTTCCGAGATGCGAGCAGGATAAATGCGGATGTATGATTCGAAGGGATGATTCTTGGTTCGAAACGCGCCTCGTATTTCCCACGCGTCTGCCTTTCCGCGAGGCATTGCGAGATGTGAAGGTGAGCGATCTTCTTCGACGATTCAATAAATTCGCATGCATCCAAGGCATCGCGATGAATATGACTCGTATCTGAATCGCGCGTTATTAATTACATAGGTAAGAGTTAACGCTTCTTGAGTTCGCAGCGTGCACACGCGCAAGACGCCTTATCATCAAGCAGCGAGGGGATATAATTGGATCAGCGATACACTTCCAATTATCTGTCCGGATAATCATCCGGATGATATCGCAGCGTGTAACCTACGAGCTTAACCGCCGCATGTCAATCATGTGATAATCTGCGCGGAGCTTCTCATTAACCAACTTTTCTCACCGCGTCTGCCGACTCTTCGTCATCATCATCCCGATACCTCATCCCGAAAGGAAGCTGCGGGGCAGATACGAGCCTCCGAGCCATGTAGCCAGCTTTTAATCATTGAGATCATTAGCCAAGCAGAAAGCAGGCCGATATCGTATAGCCGGTATCGCGAACCAGTGCGTTTAATTACGAACGCACTTTGCCATCCGGTTGTCTACATCTGGATCTCGCGCGCCAGCATCGGTGTATTCGTCGGATTCATTGAATTTTCGCGACCTGCCCGAGAGAGAAGCGTTTCTCTGAACGGGTGCATTCATTCATATTTTTTTCTCTCTCTCCCTCTCTCTCTCTCTCTCTCTCTCTCTCTCTCTCTCTCTCTCTTATTTTGACAAAACCGTGCACGGAAGGAAACGTCTCGGAAATGTTAACGAGTCGATGTCGGCTACATCGATTTCGGCTCGCGCGGTTACGCGCCGCATACTTGTGTAAATAATCAGGCTAATCACGCAGAACGATGTTTTATTCATCGGCCGGCCGGAGCGCGCGGCCCGACAGGATGCGAAATTTTTAATTCGCCGTGAAATCTGACCGTCAACCGGAAATAATCGTGCCGGCCGCCTCGCCGATGGTCGATACCCGACGAGGAGATCGCAGACTGTTTCGGCCACGGAATCCTTTCGAGCGAGCGAGCGGGCTTTTTTCACGTATTCGCCATTCCCGTCCGCAATTACGAGGCGATTACGGCCGACCCAGCCGGCGCCATAATCGCGTTATGTGTTTAATGCAAGATGGTTCTGTCACGTGCTCGACTGCAGACTTCTGCAATGGACCATGGGAACGGACCAATGTAACGCCGGGACGATCGATAAAGCGTAACATCGTCATCCCATTTCCTTCTCCATCTCGATATCCTCCTTTTCCTTAACTCCATGGTGCCTTCCTTTCCTTCGGTCAGCCAACACAGCCAGCGTTTGCTGTTCTGCTATGTCGTTGCACTTTCAAACTCGCGCTTCGATTAACAAGTTACTCGACGCGTCGAGCGTCAGAGAAAACTGCGAGGAACACGAGCTTGTGGGAGGAAAGCCAACCACCTCTCTGTGGAAGAATTCATCGAGCGAGATCGAGAGATCCCTGCCTATAGCACACGCGTAAAGCGAAGACCTGCCGACTCGAATCGCGGTCGAGCGATACGCGTATCGTCCTGGGAATGCGCTCGGAACGAACAGCTCTGCATTCATCGCGCTCGCCGGGATCATAAACGAAATTGAAATACGTGCGGAAGTAGTGCGCGGCTGCCGTGCAACGTGAGCGTTACTCGTTCGCGAACTTGGCCCGTCTTCCGCGTCTGCACGTGACGAGGGTCTTCACGGCATGATAAACGCGGATCTCTCGCGGAACACCGGGCACACTCGCTTACGTAACAAATCGGGCTCGATTGAAGTGGCGCATCCTCTGCTCCCCTTGCTCGCTCCCCTCTTCCCCTCGATTAGATACACGCGCACGAAGCGTTTCCAGCCACGTGGCCAATTTCGCGACCGAACGGCGGCGACTCGTGCCTATTCCGCGCGCGGCCAGACCCCCGACAGAAGTGAAAAGTGTTTTGTTAAGCGGCAGGAATCCGTCGTAATTAATGGCAGGGGGAGGAGCGGAACGAGGAGCCAGCGCGGTCGAGGCGTTCCGAAGGAAGGAATGCAATCGGGCGGCGAAGAACGAGACGACATCGACGGCGGCGCGGAACTCGCGGATTAATTCCGATGATTAATGAAACCGCGCGAATCTTCATCGAGCAGCGTCGAGCGACGATTTTGACAATGTCGGACCCAGCGAAATTTTATTTATCTGTAATCCGATGATCGATACGCGATCTTCGTTAACGCGAAATCACATTTAGAGGGATCCCTTTAATGCCGCGGTGATAATGAAAGATAAACGCCGGATAAACGCCGAGGAAAAAACGCCTTTTTTTGGCACCCAAACTTGCCCATCGCGAAAATCGAATCGAAGCGAGAGCCTAGACGCGCACAACCTTGGAATATCCGGAGTAGCGGGGAGGGAGGGGAAGAAAGCGGGGGAAGAATGATAATAACTAGAAGCGAAAGTGATAACGCAATGAATATTAATAACATATTCTCCGCAGTCTGCCATTGTAGCCGGTTTAATTAAGCTCCATGTCGGTCGGATGAATGATTTCAACTTCGAACGAGGCAGCATCCTCGGCAACAGAGAATTCTCCAACAAGTGCCTGCTCGTGCTCGACGGAAAAGAAAGGTCAGAAGGAAGGAAGAGCGCTTCGGTCGACACGATTCGGCCGTATTAACAACGCTTTCCCGGCGTGACTTGAAATCGAACGAGTCATCGCAGCCGCCAGACGCTCGCTCGGATATCGGGCGCGACGATAGCAGGCAATCGTAAAAACGTGCGCGGCAATGGGGGTGGCTGTCTGCAGCGGCGTCCGCGTTATCTTTATGACTCAGCGGAGGACCTATCGACCTGACTAATGATTCCCTCATCGTCCGCAACAGCTCGTCGGAATCCGCCCGGCGCGAGCCGAACCGAGCGCGCAACTTCCGCTCACTCGTCCGACCGCAGGACCGACGGCGAAGGGAGGGGGGAGGGGGGAGGGACGAAGGGAGCACAGGGTCGTGTAGGGCAGCATGTCGGCGTCGATCAGCTAACTTTCCGCATTACTCGCGTTAACGTACCGTCGACCGCACGCGCGCGATGAACCATCGTTGCTCTGCCCGGCCGCTCCCCCCCCCCCTCCGCGCAGCTTGCTCTTCCCCCCTTCCGCATGATCCTGACACTGATCGGATCGAGGAATCGGCGAGTCAGAATGGTGGTGGATTCGGACCACCCGCAGTCGGTGAGACGAAATCGGAGGAAATCCCGACGAGCTCTCTCTCTCTCTCTCTCTCTCTCTCTCTCTCTCTCTCTCTCTCTCTCTCTCACTCGTGCGGGAATGGACGCTCGGCATGCGAGCGTTAACTCGCTGAAGCTTGATCGAGCTGAACGAGCTACGCGAAAATTGCCTGCGAGCCTGCGGAGAGCTATATTTATCGCTAACACTTTGCTAACGCTCCTGCCCGTACGACTCCTACGTGCCGCCTACAGCGAACGGTCCCATTAATCGGGCAACATTAATCCCATTGACACTCGACCTATCTTCAATGCCGGAGGATCGCCTTCGGTGCAGCTTCATTGCCGGGTATCAGGTGAAGAGAGAGAGAGAGAGAGAGAGAAGATGCGACTCTTCCGAGGAGAACCGGGAGGTCAACCACCTCCATTTGTCAATGCCGAAGTGGTGTCCCGAATACAGGAGGAGAAAGAGAGAAGGACGCAGCGAGCGGGGGCGGAAGGGGAGAACGTTCCTATCGGTTTTCCCACGAACACGGATGATTCTCGGCGTGATGGTGACTTAAAGACGTCCCCGCGGCGATGGTACGCGCCCGCCTGCGAAACACACGGCCGAGCGAGCGAGCAAGCGACCGTTGAATTGGACGCGACGAGAGAAGCGTCCGAAAGGAAGAGGCGAGAGGAAAGAAAATTGAGAGAACGAATGGAGGAGAGGAGACGACGGACGAGAAATGGAAGAGAAACAGAAGAAGAGAGAGAGAGAGAGAGAGAGGGGGGGGAGAAAGAGAGAAAGAGAAAGAGAAAGAGCTGGCTCAAAGAAGGCCTAAGCCGAGGGTCTCGACCGGGCGATGAACGGCTCGTAGACCCCGACACTCGGCCCATCGCCGAGAGGTCCATAATGCACGTAACACCCTCTTCAGAGTTCCTTATTCACGCGCTACAGCCTCGTGAAAGCTCGTAATGTCCACGAGCGGGCGGACGAGAAGCGAGAACGCGTCCCCGCAAACGGCGGAGCGTCCGGCTTCTCTCTGTCTCGCTTTCCTTCTCTTTTTCCCTTACGTGCCTATAATTACCTGACGTTAATTACGCGATGAATACGCGCGCGCCACGGGAGAGACGCATCTCTCGAGGCGGTCGTTCGAGCTTTCAAGGGTAACGCGGCGAGCATTCCGCGCGCCAGATGGTGCGCGAATTCAGCTTTGTCTCACTCACGGCACGAGAACACGTCCGTCTTAATCAAGCCGAAGAAAAGCCACCGAAAGTGCCTCGTAATGGTTCTTGCGGACAGTGACTCGCGAACGAGAAGTTACTCGACGTCGCATCGATACCCGCGTCGGACCTTTGCAGTTTGAAGCGGAAAGGCGCGATTAGCGACGCGAATCGCGCCCGCGGATGCTTCGTTAAAATCGCGGATGGAAGGACCGCGCGGTCCTTTTTTTTTGCATCGGCAGACCAAATGCGAATGTCGGTTTCAGTCTTCCAATACGGTCGTTTTTCAAACGCGATAGCCGGATTGCCACGATGTACGCGGGGTCTAAACGTGCACCTGAAGCGAGACTTTCATGGCAGCGTTCTTATTCACTCGACGGTTCATTCATCACGCTGCTGACAGACGTGCAATAATAAGGAACCGCAAAATTCTTTCCAATCTTCCAACCGACAATAATCGACATGAGCGATTCAACGGATTTTCTCTCTTCCACCGTTCGAATTCTCCGAGTTGAGTTTTGTTCTCTTTTGTTCTCAGTCCGCTTCTGCCCGAGCAGATTAATGCAGTCGTGAGAGACGTTCCGGAAGATCATTCAAAAATTGTACAGTTCATCGAATCAGAATGAATCATCGAGAATTGTGCATTGATTTTGACAGCAGAATTTCACGATTCCTCCTATGGACGAACGCGCAATTTGCACGTTTAAGATAATAACGCGCACGAAGTCATAGCGATTCGCGGAGGATTAATTAACGCGGGTGTCGCGACAAGAAGATTCTAACGGACGTTAATGCAGCATCGAGTGACGCAAGATCGACGATAGACAGAGTACAGGAATTCCTGTGCAATTGTCGATGGGTCTCAGCTGGATTTGTGCCTCTTCTCGTGACGCGATACCACCCTCTGGAATTCCTCTCGACAACGCTCGACCGAACGCCACCCGATATTCCACGATGCCGCCTACGCTAGCTGCACGCTTCGCCATTCCGCCCGAGCACGCGCGTGCTACGAGCGGCATGGCTATGATATAGCGCGACATGCGCAACGCTTATCTGTGTAAACGCGGGGATCGCGATAGATGAGGATGGGAGCGGATGTTTGAGAAAGAGATCGGGACGTAAAAAGCACGTAAAAGGTGACAAATCGCGAGCCGCGAGTAAAATACGACGAGACTCGACCACGGCCGGCAATGGCTGCGCATATTTATCGCCGTGAGGCCACGGATTTTGCCACGGCCGAATGATACCGACGCTGGCGGATTAATTTAACGGCGCGAGGCCCGGTAATTACCGTCGTCGCCGGGGCGAACGAGGTGGAGTGCCCGCTCGCGGTATTTCGAAACTCGCCTCGATAATCGCCACCGGCGAATAATAAACGGCGGAACGCCGAAAATCGCGACGTAGTCTGTTCCAGCATCCTATCGTCCTTTCATGTCGCCGCTTGAATAATCAGAGGCGCCGAAGGGCCGGACGTAATAACGCGTAAAATGCCAGTTTCACTTAAGCCTACGCTAATTCTGCATCGGTGATTAGCCGCTGACCGGCCACACGCGATGCGAACATGGAACGCAGAACGCATAACTCGCGTGATATTAAACGAAAATTTCTACATAATTGCGGCGCGTTTGAGCACTCGGTCTACCATGAAAAGGCGCTTGATACAGAGAAAATCTTTACGAGCCTGCGGCAATTGTACCACGCGAGCACGCGGGCAAATATTTCAATTAATATAAATAACGTGCGATTAAACCTCGAAACGTTGCTAGTAACGCTGTAATCACAGTGGACGCAAATGCAATTGCGATTTGTCTATCGGGGGATAAAGATCATACGATAAGAACGCGGCGAGAACAAAGGGAAACGGTGATGAAACGGGAAGAACGTCTTAATCACGAGCGTCGTTGAATCCCATCGCGCGCCCTTGATTTCGCAACGAGCCGCCCTCGACCGCGAAATTACGGAGAAAGCATGGTTTATTGGCTCGGCAATTAAATTGCAGTTTATATCGAGCCAGTCTGGGAAATCCACGAAGGGTCGTTGTCGGAACGGACAGAGAAAGAGAAAGCGAGAGAAAGAGAGGGTGCAGCGAGGTGCAGGGGGGGGGGGGAGCCGGGACCTCCGCAAACGCGACGGACGAGCCATCGTTTGCAATTAAATCAAACCAAATTACGCGCAGGAAAATGAATAATTATCGAAGATACAAGAGACACGGCTAGCCCGAGATCGATGCTGTCATCGTCGCCTCGCAACGACTTGACCTGCAAATTGACCGGCCAAATTGAACGCCGGAGCATTAAAGATGAATTCGCTCGTTCATCTCCGCGAGCTCTCCGGGAGCTTTCGCGCAACTTTTCGAAAAAGAAAAATCATTAGAACGTGAATTAAAATTCGATTCAATCGATTACGCGTCAAAATTACGCTCCTTTGTCAGCGCTTCTGTACGAGTAAAATTCACGCTGAACGCACGTCGAAGGCTACCGCGTGAATAAAATCTCGTCCATCCAGAGATTTTATAAATTTAATTCCGCGAACTTCTCAGGAATTAATCCCATTTGACATCCTTCGCTTTCAGGCATCTCCGTCGATGCCGTTAATCACGGCGAGACTGTCGCAAGTGATAACGACGATATGAAGCGATGTCCAGCGACCGCGCCGGAAACCAAAAATCACATCGCCGGATGTGACTTGATCTGGCGATCGGGAATCGCTGAATGGCGAGTAACTCATTTATTGCGAGGGTATGCGAGGAAAAAAAAACAAAAACAAAAAAAAAGAGAAGAAAAACAAGAGGAAAAAGGAAAAAAAGAAAAATCGGCTCGGCCCGGGGTTCTCGCATCCTGGCGTTCCATTACCGATCCGTTCGTTTATTATTCGTTGCTCGTTTCGACGCGAGTCAGTGCGTTACGCGGCGTATTAACACACGTGTAATATGATTCGAGTTATTTCACCCGTCCGCCGTCCGAAATCCGAATTGACCGGCTACGCCGGGCGAGCCGGGCGCAGAGAGAACGACGGATATAATTAGAGAGAATGTGTAAAAAAATATACACGCTGGTAAACCGATAATATGACGGATGGCGTGCCGTCGACGCGCCGCGTAATCTCCGGTGATCCATCGATATTTGACTTCTCATTACCGAGACACGCGGAATACGGAATACGCTCGCTGAATTTTCAGCATGCGATAGAGAGACCGCCGTCCGTCCGTTCGTTTCGCGCGCGATTCTTTTCGGCATTTTCGAAACTGCGAGCGTAAATGCTTCCTTCCGTCGTAATCAAATCACGCATTGTGTAGTTGTGTGTAGTTGCTATTTCGTGCTTCTTTGGCAATGAGGGAGAAAAGCGAGCGCGTTAAGGGAAATATTCGCGCGACTCTCGAGATGCACGCGGCTCGCGCGCTTGAATATCGTAATCGATCAGCTTTAATGAGATCTCAAAATATTTAAATATTTCATCGTCACACGGGTCTCCTGATAAAGCGATAAAGCAAACGGGAATAAAATACCGCGAGTTTTTCATTCCCTGTAATTCCAGATACTCCTTATCCGCAAATCCGCGAAAGGCGCGCCGCGCGAATTATAATTAAAATTGAACGAGCGTTATCGGAACGTGATATCGTATAAAAATCACGGCGGAAGATATCGAGCAACGGAATTATTTTTGGCACACGCGGTTTTTATTATTACAATATCGGAAAAATATTCCTCGCGAAAGAAACGTATTGTTTCCATTAACGGATCAAGCAGCAAACGAGCGGCCGTAACAAATCTGCATGTATCGAAAAATAATCATTACGGTAAGGATACGATAAGATTGATATTGACCTTGCGCGTATCCGTAAGGTCAACATTGATAAACACGACATAACTGCCAATCGGCAGCTCGGTCGAATTTTGTGCAAAGAGCGCGCAGCTGCTCCAAGGATGTCTCCTCGCAGAGATGCATTAAAAGATCAAAAGGAGCAAGAGACACGCGGAGATGAGATCACGCGGAGAGGCACGAGGCCAGCCTACGTACTCGTACTCGCGACCGAAATTTTACGAGCGTCCGTGAACCCTTGGCGAGGGCTGAATAGATCGCGCGGAAATGCCGGAGATGCACCAGACGCGGGACAAAGCGGGCAGCTGCCGAGATTGTGAGCCAACGGAAATTTTTCTGGCGAAGTAATCATCCGTTGAGAACTGGCAGCCTGTAGCTCGACCTATATGCGACTCGTAAGAACCGCGACGATCGCGACATGTCGAAAAGGGCGCCGTCTCCGGTCGCGACGTGGCATCCGCGTTTTTCTCGTCCGTCGCGATTCTTTCAGAATCTCGATTGAGATTCTCGAATCTCGAATCCCGCGGAACGTTTCGCAGTTATACGGCGCGTCGCCTTTGACCCGCGGACGAGGGCGTTCTATTCTCGGTGCCGGTATTAATATCCGTTGTTCCGTTAATCAAATCCCGTATCAAAATTCGCATGAAGTCGCAAGCCGCCCATAGACAAATCCTGCTGGAACTCGCATCCGGCTCCGTCAACCATCGGCCAACCCCACGAGCCAAAGTCAATAGGCAATATTGCCTGTTTAAAGCGAGCCAGCCGGCCGTGGAGAATGCTCCTCGTACAAAATGAAACGCCGCGCCGCCCTCGCTGCGCGTTTCCGCTCCTCTTTCGTCCGATCGTCGTTTGCGTATGTTTGCGTCCCGCAAATTTTGCATCGCTAATTACAGCAAGCACGCGAAAACACGCGGTGTCGTCAAGTAACAGCGTTGATCCTTGACTAATAAAATTGAGGCGCGACACGATGGGGAAGGGTATCCTCGCACTGCTTCATTCGCGATATCTAAACCAGATTTTTTACTATTTTTCGTCTGAATTTATATTACTTATTGCTGTCTTGACGAGTAA
Source organism: Eciton burchellii (assembly GCA_020341155.1). Classification (NCBI taxonomy): domain Eukaryota; kingdom Metazoa; phylum Arthropoda; class Insecta; order Hymenoptera; family Formicidae; genus Eciton; species Eciton burchellii. The sequence goes on from JAHMML010000051.1 coordinate 222,094, forward strand.
AGCATTTACGAAGCTACGTATTCGCACTTATCCGTGTATCCTCATAAACGATTCCATCATGAATTTCCCATGAAGCAACCGACACGCGCACGCGCTGCATTCTCCATTCTCTGCGTATTCTCTAGAAGCGTACTAGGACGCGTTACTTTAGAGTGGTCGGACTTTTTACGAAACGTACAACGCGCAAAGCCAGTGGCTTTTGCGCCGGTGAGATATTACTTAAGCGCGAGCAGCTTAAGTAACGTATTGCATTTTTTAGTGATGGCGCGCTCGAGTTTTCCGGGCGCGGATAGCGCCTCCTTAAAAGCGCCCATTGTTAACGGGACTAAAAACATTAGTCCGATGCCGGGGGTTAGGCGCTCAATTGGAAAATTCTTCGGTAAGGCTTTTCGGCCGCAAGAAGAGAACGAAGAGGAGCACCTTTCTTTCCCTCGAGCTTCCGGAGGACGAGTGATCCCTCTTCTCTCCCTCTTTTTATTTTTTCGAGCGCTTCTGCCTGTCGAGGCTCGCGCGACACGCGCGCAATCTCTCAACACGCAGAATCCGAACGAGGAGCGCGAGAAGCGGCAAGGAGGAGCGGAGCCGGGCGTCTCGCTGAAATTAGAGTAGAGCCTCCCCTAGATTCGACGAGCCTCAAGAGCCGGCGCACTAATCAGCAATGCGACCTCTCCAATTTTCTCTCGTCTGCACGCCACGATTTCGTCCCCCGTTCCCTGCCGCCGACCCTTCGTCCGCAACTTGTCGTTTCTATCACCTGCGCTCGCTTGCCTATCGATTGCCGCGAGTTACGTCGCTCCCTCCCGCGATAAAGTAACTAATTGCCACCGTGCTATGCGGTCGGCACCGAGTGTAATCCGTGCAACCGACTATCCGGCGATGCGTATACATATATATATATATATATATATATATATATATATATATATATAAGGGAATAAGTTACGCCGCGTCGAATATCGGCGAGGATAAGGCGCCGGGGTCGCGCATCGCGCATCGGTAGCGGTAGATTATATCGACGCAAGTGCGCTTTGTTGCGCATTTGCGTGGCGAATGGCGCGAGGGACAAGCGCCTGGAATCAATTGCGAGAGCTCGTCGTGAACGCCGCCGTCGTAATTCGCGTTACGTTACGTTATGTCGAACGTACGTCCGTGCACGCCGAGACATAACACATCGCGTCACGTTACATTGGATACACTTTGTCGCGACGTCGCTGTGCTTTATGGCGAGGCTGACTCGACGCGCGAATCGAACACGAGTTGAAATAGATTACGATAGTCCGCCGCGAACGTTCTTGCGAGCGTTATATATCGTTTCGGATATAGTTCCGCTTCCGGCTATCTCCGGCCCCGAAATGCACGGCTCGCCTCGCGGTAAATCACGCGGCTGCGGCTGAGTTTCGCGGTAAAAACCGTATCGCTTCGAGCGCGTGTCGAGCGACGCCGCGGAAATAAATATTTCATCGAAAGAGAGATTCCTCGCCACTAGACGGAGTCATTGCGACCTAATCGAGGTCCGTCCCTCGTTGCGAGGGAAAACACCTCAAGATCAATCATCGCGAGATCCTCCGCGCTCACGCGCTCGAAAGTCGAAGGACGGACCGTGCCAAATGCCGCGCGTTCGATCGCTCTCGCGCGAGTGCGTCTCGCGCTCCGAATTGGATCTCGGACGCATTCCGTGCCGAGTAAGTAACTCCGATCCGCGTACAATCATACGCGCGCGATCGCTGGGGCGGAAATGGAAGTGTAATTAATAGAACAGCTGGAAATATTCCGTTGATACGGATCCCTCTCGTTATGCCGCGCATTAATTCTTGCTCCTTCTCCACGAAGAGGAGGACTACGGGGGAGGGGGGAGGGGCGCGCACGGACATAAGGAGGAGACGCGGAGGAGAGGAGAGAAGACCGAGATATCGCGAGAGGACGGAGCGGGCTGCTGCACTTCACCGCGTGCACTCGTAGCGAGTGACTGCGCTCTCTAAGATGTTGACGTTTAAGCGCCTACTTGAAGAGGCGGTCTTCTTCAGCGGAAAGCGTGTAGCGTTCTTCAAGCTTTCACGGAAGCTGCGCCAGACTAACGATCTTTTCGAGTCGAGAGTAGCCTGAACGCGCGATGGTTTTATGGCGCGGCCGCGGCGGAACTGCACTGTCGCGAGTTCCAAGTTCATCCCGCTGGAAATCGTCGTCGTTTTTGCGACCCCTTCATTTTTCGCGTCTGCCCCGACATCAGTCGCGCTTCGCGTATCATTGGACGATCGTATCGCGGAGGCAATTACAGGGACATTTAATATCGCGGCTAACGGAACGTGTTGCAAAACTCGATTTTAAACGGTTTTCATGGAGAAAAAGAGAGAGAGGAAAAAAATATATATATATATATATATATATATATATATATACGACCTTCCCCGCATGCATGAAAATGCGTGGCCCGCGGGGAATCCCCTGCCCGCGCTGAAATTCTTTTATTTCTCCCTCTCGTCCTGGCCCCCCTTTTTCTTTTTTTCTCTTGCTCTCCCTTTTTATTTTTATTTTTATTTTTTTTTTTTACGCGCTGATGCCCGGTATTTTCATATAACAGCACTTTGAGCGCAATTTGCAATGCAATTTCTGATAATAAATAGAATGCAGGGCGTATTTGTCATTCGTGCGCGCGTATCTCCGATATCTAGGAATATCTATTTTATTTGGGCGCGGCATCTGTTTACACGACAAACGCGCGCGTACATCGCATCCGGATATTACAATCCTTTCGTTGCGGTAATTATAGCAACTGCGCGCAATCGCGCGACGCGGCTGCGCATATTGAGTAATCCAATAATCGTGCGAAAAAATAGACCCATTATACGCGCAATGTTCCACTATCCCCGGTTATCAGCGTAATTGCGAGAAAGCAGGCTAATACGGTAATCAAATATCACTGCGCATCGCGCAATTCCATCGAAAAGTATCGCATTTTGCGAAAAATCATAACGCGAACGCTATTCCGCTTCATATTGCATAACGGGAACGCGATTCCCGGAATTAATATTGCCGGAACAATCGATATCTCTTTCTCTGCCCGCTCGCAATTCGCATTCGCCCGTAAAATGCGAACATGGAATTACACATTCCATGTTCCTCGAGGTGCAAGGGGTGCAAATGCAAAGAGATTTCTCGCAAAACTCACCGGAACCCGCTGAACTGAACGTCGTCGCGAAAGTGGCGCTCCTCAGCGGCATCTGCGGGATGACGGCGCCTCATCATCATCGATCGCTCGATCCCCCTTCCACCGCGTCAGCCTCGTCTCGGGCAGTCTCATCATCATCGCTGGTGGTCCACCGACTGGTGGTCCCTTGCAGATTGCACACTCGCGAATTTGCGATCGCGTACACCGCCGGAATCACGCGCCGGAGCACGCGCGTCGTTCGACGACGACGACGGCGGCGGCGGGAATTTGAATCTCGCGCGGGATTCGTCACGCTTGGTCGCGCGCGATCGCACCGAAATAATTTGACGCGTCGTCCCGAAATACTCGACGCCGTCGCGGAGTAAGAAACCGCTTCGTCGACCTGTTCCTTAGACCAGCACGAATGTCGCAAAGTGCGCCATGTAATTAATCTTCATCGGCGCGAACTTCAGGCCGAGGCACGACGGAATCTCACCGCGATGGTATTCACCGCGGGAATAATGCACGCACGCGATGCGATATTTTGCATTGCAGGCATTTAAAACGCGAAAACTCGAGATTTACGTACCTGTCGTGCTCGCTATGCATCCATCATTCCCGACCGATGTCGCGCAACTTCACTGTGCCGGTGCGCAGTCACTACAACTTCACGTATCTTGGCGAGATCGTCGCGCGATCACGTGATACTTCTCACCTGAAACCAGCTTCAGGTCTCTGTTTGGCGAAAAGGAGAATCTAAATGCACCTATCGCCCGGATCGCGACGGACAATTCACGATATACGCTCGATACATAAATCGATACCGTGACGCGACCGCGAAGCTCGAACGCGCAGTGCCGCGTTGATCGCGATTTCGCGGGCTCCTCCACCTCCTCTCGCTCGCGCGTCGGTGGAATAGCTTCAAGGCGCACGAGATGCGCACGTCGCGGCGGCTGCGCGTGCACTGCCCCGTACTCGGTTCCCGTGCGGATGCTCTCCCCTCGCCACGTCCCTCTGCCCGAACGAACGACCGACCGACCGACCGACCGGGCGACCGGCCGGCGTCCGCCACGGAAGCGAACGCGTACGGGACCCCATATCCCTCTCGCTCCTCTCTCTCTCGTGCCGTTTTGTCTCTCGCTCGCCGTCCAACTTGCGCGCCCCAAGTAAGTTTCATCTCCGTTCTTCCCCGGCACGCTTCGCCCCTTGCTTCGTTCCCCATGTATCCCTCTCTCGAGCTCGCGACTCGGCCAGCCCCCTCGCCGCATCGTGCAACAATACCCCGGAGATACGACTGCATTATCGAAAATTATCCTTGTTTTTCGACAGGGGAAAAACTTGCTGAGAAAGAATGTCAATTTGAGGAAACACGAGTACTTATCGTTACGTCGCGATACGTTAACGACGAAGTGATAATCGTTCAAGTACACTCCATATGTGCACTCATTTCATATTTAAATATCTGAATCCGCGGCAACTTCACACCGACGCGTAGACGGTGTAGCTAGTTACTCTTGGCGACGTGAGGCAGAACGCTCGACTGCACGAGCGTCGTCAAAGAAGCGATTAATTATCGTGAATTATCGTGAAAAATCCGTTTTCTTCGTGTGCGCGTCGTGCGATGTGTTTTGAACGCGCACGTGATGCATGATGAGGCGTTTAAACTATATCTGAGAAGGCAAGAGGCGAGTTTGCGCAAAGTGAGGTTACGAACGTCCAGCGACATGATCGATTACGATCGCGGCGAAACAGCGCACATGCTTCGTTTATGCTCGTTTTCTTCTAAGTGAGGACAAAACCGGCTAAGAATTTATCGGATAATATCGTTTAGTCTATAAATAAAGCTTAAAGTGAAATTGATGCAAGTTGCTGATCGCCGCGCGTCAGACGAGAGACAAGTAAGCTGTGTGCCTAATTGCGCATGATTACGCACAATTGAGCATAATTATTCGGATCTAATGATCTTGGACCATTGACAATTGCACAATTTTGTAATTTATGATAATTATCGAATTATGATATCGATTATTTCTAAAATCTTATATAGAAGTATTTTTCTTTAATAATATATTCCTAATATTTAAATTTCTTAGCAGGTAATTTATTTTAATATATCTATTTATAAAAATTATAATTCTATAATTTTATTTTACGTGAATTAAAAATTTAATTAAACCGTGATGTTTCATGAAAAAATTAGTATTTTAGATTTATTAATGACGTACTTATCGTAATAATAAATATTACATTGATTTTAAGAATTCGGCAAATACGACAATTACGCATTCGGATCTAATGATTTGGAGGCATTGACATCCTTTCGTCTTTCAGAAATCGTGGCCATCGCGATGATACGAAGCTGAAGAAGAAACAAGTCTTCTGTCCGAACAAGGCCGTTCTATTCCGGAAATGAGCAGTGGAAAGCAGTGACGACGACTGGTGAGTCGAATCGTTCAGCTCATGAATAGCAATGAGAAAGGAGTCCGAAGATCCGCGGAAAGATCCAGAGAAATTACGTCTTTCCAAAATTCGAGTGGTACGAGGTACCACTCGAATGCTCTGACGTCGCTGCGAGCACGACAGATTTCCCGCTTTGCTCGCTTCAGCTACGTCGATGTGCGTTTTACGCATACATCTAAGCGGAAAATCCCCCTGCTATCTTCCAGTCACGTCTGAGCGACGTGAAACGAGCGTGAAAAGTAAATTCCACATCCGCCCACGTGGTATCGTTCGCTGTATTTCCGGTTCATCTCTCATCTGCGGACGCGAGAAAGAGGCATTCTTCGCCACTAATTTAGCAATAGTTACATCACATCGAGCTTGCCTCGATACGCCCCGCGAGCGGCGCGTGCCCGTAACGAATAACGTAATTAACGTAAATCCGTTAATGAAGGGGCACGTTGGGGAAACAAACCGGGCAGATCTCTCCGGACTGCGCGAAATGCGCGTCGTTCCCTCCCCATGTTGCACCCTCGAGTAACACTCTGAAACGCGATACGCGATCGCTACGGAACGCTCTCTCAGTTCTCAGAAATTTTCATCCCGCGCTCGTTACCGATCCCGCTTCCGCGCGAGCGACGAAAGGGCTTCCACGATTGTTCCGGAGCGCAGCTGCGCTACCGAAGGCGGATTGGGAACTGCAACACGGGAAGGTACAATAAACGGTTGAAAATTACGAGGCGCGATATCAAACCGGTAATCCCATAAAGAGTTCTCGTTCGTAATCGAAGGAAATAGCACGAATCTTAAAAAGACCTTAAGGAGTCCGTTCTACCCGCGCAGTGTATGTGTTACTCGTTACACGGGACCGGTGGGTGTATTATGCGCGCGCGCGCGCGCGAGAGAGAGAGAGAGAGAGAGAGAGAGAGAGAGAGAGAGAGAGAGAGAGAGAGAGAGAGAGGGAGAGTAGCCTAGATGCACCCAAGTATGCACTTCGCGTCGAACGTGCCCTTGGGGAATGGCGGCGACGTAGGGCCGAGCGAGATCGAGACGATCTAGGACGAGAGTGCGCGGGCGGAAAGGGTAGAAGCACGCGCGGAGACGGAGAGAAAAGGGAAAGGCGATCGAGATTGAATTATGGCTCGCGGCTTAAACACCCGGATTCAAATCGATCCCATATATCACATTACCTGACACCTTTATTCTCCTTTCTGCGGCCGCATCTCGCTCGCTCCTCCTTCCTCCCGTTCCCGGGACACCCTATTGTTTTACATCTGCCTCTTTCTCCTTTCCCTCTATCTCTTTCGCTTCCTTTCCCGGTTGCCGCGCGTGCAATCAACTATGAGCTGCCGTGTGCGGAATAATACACGTTAACCCTGAACCCGACGCGTCCTATTCGTTACGCATGATTACGCGAGGAGCGGAGGGTGGGAAGGTGGAAGGGATGGTAATGCCTCTCGGTATCACTGTCCTTTGATTTTATTAATTTAAGGAGACCTGTCTCTTCCTCTCGCGACGCGAATTCCCCTCTCTACTTTCCCATGAAGCCCTCGGAAGCATTACATTCGCAGAAGCATTACATTCTCACGTTATCTTACCGTAGGATCCGTAAAACGGGCCAAGTCTCGCGTTTCCCGTCTCGTCGATCGATGCTTCAACTTAGCGTTCATTAATCAGGAACTTGGATTCGCGACAAATTCGCCGCTCACGGAAAGTCTCGCGCGCCGCGTCGCGCTCCCGTCAGCCATGAAGTTTCGGATCCGCGTGGAAAAGAAGAACGGAGTATGCATCTGGGAAACGAATTTCATCGGCGTATCGGCGCCCGCAGCTTTACGCTCATCGGCGAGCAGGAACAAAGGCACGCCGGCTGGAAATATCGTTCGATATCTGTCAAATATAAAGCCGGCGTAACAAATGCTGCTTCCGTCATTCGCGCGCATAGGCGGATACGGGATCCTCAGGCTGCAACAACAATGAAAATAATGCCGTACGGCACGCCGCGCGCCGAGCAGCGCGAGAGAACAGAATGATGATGACGACGAGGGAGGGAGGGGGAGGGGGAGGGGGGAGGATAAGGCGGGAACCCTATAAAAATGAGCTCCTCGCTTTAACGATACATAATGCAGTAAACGCAGCTTACCTCAGGCATATGATCCCTCGAGGGAACGCCCGTGTTGAATATTCACGAGTATTGCTTTCGCCGTATGCATAAATCGTAAATCATTACCGGTCGCGCGATAAAAAGCACGACGACGACGCGGCGTCGCTTTTACTCACGCTTCCATTCGCCACTAATTATCTTAATGCTAATGCCCGGTAAGCCGAGTTATCATCGAAACGGCCTGACGGCGAGGCGGCGAGGGGCAGAGCGGCACGACATAATTCACCGCGATCGTGTAAGCGTCTCCCCCCCCCCCCCCGCCCGAACGGGCTCGAGCCTGTTATTTTTTCACGCGAAAACCGGCGAAAAAAAGATTCCCTATTACGTTGCGACGGCCGCCTCTCGTCTCGCCCGTGCGATAATTTTCCGTGTTTTTACGGCCGGCGAAACGTCCTATCGTTTTTCCTTGCCAGCGGCCACGAGAAAAGAAAATAACGCCGGGAACAGGATGCAGGGGAGAGCCGAAAGGGAAGGGGACGGCATGAGGATCGGAAGCGCCGTGTACGAGGCACTTCCGCACGTGTGCCGTGAACGCGACGCGCATAGATGCATTTGCGTGATTTCGATCGGATTCGCCGATTAATCGGTCGAGAACGAGCGGCGAGGCGCAACAGCCGAATGTTTAACGCCTTTCACGGATCTGTTCGATCGATTCGCGAGGCAAACCGCGCTTGCGCGGAGCCATGAGCCGACGATTATTCCGCGTTCGAGATCTGCGAGACGCGAGGCGTGATCGGCGATCAGCGCGATCCGATCGTTAAACCGCGAGCGCTGAGCTATCGCGCCGCATTTTTTAGTTTCCATTGCACGCGCGATGGACGTTTCGGAGAAGAAACGTTATTTTCCCATCGTTTCCCCGCCGCGATTATCGCCGACGCGCGTTCATAAATTTCAAGCGCGTCCTAATCAGCGCGTGCTCCACGCTCGCGTCGAGATGTTGTTGCCGCTCTTGGCCCTCTTGCTCTCTCTCTCTCTCCCTCTCTCGTCCGATATCCGCAGATAGCGCGCTGCGTTTATCGCCGGGCACCACGCTTACACATCGATCCCATATACCGTATTCTTCCTTATCTTTATGCTTTCCGCGCGATCTTGCAACCCGGACCGGTACTGGAAAAGAGACTTTCTATTCCATTCCGTTCTCCGATGCCGCGTCCGCCCGCTGAATGCCGGGCTCGTGCGCGCCAACGAGTTTCGTTATGGGAAATTCTGCAGTTGTCCCCTTCATGGTATCGCCGCGCGTTAACGTTAGCGACGTCAAAACGCAGCTTAGTCCGCATGAAATGCGACCGGTCGGCCGACCGCTGCTGTGTGTCGCTCGCGTGTAACAAATATATATATATGCATGTTGCCTCGCGCTTAATACCGTCGCGGACTGAACGCGCGTTATCGTAAATGCAATTTGCCCGACATTGTCCGCTAATTCGTACACGCTTCGCGTACGTAAGAGCTCGCGAGGTCCGTTAGCGTAAACGTTAGCGTGCTGTCGTATCTCGAAAAACGCACGTCTCGAAATTCAGCGGTGCGATTCCCGCTTCCCCCCTAGCAAGCTCACGTTTCCGATAAATCGGTGTAAACATATCCCCTTGGAACTTTCAACATTTCCAGATCTCTCCGGAGAGAATCATTCGAGTCTTTAGATGCCAGCGGATGGGAAGAGCACGCGTCATCTCGATCGCAGACGCGTAACGACGCGCTACCGAATAAATAACGCTGATGCGATGGCCGTCAAGATGCCATGTTCATGCGATCGTGCAACGCGATGTGATGATCATAAGCGCCTAGCCAGATTATCGCCGCTTCGGCTCGGCGACGATATCACCGCTGCAAGTGATGCTGCGTGCGAGCGTTCGCGAGAGACAGCCGTCCGACCGACCAGCAGACGATCGTTTGTCATAAATAATCAGCGGAGCAGTCATCACGTTCGCCAGCATGCGCTGCTCGTCGTGCCGTAATTACTACTCGGATAATTCGCCAAACACGAGGCCCGAGTGTGGTTTGCAGCGTGCTGCAGCAGTCATCGAGTTCGACAACGTTGATGAGGACTAAAGCTAAACGCACCGCTTCTGCGTAAAGGGGACCATTCGTCCAACGAAAGAAGAGAGCGCAATGACTCATGAATTTTTAAGTGCGATCATGTTTGCCCAGAAAATCACGGAATGGAAGAGGGAAGTCTGAAGATGGAGAGAATTGATGCACAACGATTCGATTCTTGATGAAGACGCGAGTCAGCAAGTAGTTCGTTTCGAAGATGATGCCGCGAGAGCGACGTATGTTCAGGATGTTGGAGCGACTAGATCGCGCTACGATCTCATCGTTCATCAACGAAAAATTCGCGTATCAATCTGCTTTCAGCGTCATGCATCGCTAGCATCGTAATGCACGATACGCAGGTGGCACCAGGACAATTCGCTCGACAATTCGCCACTTGAGGACCAGGATCCAAGTCGACAGCTCTCTAACGACAAAAGCGAAGCCCTTCCGACAGAGTTCCCGTTTCCGATTTCTTCCGCGAGATTTATCGGCGCGCGTTTTTGGTTCGGCTCGCGTTTCGCGCACACCACGTAGGGTGAGGGGGAAGGGGGAAGGGGGGAAAGGCGGAAATGAATTTGCACGCGCGTATGATCGGCGAGTGAATGTAATCCCGACCGGCGAACACGCACACAGAGGCACACACGCGCGCGCGCGCGCGCGCACGATCGTAATCGACGAGCGGGGAAATGTTGCCATCTGAAATTTCGGATTCGCAAAACGAAGCCCGGGTCTGAAAACCGGGTCCGAGGATCGGTCCGGCGGAATTTTTTCCGCTCCTCCGGCTTTAATAATTTAGCCGGGCGACGCGCGGGCGTATATAAATTTTCCATGCAATTTTGAAGTCGCTACGCAACGCTTCCACGCAAGCACCGAATTCGCGAGATGAAACATCCCGGGGCAGAGGCACAATTAAAGCCGGCGAGCTCTGAAATTTTTTTCCCACGCAAAATGAAACAATCGCTCAATCGTGCCTGAGCATTATATCCGCGGAGCTCATTTTCTCCCCTCCCCCCCGCGTTTTCGTTAACGAGAACGTAACGAGGGCGGTGCCGCGCGCGGCATTAAAACGGGGAAACCTCGAGCCGCCGCGAGCCGCCTCAATAAAGACGATTACGAGGCAGCGGTGGTTTAACGGGTCGCACCTCGTGGAAAATCGTACGAGTGCGTCTTTTGTTCCGCGCGACATAATGACGCGAAGGAGAGGAGAGCGCAGTAGCGAGCGACCTGACCGGCGCGTTATCATCGCGAGCAACCCTCCAGCAAGCTTCCGGGCGTGCTCGCTGCATTATCGCGCGCAAAACGAACGCGGCGAGGCATCGTCACGTTCAATTCGCTTTCTCATCGGGGCGAAAAACATCGCTCGTTGTTTTCGTGGATGGTTGTGAGACCTGAGGGGACGCGGCGGGAGAGAGACAGCGAGCGCAGCGCAGGCACGCTTCGGAATTGCACCGTCGATTTTTTCAACTGGTCCGCAAATTGCTGCCTCTCGGCGCCCTACATTGGGCGATTATACGGGGTGGATCGCGGGGAAAGGGGGAGGAAAGGGATACCACAGATCTTTGGGGATCCGGGGGATCCGGGGTCGACCGGCAGCGAACGGTTCTCCGTGCGGACGTCGCAAAACGACGTTTTGAAAATCGAAACACTTTCGTGAAACGCGTTAGAGATCGCGGAACGTTTGGCGACAATGCGATTCTTAAAATTGAGATTTAATACCGCGTAATTGTTTCAGCGATCCGTGCGACCGTGTCGCCGGTAGTAATCCCACGTCCTGACGGATAATTAATCGACCGCGATACTCGAGCGATAATTACTCAAATTACATTCCGCGAGCGCGTTTCGTGCGTTAGCTCGCATGCGTGCCTACAAGAGATTCGTGCACGCGTGCTACATGGTAAATCGGAATATTACCGTACACGCTGTATACGCTAGATAAGAGTAGTGCCGGGTGAAGGGGTGACGACGGAGGTTGCCTTTGTTTGGCTGGAGTGCAGCGTTTCAGTGGAGCTCGAAGTGGCAGAAACGACGGGATGGGGAGAAAAGGGGTGAAAGACAGACAGACAAACAGAGAGAAAGAGAGAGAGAGAGAGAGAGGGAGGGAGGGAGGGAGGGAGGGAGGGAGGGGTAAGCAGACGGCCCGAGGGTGGCGATCTCGCGGTGTGCGAGCGCTGCAGCGAGCCCGTCTACTTCTGAACGCACCCCCGGACCAGCCGAAGGGGCAAGAACGGTAGAGCGGCGGGGTTGAAGGGTGCACGCTTGCTTATTCCCGTGCGTGCACATGTGTGCGTAATAAGAACGCACGTAATAAGAATACGTAAGAAGACTACACAGACGGACAGAGCGTCTGAGCGCGCGACATTAACGTTTTATTTATCAGCGTTGATGGCCTTCGCCCTCGTCGTCGCGAGGGTCGCGCGAGTCTTCTTCTTTCGAGACCCAAGCTAAAAGGAAACTGGCAACGTCCCCGTCCCCGCCTCGTGCGCAATCAGGATCGCAACGCGCACATCCGCGCGCTCGCATTCACGGTCCCTTTCCTCTCCTCTCCTCTCCCCGTCACTTCCCCTAACCCGACCCCCAACCCCGCTGGTCCCGCCAACGACGTTCTCCGCGGCGGATAGACGCGGACCCATTAGCGTTTCCGAGGATATTTAGAAACGCGAAACCCATTGAATCGCGAGCCATTCTACGCGCCGCGCTCCAGAAATGTTCCGCCACTCGCCGAGCATTGACTTCATTCGCGGCCCGCAAAAAAGGAACGATTAAGTTACGCGTCTAGCCGAGCGGGGCAAAGGTTCGACGATGAGAGAGAAAGAGCTTAATGAAATTTCCGTTGAGAGGAACAGCGAGGAGAAATCCAGCGGTGACGCGACGTTTCGCGTTACTTTCCTCCGCGATAATTCCAATTACGCGGGCGCAAGCTCGAGAGGCTGTTACGCTGATAGGAAATGAAACGAGATGAAATGAAGATTTATCGCGATTTATCTGAATGCCGACGCGTATCTCTCCGAGGCCGCGCATCTGCCGGCGCGGAATCTCGACATCCCCGACGAAGATCGAAACACACCGCAGAGACATCGCGTCGGGTTGTTTGTCGTAAAGAGCGGTGGTTCTCCTCCGCGTTGACGATACCGCCGCGATCGTTCGCTGACATCTCGTACTCTCGCGGCGCAGCCTAGCCTACCTACCGCGGCGCCGCTGAAAAATATCGTCAAGGCGGCGTTGAAATATTACGGCGTGTCACACCGCAAGAATTGCTGCGCCGTCGACGGTAATCTACCGCTGTCTCCGCGCGCGAGCGCGTGCGCTCGCCAGCGCGCGAGCGACGATTCGTATTGCGGCGGGAGAACACTCTGCCGCGCGAGCGGTGACATTAAACTTTAGGACAGGTGGAATTCCGCGGAGTATTTCCGTCGCGTATTGCCGCTTGCTGCGTACATCCGGCCGCATTAATCAGGCACGCGAGATGATATACTCACTCTGCTTTCCGCGCGCGTACGCGCGCGATCGGCGCGTCGTCGCGATGTTTTTGCTCGCGTCTTCCCGCGCAAACCGTATTATCGTATCGTATCCGTTCACAAGCATCAACAGCCGCCGTGATTCCGCCAGACGGAACGGCTGTTTCCGAACTTTTCGTGGAAATAGACGCGGGATTGTCGTCGCGAGTACGATTGTACCGCGGCAATGATCGCTTGATGATTAAGCCTTCAACTTTGTAGCAGCGACGCCTAATGTTACCGTAATCATCCGCTGTGCAGTTGCGATCCTTGGCAACGCGCCAGCGGATGCACGTGGGACACGACACTCGCGTTACGAATTTATCACTCTGACTGGCACCACCGTGCCCCGTGAGGGACTCTCGGCATTAAATCAAATCGTTAATTAATCCGCTAATACCCGTTTAAGCATCGCGCACGTCGAGCCGGACGCGCCGCGAGTCGCGTTCGTCTTCTCTTTGACGGGAGAATTTTTATTAACGCGCCGACAGGAGATCTCGTTAGCGAGAATACCCGAAGCGACCTGTGACAGAGTGAACCACCCTGGAATCTAGCAGAACTGCTAATTACTAATCCGCTAACCGGAAACGTCATCGGTAATCGTGATAACTCAATGATGAGGCATCGCGCAGCGACATTAACGGAGGTTATTTTCTGCTCACGGGATTAACGTGTAAAGCTTTTGCAACTTGCGAGCGTTCTTTTTCTCGCACTGCAAACCCTTCAAAAGAGCGCGTATGTAACGCGCGCGACGTTATCGCGGTGGTTTGAGGACTATCGGGAGCAAGTAGAGCATATCTCTCCCAGCGTGCTCAGCATTCGTATTCGAATGGCCGTGGAATGGTCTATCTCAAAGACAACATCTCCACGCTAGTCACGGGAAATGACTCTCGCAATCTTTCCGCTGAATGCCGGTTGGCAGCCGGCGCGAGTCTGGCGCGCCTTCAGCGGATATTAAATGAAAACATCGGCGAGCCGCCTCTCTTTCACTTCCGCGGATCCATCTAACATTTGCGTAGATGGATATCGCAAAGGAGTCATCTGCGGCTCGCTTCTCTCTGTTCTCTTCTTTTTTCCTCTTCCACTTTCTCGGGGCATCACGCGAACGGTCGCGGAGGACCGAAACTTGACTTGCGGTCTCCGAAGCCGTTAGAATCCCGGAACGCGATTCCGCTCGCCGCGAAAACGATCGCTGATCTTTGCGCCGCGCTTCATCACGGAACAGGCTTATGTTAAATGGCGAGATCTCGTCTCTCTCTCTCTTTCTCTCATTGAGGATCTTTGACATCATGCACAATTTTTCAGAAGAGAATTCTCCACCGTCCACCCCTGTCGCAGGAAGAGATACCGCGAAGGAAACGCGCGCGTGCACGTGGAGATCCCGCGGGATCGCATGAGAGCCGCATGAAAGATACGCCTTGAAATAATCTCGCTGTTTCGTCGTGACCAGGCGATTGCGCGCCGAGCCCCACGCTGCCGATAAAGAAAGAGAGATGAGCAGATTTTATCGCTATCAATTTACAATACGGCCGAGTACGCGCGCGCGCGCCACGCGGCACTTTACGATCCTGCTTTTCCGCGAGCAGCGCCAGAGATCTTATCTGACCGTTTCTCTCGATTATTCCCCCTTCGCCTAGAGAGGCCCTTTACTAATTCACGCGATTTTACGAAGCTCATTGTTCGCTCGGACAATAACGGCGAGGTCTGCCTACTCGCTGCGGATGCTGCGTCGAGTATCCCCTGGACCGCTGCTTCCCTTCCGTTTCCTGCCTTGTCGAGTTCTCTGGATGTCATACGGCGATGACGGATCTCGAATCGCGGCAATCGGATTTAATTGCGATTTTTTCAAACTATCGTTTAGTCGGTTCATGCGTCGGTTCAACCGTCTCTGTGCGAATCAAAATTATATCTCGCTGTTCTGCCTTCCTCCTGCTTCTCCTCCGAGCTCTTTCGCGGGATCGGGATAACAATGCCGTTGGAACTTTCGCAATGACGTGGACACGTATTTTCCAAACTCCCCGGTTTTTACCGCGAGGCGGAGCTTTGAAAACAAATTCGCCGAGAGGAGGCCTCGAGCCTTCCGCGATTATTTTAATGAGAGAGAACCGGCGCGCGAGTCTCTTGATTTTTTCGAACATTGCGATTGCCCATCGCGAGCGACAGAAGTTTGGGAAACCGGCGTCAGAAAGCTACGGTGGAGAGAAGGAAACGGTGAAACTTTACGTTAAATTCACTGATCTCCAAGGAAATTATTGTACAATGTACAGGCATATTCCTTTCTTTTTTTTTCTTTTCTTTTCTTCTTCTTCATCTTTTTTTTTCGTTTCGGCATTGTTTCATACATAAGCTTTGCACAATGGCTAAACAATATGGATAAACATCCCGTAAAAGGGGGACAAAAAGGAAAGGAAAAAACGGATATATGAACCCGCTTCATTTGCCAGTTGTTGCATTTAATTAACACGGTAATTGAATGGCGGAAATAATGAAAATGGGTGACTTGTTGATATTACAATCTCGGCGAAGCACGCGTTCTGCTTGTAATAAATTAATGTAACTTATTAATAGTACTAATTAGTCAACTCAATTTGCGCAGTTTCCCAACTCGCTCGCACTTTTATTAACGACGCGCGTCGTTTTATTTCATCATTCGCAGAATTCCCCGGATCCATGTCCTCGCTGCGAACCTAATTCTCTCTCTCTCTCTCTCTCTCTCTCTCTCTCTCTCTCTCTCTCTCTGTCTGTTTCTCTCCCGTCTCTTGCGGAAATGTAGATACAGTCGCTGTACGATTTGCGTGACAAACGTATGCACATGGTGAATGAGGACAGTACGTAGCCGCACGAGATGTATCGCCGTCGCAGATTTCGGAAAGTTTCTGGATCGATTCGAAGGACGACGACCTTAAATCTCGCAGTGCAGTACCACGAAGAACAAAGCAGGTTGGTAATACATTTCCGACTGCTATCGCTGTGCTACTGATCGATGTTTGCATGTTCTACCTTTCCACTCTCTTCATGCAAAAATCATCTCGTTGCAGCTTCGTCAGAAAGAGAGAGAGAGAGAGAGAGAGAGAGAGAGAGAGAGAGAGAGAGAGAGAGAACGCACTCTGCATCTCAAATACATCTCACATACATCAAAACGCAGGGGCAGAATTCCAATGATTTCAGTCGGATCAATGTGGAATTAATGCAAAGATTAGCGCGATCCTCAGAAGCATAAGCGTGAAGATGATATCTATATTTTGTTCATTTCACGCGCATAGATACAACGTATCGCTCGGAAAGGCGGAGATTTTATCATAACGAGCAGTTTGTATCGTGCGACATAATGAAGTTCCTCCTTTTCATTTTCATGATTCTTCCTCAGTCTCTATCTGTCTTTCGCTCTTTCTCTCTCTCTCTCTGCCTCTTTCTCTCTCTCTCTCTCTCTCTCTCTCTCTCTCTCTCTCTCTCTCTCTCTCTCTCTGAGTATATTGCAGTTTGCAAATTTTAATATCAAACAGGATCGTGGCGATGAAAAATTATGAACGCGGAAACAGTGGCGAGACTCCTCCGTCTTTGTTATTTCATCGGGTTTATTGTCTCGAATTTTCCTTCCACTTTTCCGGCGCCGTTCTACAATTCCCATTATTTTCCGCCGCTCTCGCCGCCGTGTGATCTCGCGGATGACGCGGAATTGTCGTCACCGACATCGAAGCTACGGGTTCAAAGTAAGTAACGGATCTCCATTAAAGATCGTTGCGCCTCGCTGCGACTCTTATATTCCGCGCTGTCGCGCCTCAGCACTTTATTCTCGTGTTCCAATCTCGCCTCGTCTCCTCCTGTCCTCCTCGCTTGTCGTCTTGATCTTTTTCGATTTTCCCCCCTCGTCTTTCCTATTTCCGACGCGGTAATCACGGCGGCGAAAAAGATTTACATGGGCTATCGGTACATTACGACGACGAGCGGTCGTTTCGTAGCTTCGTGTCATCGTCTCGCCTAGAAACGTCACAGATGCTGTAACACTAGGCGATGTAATGCTCGGGAATATTCATTCGGCCTATATTTACACTAGTTAATGCAAACAAACATACGATGGAGATCAGTTTCGCGTTATTTATAGTAACTGGACGTTTTAATTAAATTGCAAGAGATCGCGAGCGCGTCCCTCTTAATTCCTTCAACGAGGCAAAAGCTGCGACATATTTTTTTGCGAGCTCTTAAAATAATATCGCAATCGGAATATTATTAGACCAAGAGCAACATTTTACTCTCTCTCTCTCTCTCTCTTCCTCTCTATTTTTCTTGAAGAAGAGGGGATTCTCAAGCGGAAACTCCCACGACCGTACAAAAACTTCTAGCATCTTGCCCGTTTGGGTGATCCACGACGAGGTATGTCGTTAAATTCGTAATATGCTTAAAATCGGAATGCAATATAATATTAGTGTATCCATTAACGTCGACAGGATTACGCACACGAGAGCAAACTTTATCCTCACTTAAGCGTGAGGAATCGCGCGATGCTTACGAGACGTGCGTAGACAATACATAAATTTCGGCGAAACGTCGTTCAACGTTCGCGCTAATCGTGCTGAAACGCGCGAATCGTCCAATGCAAACGACAGTCTAGGCTGCACGCTTTCGTTAGGGTGTAAGTTTATTGAATTCCTGGACGATACCCTCGCGTTCAATTTCAACCCTTCGCCACGCGAGAGAGACGGTCCATCTTATCGCATTCACGCGGGGACGCGTCCTCACGTTTGCAACATGTGTCGACGATGTCGGCGAAGACACTAAAGCGCACGGCATGCACACACGCGCACACGCACATGTCCGCACGTCATCCGGCTGACGAATTTATTTAACCCAATTAAGGAACCCCGCCGGCAATCTTTTGAGCGATCGTTCGCTCGATTGAAAGTTACACGTGTTTTTGTCAGCTCTCATTTAACACGCACCGGGCGGGTAACCGGATACGAAACCACCCGGAGAACCCGGAGCCAATGGCGGATGACGTCGATCTTCGGAGACGCAGCGTTGTGCGAGAGAAAGAGATAGAGAGAGATAGAGAGAGAGGGAGCAAGAGACCTTAGAGGTATCGAGGGCTAACGATTGCGTGTCGATTACGAGGAACCGGGGGAACCGATACCTACATGACCCGGCAACGATCTTGTCGTAGCGATGACGTACGATCGTATCGTACACGTATCTCGCACGTATCTCGCTTATCCGACAGAGACGCGTAATCGAACGCTGCAGATTCGCGGTACGCTCCGCGGAGTTCCTGGACTTCGCGAGAGCACAGCGTCGTGCAGCTTTCGCGCTCGGCGAGGAATATCGATCGCCGAGGTAATTCCCGAGCGCTGTCGGTGGATGTAAATCTCGATTAGAGCTCCGCAGGTGAGTTTCTTAAATTCGTACACGCGCGGCGCGGAATAACTTCGGAGGCGAGTCGAGGCAACGCTTCCGGGCTGAGCTTCATCACGCTGCGAGCGTTAAGAATCGGCAATAACGGAAGCGCGGCGATTGCTTGGCGCAATAACGGCGTTATTACTTAATTGCAGTCCAGCCCGGCTGCTGGAGGGTCTAATAAGATCTTTCGGCGGAATCGGTACCATTAGCCAGCTCGCCTTAACCATTTTCCTAACGACGCAACTTTCGCGCGATTAACAAAGTCGCCGTTACATCGATGCGTCAGATCTTCGCGGCGATGAGATCGAGAGAATCGCGGAATCGCGCGTAGCTGATGCGCGCGTAACACAGTTCTCGCGTGGCAGAGACGCGTCTCGAGCGAAGAAAAATCCACCAGAGTCGCACGGGAAATTCGTAGATAACGCAGAAGCGAGGGGCGTTGTCTGAATATCGATGCGATCGACGCGATTCCCCTTTTTCCCTTTTCTTGCCAACGGTAGCCTGCGAGCTTCGACAATGGACCGCTGTAACGATCTCGTAAGCGATGCCTGTTTCGCGCAAGATAAAGCTCGCGCTCGTGTACTTTCGCCGACACGCGGGAATGGTTTTTTTACGGCGAAGCTGCGGACGGTAGAAGCCAATTACCAGCTGCACCACATAGTACAAATGGACTTCCATCCAGTTGAAGTTGCATCTATTTCGTATCGGGCGGAGAGCAATTGTGCGGACCGGGTGAGCCGCTCGTATTCCTGGCAGCGGCATTAAATTATTATAATGTCCGTCGCGGACAAAGCGCGCCGTCTCGCTCTCGAAATTCTATGCTAATGAATTAGGGGATCTCCTCCCGATCGAACACGCGTCCGCGTCGCTGCGCATTATCCGTTCTTGGATAACGATCTTAGTAGTCTGCCGGCGAATGGGAGACGGCTTTGATCATGATTATCCTGATTTTAAAATCGAGAGACAAAAGTCGTAGACGTAGAAGAGAATTGTTGCGTTTCAATTGGCTCGCGTCGTTGTTAATCGCGTTTAGCGAAAGAATAAAATTTGTTACGAATTCCTCTTTGATACGCGCGCTGGGAATCGTGGCATCGCGTGCACGCGTGTTATTAATTGAGGATTAATTAAAAAGCGACAGATAATCGCGATGTCCATTAACGGTGCGATTAAAACTTCATAGCTTTGCCGCGGATTGCGCGCGGATTAACGTCTACAAAAATATGCGGCACGCGTGTGGGGTAGACGTGCATTACGCGCGTCGTTATGCCGTTCGCAAGTATAACGCGTTTAATTATTTCTAGCATTGTAACGTTTGCGGTCCGCTGTAATCGAAACTTGAATATTTCGCGCAATATTATGGGATAATCACCGGTTCCGCTCACCGAGCAGAAATATTAAACGCAATTAAACGCTTCCCTTCGCTGGGCGCGCATTGGCAATCGCGTACTCGGAAGCATAAAATTCGCCTGAATCGCCACGAGTCGACGCGAGAGTCCGATCTTTCGCGATCCAAAGTAGAAGCGCTGAATTTCGCATGATGAAGCAGAAACGACGAAGCGTATCTGGCGAGGATACGCGTGCGTAAAGTCAAAGCTTTCCAATTTAGAAGAGCGTTGCGCGAATGTGCGGCGATTTAAGATCCAATGTTCCAATTTTCCAACGGAGCATCCCCGCGAAATGACGAAGCGACACGCGATATCCGAATGATTATTCGACTCGGCTGCAACTCGGCCCGGAATTGAATCGAGATTGAATTTGCGCGCACGCATCGGCCATCCCGGCTCCGCGGTGACTCGTCGATTATAATAAGACGCGTAATGAATGAGCGCCTTCACGAGCTGCAGCAGGGGGAGGAAGACGGCGAGGGAAAAGAAAAGCCGATTTCCTCGACCCTTTGGTACGTCGACGATCGCCGTCAACGAGCCGTCAATGCGCTCGGCTTAACGCTGAGACGCGGTAATGATCTCGCGCGATAGACGCGAACGCAGAAGAGCCGTCATTCGCGTATCACCCCGGTCTATCTCTTGCCACGACAAACCGCGTAATATGACTCGCGTTCTACGAGCGCGAGATTGTCTGCACTTGTGTTTCTATCCGCGTTATTCGTAACACGCGGAGCTTTGATGATCGCGCGACGCGGGGGCTGCTGGATCCTTGGCAGCTGTTCTCGGAGAAAATGCAACGCGGATAGGAAGAAAAATTGTGAAATATTATTCATAGTCCAATTAAGACTCCCTGGTCATCGATGAAGTTGTAAAGTCGTCGAGATCAACGAGAATTGCTTCTCGTTCAGCTGAGAATCACCGAGATGACAGTCTCGGATTTACGAATCGTGATTTCGAACTGTCGCGATCATCTCAATGTTCGCGATAATTCAATCTTTATACCCCAATGTCGCTCTGCTTTGACCGGTCAGCTTTACATCGTATATTTCAATATTGAACGCGGTAACGCGAAAGAGAACGCGGTACGTGAAAAGGCATACGGAACGCTATTTTTTGCAGAGGAAAACCGAATGTGTGGCAGACTTGTGTCATGACGGGCGAACTATGTCGGGTGATGTTTAGATATGCCGATGCACGGACATTTACGTGCATTACGTGTGGAAGGACACGCGTCTGTGTACGCGGCTTTCCATCGCATCGCGCACTAATCATGGTAAAAGCAGCAGGTAGGGCGTTATATCCGTCATCCGGCATGTCTTGCCTTACTTAATGGAAATACGTATCACTTTCGCGCCCCGCGATGACGCTCTTTTCTCCATCTGTCCCGCTCCCTCTTTTCTTTTATTACTTTCAGAAATACTGGGATATTACGCGGAACGTTACTCCATCATTGCGGGATTGCTCGTCTGCGCGATCGCCCACGCCGGGAATTATGCATCGGCTGCCCAGCGAGTTAATTGAAATATTCAGAGAAAATCGAGAGATTTGTCCAAGATTTTTGTTTAGAGCAAAATTTCATCCCGGAATCTGAGAAGGCAATCGAGAGAACGGTCTTTTGTATTTCCCGTTATATGAATTTCATATTGCACGTTCTAGCGCTAGAGTTCTCGATCGATCGAGACGTTAGATTTGTGTTCGATCATCGATGCTTAGAGCGATCGATCGGATGGTTTATCGCGAGAGGAGACGCGATTCGCATCGTTGTCGCGATTAATGTCGCGAAAAATCGTGGCGGAAAATCGATCGATCTCACGCGCGTCACGCCTCTCAGTCGGCTGGCGCGCGGCAATCGTAACTTTTTAGATTTAGCGTTCCGCTATTCCTGTCCACCTGCGACCACCGGTAGAATGATTTATGCGCGCGACGTGCGACCGCCTGACGAAAGAGGATTGTGAGCCGCTTAATGAGTTATGGTAGCTGGCACCTAATTCAGATGTGATCATGTAATTAGCCCTCCGCTTGGCTCCACATGTTTCCATGTCATCCTTCTCTTTCCCAGGATGCAGGGTGCAGGATTTTCTGCGAGGTTTCCTGCTCATGGAACAGCTTTAATCCTGGCAGGAACGAATTCCGATGACATAGCCGCGTTAGGATCGATCGAGGAGTTCTCCAAGTTGAACGAAGGAGAACGATCAATTCTAACTAATCCTAGCTTACGCATTTCATGTCTCTCGTCAGTCTCTCGCAAAGAAGCCGCGGATCGCGTATCGCAATTGACTCGCGGATCGCTCGTAGGCAAAATTCGACTCTTCGAGTCGAAATTATCGGTTACGACGGTGCCCTCGAGAATGAGAACTCGCGATTGCGCAATCGCACGCGTGCGAACAATGTGTTCCGGCGCGATTCCGTGCATAAATTTAAACACGATCGCGTTTCTCGGCTTTAGTCGAGCAGCACATACGGCGATACTGTTCGTGTTGTATAAATTGCGGTAATAAATGGTAATTATATTATGTTCCGTGCACGCGCGCGCACAACACGCATACATGCGCACATAGAAGGGGGGTGGGGGAGGGGGAGGGCACAGTCGCGCTGTATCGATTTGCGTCCACCTATGATTTAATATCCGCGACCATTTTACTATGAAATTGCACTCGAATCGAATAATAACGCCTGCTAGTTATCAAAGAGGCGACCACCGTTCGCTTTCTCTCTCTCTTTCTCTCTCTCTCTCTCTCTTTCTCTCTCTCTCTCTCTCTCTCTCTCTCTCTCTCTCTTTCTCTTTCTCTCTTCTTTTCTTTCTCGCTCTCTGGGCTCTCTAGCACAGGTCTCTAGTGTTCGTTGAACCAACCCCTGATAGGTGCACTTTTGGGGTAGCCAACCGGTCCCCCACGACATAGAGACTATGTTTGAGCCTTCAAGTGGCCGCCTCAAGAGGCGTGTAAGGGCGAAGGGCCGCATGCCATCCGTGATACGACGAGCCATCGTGTCGTCCAAGATGAGATTTCAAATATTCCACGAGGCTGATGTAATCTGTTAATGAATCAGCTCTTCGGGGACGCGCGTTCCAATGTTCGCTCGAATATCACGTCTCACCGGCTCGCTCGCGGGACTCGCGCGAAATAATTCCGTTAATCATGGTAGATGAAATTGAAATGAATCACATCATCGGTAGCATTTTAATCGCGTAACGAGGATACGCCATGTATCGATAATTGTACATTCGTACAATCACATGTCGATTAAATAATTCGGAAGACTCGCGAGATCGTGAAGCATATTTCAGTTACGTCGAACATTTGTCGGAAATGTATGATGCATTTCTAGGGAGTCGGCAGGCTTTGCTAAGCGAATAAACCGATGCTTCCCATCGCGAAATTCGTGTACTGTCGCGAAGGTACTTTCTGCCGCGAATACTTTCGATCGCGATGCGTTATGGGATCTAACAGTTTCATCATGTTCTGCACGTTATTCCCTCCTCTTCTTTCTTAGCATTGGCCAGCGGAATTCTTCTTGAGCTTCCGCCACAAGGCGCAGATTTAAAAAGTCAGGCTTATGGTGGAGTTACGACACATATCGATATCTGCAGCACTCATAAAATGCGAGAAAACGGAGACTTTCACTCGACATGTTTTAGATCTTAATGAAATACCCTTCAAAACAAGATAACGAAATATCGAAAACGCATGCGTAATTTTCCCATATACGTGTACATGGGAATCACGTTTGTCATAATTAACCCGTTTAATCGGCGCTCGTTTCGTACAATCTATGGACAAAGCGCGCCATTCACGGCATTCAAACAATTAAGGCTTAACTGCGTGAAATGAAACACTCAAAAACCATGCCAAAACGATTGATACATCAATCTAAACCACAGAGTATCTCATTCGATTCAGAGTGTCTGGAACGTGTCAATTTCAATACATTCAATACATTTGCTACATATATACACCCAACAGAATCAGCGCAATATAAATAGCAATTTAGGCTTGACGAGTCGAACTTATGGAACGCATTCCGATTCAAATCGCTAATCACGAGCTCGTTTCGTCGGCTGAATTAAAATACATGAATCATAATTATACCGCATCATACTTACATATGACGCAGAGCACTTACGGAATTGTGGCTTTAATCAGCAGACCGAGACTAAATTAATTAAGCCGGAATCGACGTGAAATAATTTGGCGAATTTCGAATCTCGCGGAATGCGGTCCGCTTTGATTTCTTCCGACGAAAGCCCGAAACTTCTGATTTTTCCAATAGCCCCCTCAACAGTTCTCGAGGCGCGGGCTTCGCTCTCGCTCTCGTCGACAAGTTCCTCG
Source organism: Eciton burchellii (assembly GCA_020341155.1). Lineage (NCBI taxonomy): Eukaryota > Metazoa > Arthropoda > Insecta > Hymenoptera > Formicidae > Eciton > Eciton burchellii. Next base: position 246,468 of record JAHMML010000051.1, read on the forward strand.
ACGCGTTCCGGAAAGCCGCGGAAAATCGATCGATCGTGCAAAATGAACGACGTCATTAGTGAATCGTGCTTGTTTTCTAGACAGTCCAGCCTCTTCTTGTATTCCCGTGATTTACTCATCCGCGAAACTCTCGTCCTTGCTAACGCCTCCCGTTAAATGCTGGGCAATTAGAAAAAAACGGAGGGGGAGGGTGCAAATTAGCCGCTACAACTCATTAGCTCCCGCCGTCCCGCAATCGTGACACAGAGCGGGGAAATATCGGACGGCTGAATGCTCGGGATTACACGCTGCGTGTAGGATATATAAGCGGCTACATATAGGCATGCACGTGGTTAGTAATACACGTGCAAACATACTGCCGGGCGTTAATTGGCTCCGCGAACGGTATTGCAAAATGCTCGCATTTATCTGCGAGCGTTCGCATTCCTAATTACGATATAAATCGCGTCCGCGGCATTCCTTGGATGCGAATATAACACGGAGCAGCAATACATTCGTTGCGAGGTGTGATATAACTTGAGTATCTTTTCCATTATGCAACGGCTGTGGATTTCCTCGGAGAGTCGTCATCGCATGAAATCTTTTGACGAGAAAGTGCGGGAAAGTGCGGGGAATCAAACGAGGCAGCATCGTGTTCCTTAAAATTTATTTGTATACAAAATATAGATGGACCATCTACGCAAAATCGTCTTGACGAACATTAATTAAATATCATTAGCCTTGGCCAATATTTATGGCATGTGTAACACTGATACACATTATATTAACAGATACAATCTCACAGATAAAAAAAGTATCTCTCTTTCGTAGACATCGCATCTTTCTTTCTCTCGTTCTCTCACTAGCTTAATTATTGTTAAGATAAAATATAATCCTGTCTTTCTCTAGGAAAATAATGGATTTCTCAAACCATGTGCTTCAGACCTCGGTTATTCCAGATCCGAAAATTCCTGACTGGCCAGATGGTAGAAGTAGGAATCGGCGTTCTGAATCAATAAATTTGGCTCGTCGAATTCTAACACTTCTCCACCTCCCATCACTAAAACTCTACAATAAACAAGATAATATTTTAGACGAAAGCCAGCGAATTATACATGCATCGTACAGAATCGATCAAGTTTCTCCGCAAAGGCATTTATTAGTTAAGCAAACATTTAGGCGAAATACCTATCACAGTGCATAATTGTCCTTATCCTATGAGCGATGGTGATAACCGTCGCGCTTTGGAAGGAAGACTTGATTGTTGCTTGAATAAACTTATCAGTCTCTTGATCTACATTCGCGGTGGCCTCGTCGATGCAAACGATCTGCGGACGATAAATGAGTATCGAGTTATCGGTAACGCGCGAATAGTCATTTCGAATGTCGTGCAGGAGGAAGAGAGAAAGAGAGAGAGATACCTTGGCGTTATGCAGCACAGCCCTGACTAAGCAGAACAATTGTCTCTGTCCAGCACTGAGATTGCTGCCACCTTCGTCCAATACTGCACCCAAGCCGCCCAATCGATAGACCAAAGAATGCACCTTACACTTCTCGAGAGCTTTGTATATGTGCATATCGGTGTACTGGTCCAGCGGATCCACATTCTCGCGAATGGTACCCGAGAAGAGAAACGGATTCTGAGGTATGATAGCTATGCGGGACCTAGAAAGATTTTTTTTATTTTGGAAGTGGTTATCAACTATTAGCCCTCGGTGCGCGGCCCCGCTGGTTGTTCGACTTGTCATTGTTATGCCGAACGAATGCTCACCTCAGTGCTTTTAGCTGTAACGTCTGAATGTTCACGTTGTCGATTAATATGCTACCCGACGAGATTTCCGTTAGTCTGAACAACGAGGCTAACAATGAACTCTTGCCGGCGCCGGTGCGACCGACAACGCCTATCTTCTCTGCCGGTCGCGTCACGAATGTCACTTCTCGCAATGATGGTACCAGATGATCTCTATTAATCAGACGATGTGTGTGAAGTGTGCCGCGAGTATATAGCAAATATTCTGGAGATTCGTACGATTTTACCTGTATTTTAAGACGACTTCTCTAAACTCTATGACACCTTGACTAGGCCACGCGTAAGGCGGATTGTCGCCCGTCGCGTTTTCTATCGGTATGTTATCCAAATACTGTTTCACTCGCTCTACTGCGATCATCTCGCGTTCAGTCTCCGTAAAGGAATTCACTACCCCAGATAACAATCCGGTTACAGACAAAGCGTACGTGATCGCTAGACCGATCAGACCGGGATCAGCAATATTGTACTGATGTTGCACGACTGCCATAATGCTAACACCGGCCAGGAGAACGATACCGATAAACTGCAGTCTCAATGCTAACCACTGACTGGCAGCTATGGAAGAGAATTGCGTTTTTTGACTGGCTTCTAGCAGCAATTCGTTCTCTTGCCGGAAACGCGGCACTGTGCGAAATGCTCTGATGCTCGTCAAACCGTTCAGAGTTTCACTGAAATGAGCGTACAAGGGAGACAACGTAACGCTCGATAATCGTTTCAGTTCTCTTGATGCTAACCTGAAAATAGATATAATAGAAAATTTGGAGACGCGTTTCTTTAATGCTTATCTTTACTTTTCATACATTTAAGCCTACGAAACGACTTACCTATAATGATTTTGTATCCAATGATAAATCGGGACAAGTGGCGCTAATACCAGAAATATCCAAGGCAAACCATAAGCTGTGACTATGATGCTGGCGACCAAACCGAATAGATTTGCTAGTAAAATATTAGCAATGAAAGGCAGAGAATCATCGATCGTATATACGTCGGACGAAAATCTATTTATTATTCTGCCGAGTGGCTGAATATCGAAAAAGATTGCTTTTGCCTGCAACAAGAACATCTTTGTAATTAAATCCCAGAATCGAAAATTAACTGTCTATTCCATGCTGCTCATTTACCCGCATGATTATTCTTATTAGTTGTTTATGCATCATGATAGCTGCTTGCAGGCCGCCGTACGCAAAGATGAAAGCTCTGATCAAGGTGAAGATTGTGTTGAATACAACTAGCACGCTATAAATTGTTAAATAATACTTTGCATCATGCGGAACATAATTGTCATTGTAGAGTTGGAATTTTCCGAATCCCGCCATATCAGTCGAATTGGAGGTGACGTTAGCATGAGTCACCCAGAAGGATAACCAGAGGTCCGTGATGTTCCTCGAGCTCTGCATCAGGATCATAGCGAGGAATATCGAGATCGCTAGGTACCGTCCCACAGCATTCACATAGCACGTGTATACGGAAAACTGTACCGTGCCTTTCTCGGTCGCTTCCTTATCCAACAACGGATCTGTTTCGTTCGTTTCCAAACGATTGAATTCGCTTGGTATCGATTTCATGGATGTGACGTCCAAGTCCAATTCATGTGACTCGGATGATAGGAGATAGTCTTCCAGATCGGGCAGTACATCGCTCGGTTTTCCCTGATTCACAATCTTCCCCTTGGACATCTCAATGACCAGATCTGCGTGTATCAAATACTGAGTCTGATGCGTGCACAATATTCTCGTCTTATTTTCCAGCAAGCCGAGGATCACATGCTGGAAAACGTGTCTGGCAACCTTAACGTCCAGAGTCGCTAATATGTCATCCAGCAAGTAGATGTCTTTATTCGCGTATACGGCGCGTGCCAAAGAAATCCGCGTTTTCTGGCCACCGCTCAGAGTATTCCCGGCCTCACCGATCGCTGTCAGATCTTTATCTGGTAGTGAATTCAAGTCGGATGTGAGGGCGCAAGCTTTCAAGATGCTCCTGTTATCGCAATAAGTAGGTTATCGTGATAAATGAGATTATTACGAATTAGGAATTTTATATATATCGACATAAAAAATACATACAACACTTGATACGTACTTGTACTTGTTATAATCATACGTTTTCCCAAACAAAATATTATCCCGAATCGTGCCGCGTTGTAGCCAGGGATTTTGTTTCACGTATCCGAAACCCTTCTGATCATCATTCACTGCTATGATTCCATTAACTTTTGTGATCTCGGCTAAGATGCCGTCTAACAACAGAGATTTTCCGCTTCCAACTTTGCCCATGATACCGATCAATTGTCCCTGTGGAGAAGAACATTCGCTTTATATTTAAGAAAATTCTAGTGAGATTTTGAAAACTTGCCTTCTGCACGGACAGATTAATATTGTGCAATGCAAAGACATCATCATCATCGAAGGTGACACTTTTCTTCACTTCGGTGCTCGAGGAGGAAGCGATTGCGGTTTTTGGACTTGGACTATCATTATTTTTCGGACGGTTCACAGTCAACGTTACATTTTGCAGCAATAAATCAACGTTGGGAGTGATGTCCGTATAATATAACGATGAATCCATGTCTGACAACTGAATTGAGGGAGTAAAAATTAAATATCCAAATTAGAAGAATTAAGATTTACGTCGAATCATAATTTTACTTTACGTACGTCCATCATCCTTTGAATTCTTTTGAGGGACACCCATGCTTCCGTGAGACCATTTAGAACCCACGGAAATGCATTTAACGGTCCTATTAACATGTTTAACAACGCCATACTGGTAAACACTGTTTTAGCATTCAATTCATTCCCAAGCAATACGTATGTCCCAAACGTTAATATCGCGATGATCACAGGCGTAGTCGCCCAAAAATAAACGCAAAGAGCGTCCAGATATTTTCTACCGCGTAAATATTTTACTTCACTCTCTCTTAGTTCTAATAAAGAAAAATGCCTTTAAATAAAGACACGCTAAAATATAAAATTGCTTCGTTAAAATTATTTATGTTGAAGCATACTAACTCAGGATGTTCCTTAAGAAGTGGTCCTCCCAAACGTTGACTCTAATTGTAGTTATCCCGCGCAGTGTCTCTCCAATCAATCTGACTCTTTGATCTTTATATTCCATTAGTTTAATACTGAGCTTGCCAATTTTGTTCGCTATGATCTTGTTAATCGGTATAAGTATTATCGAAAATCCAACACCAGCTAAGAACGAGGCTCCAATTTGCTTGTGCAGAAGATACAACGTCACGAATAACTGATAAGATAAATTACTTTTTCTTAGTTTTTCTTTCTTTGGAAAAAAAAAAAAAAAAAACAAATTTTATCATGCTATTATCACGCAATTACCTGAAATGGTATACTCCAAAACGTGTGGAAACTAGGACAACTATTGACTAATCGATCGCTGTCCGTGCTCATGAAATTAACGATTTCGCCGAAATTGAAATTCTGATTTAAATCGATATTAGAAGAATGCAGTGTTTTCCGGTAGATTAGAGTGATGATCGTGGAACGTATCTTTAAACCCACGACAGACATCCAGAACGTAAAGTGGGTATTGCAAAACGCACCTGTAAAATTAATTTTTTCGTTACTTCCCTGTTTACGCGGCGATGTTTAATGCCGAAATTGAATTGGATTTTTACCGATTACAGCGCTAAGTATTATAAGAGACGCGTATAAATATCCGTATGAGACCGGTTCTTTTTTATCCTCAATAAAACCGATTAATTTATTCAGTAATATTGGCCCCATAAATCCGCTACAATCCGCAATAAATTTCAGTATTCCAACCGCGTAGAACTCCCAGCCGAAACATCGATGTAACAAGTATAACAGTGTGATTTTCTTCGTGATCACCTTCACGTCCGTACGAAGAAGTGTCTCCGCATTTTCGGTTCCATTACTCACAGGCTACAACCAATCGTTATTGGCATTAAAAATTCCCGAGATAATAATCGTGTATGAATTATAGATCATCGTGCGTTACCGTGCTATGCAAGTGCCTGTCGATTTTACGAGCGATCACGTTGGTGCCGATCTGATCGGGTAAATCGAACAAGTCATCGGGATGATTTAGCAGCCCTTTGACACCTTTCTCCATCAACGGCGTCACCCAATGGAATACGAGCTTGGAGGTGATAGTCGCATCCTCCATAGCAATCCCGAGGTAACTTGGATCTTGCTCCTCCGGGAATTGTATGTACGAGGAAGTGGGACTGCTTAGTAGTGCGGTACGTTCTCCAATCTACAAATACGCAATACGATCCGTTGATCCGCAATATCTCTTACGGTTTACTTGATAATCCAACGATTTTAGATATCATAGAACAATAACGATAACGTCGCGCTAGTTTAAAAGATCCCGAGCTAATAGTAGCACGAGGTCACAACCGCGGAGATAGAAAAAGATTGATTTTTTTAAAGCGATAATAACAGCTCCCGCATGAACTCTTACCGTGACATTTCGCGATGATACGCGCTCCGAGCTGCTGACACCCGGTATCAGTGTTATGATATACAATATCAGAAGAGTGACTACACTGATGCTAAAGCCCAGCGATAAATTCGGCAAAACATCGTCTTTTGGCTTATTGTTAATGTGGCTACGCAACAGCAATACGGAGACGACGATCAGCAAGAGTATCAGCGCGCGTATCAGCACCGGGCCTCGCGGATTGGGGCTGCGACCGCGTTTCAAGCTTAACAAGTAGCAAAGGTGCACGACCCACGCGAGACCTTCGGTGCCGGCCACGAGATAATCCACTGGTTTAGCAGAAGTGAATTGATCCGTGATTTCCGCTGTCATCAGCTCATAATTGTCGGTATATGATGAAGTAGCGATGGTCGTGCTTTTAACGTCGTTCTCTGGCGACAATATTGCCTTGACGAACCTGACGGTGCTGTTCAGTTCGTCACGTATCCTGCTTATGGCGTCTGTCTTATACAAGGATGAATTCACATCAATATGAGGAGAAGTCTGTAATCTTCCCGGCACTGGCGTACTGTAATCTTGCACGCCGTTGTGCTGAGGAATGGTAGTATTGGTCAGAATGATGTATGCTCTCACGATGGGCAGTATCGCAAGACATATGGTGATCAGGACTCTTATGCTTATACAATTATACGCGCGCTGTTGCCGAGACGGAAGACCATTTCTCTTGCCACAGTAGTATGCTGAAGTGATAGCTATAAGAGCTAATACTGGTGTCTGAAAAATTGAAAAATGCTGAGAGTTTAGTAAAGATCACGTGTTCCTTTTGTTCATTTGTCGATGTCCAGAATTCGATTCAATTTGAATGAAACAGATAAAATTATCCAGTTACCTGAAGCCACAGCTGTTGGAAACAAACATCGAGGTCATGCGTCTCGCGATTCCATGGATTAATACCACTAGGATGCCCACATAATTCTGTCCAGTTCCACGTCCACCTTCCCACGTCATCCAGCCAAGTCTCTGCCATGCTGTAACATTGAGATTATCTCATTTAATTGATGATTGATTCATATGATCGAGGAATTCTCCAGTAGGTTAAACAAACACCATTGGAACAGCGCAGATTATCTACTTAGATTATATACTATCGAATAAAAAGGAAATTATAAATAATAACTAAACAAAATAGCAACAATATCTATCAAATCAAAATTTGTATTCTCATGAATTGAGAAGAGATCTCCCTAAAGTGAATGGAAGTTTAAGTAAATGCCGTGTGAATAAAGCGAATGGTATAATGAAATATAATTTATTATTTTGTTTAATCACCAGATTATCAGTTACAGTTTTCGCATAGAGTTCTCGCGTCACTTTTTACCCTTTTTTCTCGCATTCATTTCCAACAATGTACTAAACAAATTGAAGATTCTATGTTACGAGATTATCGAAATCTCGATTGCGGAAACCGTGAAAGGATGCCACGAGTTGATTAGCTGATTGATAATCCATTATAAGAAGATAAGAAGGCTTATAACGTAATGCTAAGTAAATAAGGCAAATCGGAGCAATCACGCGCCAAGACGTACCTGCCGATCGGCTGATTTCCATAAATATCGAGGCACACGCGGTATTTAACAAGCAATACGCGCTATTTGTCACTGTTTTCTTTCGTACGCTTCACATTTTGACATCGCGTTGTCATGTTGGCCGCGAGCGCACTTGCAGGTTAAGTTTCCATTCGACAGTGACGCATGATACTTAAGTCGAACCAATATGATCCCGCGCAACAGCTGATTGCTAGACGAATTTCTCTGGCGTTGCGCGTTCAGACAAAGAGCGGTTTTATCTTTGGTTTTATCTTGTTTATCGCCGGTAACGACGTAACGGAAGGATGACACTAGGGTAAGAATCGTATCGAATAATGATAAACAACATGCTGTAAACAGAAGCGCGTCCTTGTCGGAGGTTATGCCTGTGATTATATTGGCCAAGGTGTAGAACAGGCAGACACAGCGTGATTAATACCGGCGTTTATCCGTAATCACGGCAGTTCGTGCAGTTTTCTGCATTCGAATCAGTTTTGTCATAAGTAATATGGAGAAACAGGCTCAGACAAAAAACATGATTCCGACGAAAATAGATAAGAACGAAGAGGAAGAGGGAGATACAAAGATTTTCACGCCGAAGGAATTGCCCAAGGACGACCAAGAAAAACTGCTGGATCATGTGGCTGATAGTCAGGCAATCTTTAGCCAGCAGAAAAGCAAATCCAACCTGACGTTCGAGGAAAAGCGTATCATTGCCAGGAATTTACTGAGCAGGAGTCCATGCTTATTCCTGGCCAAGTTCGGGCATTATCTGAAAATGGAACATCTGAACTATTTCAGGGATAGCACGGATTACGAAACGATATACCATGTGAACCGGCTGCAACGATATTTCAATAATTCTATGCTCCATGTGATTGCCAAAAATAGGAGATATGAGGCATTAAAGCAGCTAATTGAGGAAGGTCAGTATTTCAGCGAGCAAGAGATGATAAAGAGAAACCCATTGCTGTATGAATACTTGGTGGGCCAATACTTGGCAGACAAAGAGAAGGTAGCCATGAATAATGCTAACACGCACAGCATGAATTATGTAGATGTATTCTTGGATACCATCGAGAGGAATCAACTACGGAACAGCCTGATATCTCAGCAGAATAACGAGACTTTAAAGGAAAATTATTCAGATAATGATAATGATGATGATGATGATGACAATGACGACGATGATGATAATAATAATGATAATGATGATGATGATGATGATGATGATGATAATGATGATGATGATTATGATGATGATGATGATGATTATGATAATCGTGAGTATGATTATGATGATGATGATGATGATCATGATGAGGGTGATGATGATCATGATGATAGTGATGATGATAGTGATAATGATGGTGATGATAAAGATGATAGTGATGATGAGAATGATGATTCTGATGATGAGAATGACTATGATGATGATAACGATGAGAACAATGACTGTATTAATAATGATGATAATAATGATGAAGAAGAGGATGATAATAGGAGAAACATTCTTATATGCGACATGAAGAACTTTAACAAACAAGTTCAAGAAACAGATTTACATGGGATAATACATGAAGCCTCTTGTAAGGATAAAAATGAGATATTACAGAGTAATAAAGCACAAAGTAAAAGACAAAAGATACAGTTCCTTAAGGAAGAGTTCATTACGAATATGTATCAGAGTTTTCTGGATGGTAAAGATAAAGATTTCGATTATAGGTATATTTATTATTAATCAATGTTGTAAAATATGATGCGAATTATATATCTCTTATGTACATGTGTAAATATTTAATAAGAAACACAAATTGATAATATGGTTTAATAACACCTAATAGCTTGCATTAAATGTTTCTTACAATGAAGTAAAATTTATGATATATATATATATATATATATATATATATATATATATATATATATATATATATGTATATGCATGTTTTTTAATAATAATTATAAACAAACATGAGATAAACAAATTACTGCTTTACATATTTGGATTTTTTTACAATGCAATAAAAACATCATATGTTCTCATCATAAATTTCTTCATTTGTTTTTCAGCATTGTGGACACTAATGAGATTTACGATAACCTGGAATTGAAAAATCAAGATGAGGAAGAAAAGTATTTCGATTCTGAAACACCTGAAACCATTTCTTTACATAACGAAGAAAACGATAGCGAATTTGAAGATGAGTTGGATGCATATATGAGAACACTTAAGGTTACATAATATTTCACGCATATTTTATCTCACCGTTGACAATGATGATTGGATGATTGTGATTCATGGAAAGACTATTTATTCACATTTATTTATAGGAACAATGACTCCTACAAATCCACATTCTATGGATAATTAGATTTAGCCTCTCATTCATGCATAATATTAAGTTACAATAAATACATATATATATATATATATATATATAAAAAATTGTATATTTGTTTTTCATACAATTGCACTAACCTTTTTTAATTTTTCCAATTTTACATATACCTTTCATATCAAACTTGAGACAGCGGTCTGCATTAACGATATAAAAGTCTACTTATAAGCCAACTTATAAGTTGGAGATACGAAAATTTAATTACTTATGAAAATTTAATATACACGATGCATAAAATTTGGAAAATTAAAAAGAAAGTCGTATGACTTTCTTATCACAGGGCGGTTTCTGATTACATACATGAATAATGCAACATATATATGCATTTGATGCGCCAATGACAGTTGTATGCCAGAACTCTGGTGGAGTAGAGTGTAGCTGGGTGCTTTCTCAGAGTAACAGAGATTCGACAGATAATTGTGTAGATTTTTTCTGGAAGATGGTAAGAATCGAGGAGATTTGAGGGGCATGTTCCGCAGTTTCGCAGTTTCGCTTGCGTGGATGAATATTTTCCCCTGGTTTCGATGCATATTGTGCTAATTATCGCATGGAAAATTACTTTGCGGCATCGTATAGGTTATCTGTCATGAGAAGCTGAAGAATTGTTTCCTGTTGATTTTCTGAAGGCAATAATAGAACTATTATCATAATCTTTTTTATTTGGAAGGAACTTCAAATTTATATAAATTGTGAAAGTACATATGATTCATATAATTTTATTGTATTAAAATTTATCACTGTAAATTGTTAAAAATATAATATCATTCTGTACTGCTTTTTTTATTAAAATAATTATTTTTTAATAAATGATAAGATTTTAGAGTATAATTTGGAAAATTTCCTATCATACCTTATTTTGTCATAATTGTCTGCAATTAATTGCATATATGTACAAATGCATATATGTACAAATGTAAGTAGCATTGGAATAAGTAGTATTAAATGGTGCGCTGTTAAATAGTACTACAAATCATTACATTTCGCTTCTCTATCAATATCCGTTCATTTTTAAGCAAACATTGCTTGTATTATATCCCTGGCTGAAGTTAGTGCATGCTTAAATTAGATGGCTTATCTAGTATGGTACTACCTGCTGTTCCTGGTAGGTATCTCTGTTTTTCTCACAGCCAATGACACCTGCCATAACGGGGATGGAAGAGCAAGAGAAGTTGTTGGAAGATGCGATCGGCGTCGTAAAGGTTCAGGCATTTCAGATGAAACACTGCCTGGATAAGTCCAAACTGATGGACGCACTGAAACATGCCTCTACTATGCTGGGCGAGCTCAGAACTTCACTTCTCAGTCCAAAGAGCTATTATGAATTGTGTATCCTTAACAATTAATTCTAGAAATCTAAATTTGAGTTAATCTTTCAGAATTTAGAATCTGAACATTGCAAATGTTCCTTACGATGATTATTAGATATGGCAATTACTGATGAGCTACGGCACTTAGAACTGTACTTGCTAGATGAATTTCAAAAAGGAAGAAAAGTCACAGATCTCTATGAGTTGGTGCAGTATGTCGGCAATATTGTACCTAGACTGTACGTATTATTTCGTTATAATCCTGCAATATGATTGTTTAAATTAAAAACAATAATTCGACTGATGTCGCAGTTATCTGCTTATCACTGTCGGTTTGGTTTATATCAAAACCACCCCAGGATTGAAAAGGGATTTATTACGAGATCTCGTGGAGATGTGCAGGGGTGTACAACATCCCTTACGCGGTCTATTTCTAAGAAATTATTTGCTGCAATGTACGAGAAATATTTTACCGGATGTTGCTGAAGACGACGATGAGGATGGAACTGTATGTAATTATGTATGCATATAAATTATCTATATGCAATATGATTATACCCAAAACTTCATTTTCAGGTTCGTGACAGCATAGATTTTGTTCTGATGAATTTTGCAGAGATGAATAAGTTATGGGTACGTATGCAACATCAAGGTCACAGCAGGGATAGGGAAAGAAGAGAGAGGGAAAGAGAAGAACTTAGAATTCTAGTGGGAACAAATCTCGTGCGGCTCAGTCAATTGGAATCCGTAACCTTAGATAAATACAAAAAGGTACTCTTTTGCGATTTCTTCCTTTTATTCTTCTAGGTTTATTTTGGGTGTTACTACTAGGAAACTGTTTTTAGCTTGTCTTGCCAGGGATCTTGGAACAAGTAGTTAGTTGCAGAGATGCAATCGCACAGGAATATCTTATGGAGTGTATAATTCAAGTATGTTCTATTATACATATATATTATATTATTTTATTTAAGTAGAATGAATATTAACACGAATGTATCTGCCACAGGTTTTCCCCGATGAGTTCCATTTGCAAACATTAAACGCATTTCTGAAGTCTTGCGCGGAACTGCAAAATGGAGTGAATGTTAAAAATATAATTATATCGTTAATAGATCGACTCGCAGCTTTTAGTCAACGATCAGATGGTGTAGGAGGTCCTGGTAGTCCTAGCCAAGTGCCGGGGATTCCACAGGATGTCAAACTCTTCGACGTATTCAGTGATCAAATCGCAACTATTATACAGGTATTTGTCATATTTGTCTTTCTTTTTATTAAACATATAAAAATGTCATTCGGTGATGTATGGATACTACACAATACCTGAATTATTCCATGATTTTTAATACTAAAGAATTCCTTACTTATCTAGTTTAAGTCTGAGAGTGACTTGAGAAAATTGTTTATCACACAATTTGATTATATACTCATTAAATTTATGCAAAATTCTTTCTTCTTTTACAGACGAGACAAGATATGCCACCTGAAGATATCGTGTCCCTTCAAGTAGCTCTCATAAACTTAGCGCACAAATGTTATCCCGATCGAGTGGATTATGTAGATAAAGTCCTGTTCACGACAGTTCAAATATTCCAAAAGCAAAATGTCGATAAGTAAGCGTAGTTTATCGTACAAATTACATTATTTTATTGTGCATATTATAAAATGCATTAATATTCGTTTCTTTTTCAGACTCGAATATAATAGTGCCGTTTCAAGAGAATTAGTGAGATTAATGAAAATCCCTGTAGATAATTATAAAAACATATTAATTGTATTAAAACTCGAGCATTATGCGCCTCTCTTGGATTATTTTGATTATGAGGGCAGAAAGTCGCTTGCCATTTATATAATAACGAACATTTTGGAGAACGAAACATTGATACCAATGCAAGAGCAAGTAGATGCGGTGCTGTCCATGGTATCGCCCTTAGTGCAAGATCAACCAGATCAACCCAATATAGAGGAAGATCCCGAGGATTTTGCCGAAGAACAAGGATTGCTCGGCAGATTGATACATCACTTCAAGTCAGAAACGCCGGATCAGCAGTACATGATACTGAGCGCTGCGAGAAAGCACTTTAGCACTGGTGGTAATAAAAGGATAAAGTTTACCTTGCCGCCCATTGTTTTCCAAAGTTATCAGCTAGCTTTCACGTACAAAGCACTGAAAGATCAGGTATGTGCACACTTTTATGCAAATATGATGAAATCGGATATGATGAATTAATATCTTCTCTTATTTTACAGGACGAGATGTGGCAGAAGAAGTGTCAAAAAATCTTTCAATTTTGTCATACGACCATTACCGCACTGATGAAGGCTGAGCTTGCTGAGCTACCCCTAAGACTGTTCTTACAAGGCGCGATCGCTATTGGTGAAATTCGCTTCGACAACTTTGAGATGGTCGCGTATGAATTCATGAGTCAAGCGTTCTCGATATATGAGGACGAAATTAGCGACTCAAAGGCACAACTCGCTGCGATTACTTTGATCATCGCCACATTCGAGCAAATGAGCTGCTTCGGTGAGGAAAACGCGGAGCCCGTGCGAAACCAATGCGCCTTATATGCCAGTAAATTATTGAGGAAGCCCGATCAATGCAGAGGAGTGGCTACTTGCTCGCATATATTTTGGTCGGGAAAATCTTTAGCTACGGGCGGAAAAGAGGTTAGACAAACGTAGACCTTACGCCATCCGTTCGAGAAGGGAAATTATAAAAAAATCATGTACAATTTCAGATGCAGGAAGGGGGCAAGGTGTTAGATTGCTTGAAAAAAGGCATTAGAATAGCGAGCCAATGCATGGATACGTCAGTGCAAGTGCAATTATATGTAGAATTGTTGAACCATTACATATATTTCTATGAAAAAGGAAATGCAGCTGTAAGTATTCCGATTACGGAGTAATATAATTTAATTTCTTTTCAATTTACTCTTAAATCTCTTCTTTTTCCAGGTAACTGTGCAGATATTGAATCAAGTCATCGCGAAAATTCGGGAGGAGCTTCCCAATTTAGAAGCTAGTGAGGAAACGGAACAGATACAGAAGCATTTAGCAAACACATTAGAACATTTAAGAAATAGAATGGAGTCGCCAGATTCTGATGGACTTTCTTATCAAGGCCTTGTCCTTTAACAGTGCGAAAGCAGCATACTGTAATTTTGTATATAAAGAATTTCTAGAATATTTTGGACAATATTTTGGATGGTTGCGGCAACGATTAATCTTGATCCTGATCAAGTTAATTTTTATTCTGCACTTTTTTAATGTAGAGAATTATGGTATAAAGATGAACGACGCGTGCGAATCGCTAATTTTGGATCAATTAATTATGATTGTTGTTGCAACTAATTAATAGTTCTGGGATTACTTCTCAGTTTATAAATGAATATTTAAATATCGAATTACCTGTGCAAGATTATTTGTTAATGTATCGGGTATATATTAAAATTATTAGAATTGTATCTATATTTGTTTTAATACAAAAATTTATTATATATAAATGTAATATATTTATTTAAAATCTAATTAATTATTCTTATAAAATTGTCAACATTTTAAAAATTGCATAAATTATGAATGTATATATATCCTTTCTTTAAATAATTATTTTGAAACTTATATATATATAATAAATATTATTATTATATATATAATAAATACATTTGAAGATTATATGTAATTAAGATTATAAGTAATGCGAGTATATTAAATTAAAAAAATTTCTAGATCAAATTAATAATTATTCATTATGTATTCTTTATATGTATTCTAATATATTCTTTTTTCTTAATTTATTTAACTTTGTGTTTATATGTTATATTAAATACTGACAATATCCATAGATGGATTATTAAATCGATTTATACTATACGAAATACCTTTTGTCGCGTATTTAAATAATTTTGTGTCTCATGGAGCAGGAGTTAACAGAAGTTATAAGAAGTGGCAGGAAGTAATTAAGTGAAATAAGCATTAGAATTTAAATTTAAATTTGAATTTAGATTTGAATTTAACTTTAAGCTAAGATATATGATAAATAGTATTACTGGTGCCATCTGTTGCATATGATAGAAAACAGATTCCTGATAATTCATGATATTTGACAGACACGTGCTAATTGTTCACAATTGTTACTTTTAATCTACTAAAAGTACGTATTTTTAAAGACAAATGGGTAAAGGACGAAAGAATAAACCGAAAAAGAATTTCGCCGAAAAACGTCGCGAGAAACAAAAGGTACAATTCTTTATTATATGAAAAGTGTGAACATTTTGACAGGTTATATTTATAACAGATTATATTACAATTTATAGATGTTTTTATGCAGCTTTCAGAGAATTTTAATTTTTTCCTTATTCGATTCAGTATCCGACAATATATTCCTAAAAAACCTGTTAAAATGTAATTAACGTTTCTAGAAAAAAAATGAATGGAATAACACAGCTCAAAGAAGTTATGCTGATATCATCAGAGATAACAAGGACTTTGAAAATTATTATAAAACACAAGGAATAGTTCCAGAAAATCAATGGGACGCATTTCTCGACACTATGAGGACTAATTTACCGGTTGCTTTTCGTATTACTGGTTCAAAAGCTGAAGCTAAGGCTCTACTAGAGATAATTAAGAGTGATTTCTTCAAAGAAATTTTGAATGCAAATTTACATAGTGATAAGGAAGATTCTAATGAATCAAAGACGATATTACATAGTTTGCCTTTTTATCCGGAGGAACTGGCTTGGCAGTTACAATTAACTAGAAAAGATATCAGACGTTCAGAAGCTTATTTCAGGCTACATAATTTCCTCATCGCTGAAACGAACAATGGCAGTATCAGCAGACAGGAAGTAGTCAGCATGGTACCTCCTTTAGTCTTGGATGTCAAACCTTCACATAAGGTATCTTTCTGAAAAGATTAGAATCTCCATAAACTAGAAATTCTAAACAAAATAAAACATGCAATAAATTTTGCAGGTTCTTGACATGTGTGCAGCACCAGGCTCGAAAACAGCACAACTCATAGAAATGATACACGCGGACGAGGGAAACATTCCACCAGGTGGTTAACAAGTTAGGTTACTTCAATAAATATGCATTATGTGAAGTTTGATATTAAAATTCTATTTCAGAGGGTTTTGTAATAGCTAACGATCTCGATAACAATCGTTGCTATATGTTGGTACATCAAGCTAAGAGGCTTAATAGTCCAAATATTCTTATAACGAATCATGACTCATCAATTATGCCAAACTTCACGATGACGAATCAGAATGGTACAAAAGACACGTTAAAGTAAGTAATTCGATAATATCTCAATCATTGCACTCTCATCAAGATTTTTAATCTTTTGTTTTCTGATAGATTTGACAGGATCCTTGCGGACGTTCCATGTAGCGGTGATGGTACTATGCGAAAGAATCCAGATATATGGTGCAAGTGGAGTCCTGCTAATGGCAGTAATCTACATGGGTATATATAATATATTTCCTTTTCAAAAATCATTAATAATAATGCAACGTGTGCTAATTTTTATTTTTTTAAAGAATTCAATACAGGATAGCGAGGCGTGGCTTAGAAATGCTGGCGGTTGGTGGAAGAATGGTATATTCCACATGTTCGTTAAATCCTATTGAAAATGAAGCAGTGCTTCACAGGCTTCTGTGTGAGACCGGAGATTCCGTTCAATTGATTGACTGTAGAGATTTGGTACCGGGATTGATATGCGATCCTGGTTAGTTTTAGAAGAAACAATTCATCAAATATTTATTTAGAATAGATTTTTATAATAGACATTCTCTGCAATCAGGTGTCACGCATTGGAAACCGGCATCTAAAAATTTACAGTATTACGACGCTTGGGACGATGTTCCAGAACAATGGCAAACACAAGTACGGCCAAAGATGTTTCCTCCGGACGCGAAGGAAGCTTCCAAGTTTCATCTCGAGCGCTGGTAAATACAGAGTAAATTATAAAATTACATAAAATTGCATAATTGATGGAAAGCGCTGTATCTATAGGCTGTACTCTCATTTTGTCAATTGTATATAGTATGAGAATATTACCGCATCATCAAGATACTGGCGGTTTCTTCGTGGCTGTACTGGAAAAAATGAAGTCGCTACCATGGGAGAGCGAAGCTAACACAGTAAATCAAAGCATGCAAAATTCAGGTGACAACGAGAAGGAAGATAAGCCAAATCTTGAAGATGAAAATGCATCAGATGCGAAGTTTTCGGAAAATAAGAAAAGAATACTAGAGGAAGATAAAAAATTACGGGAGTCACAAAGGAAGCGAAGAAGAATCGTCGGTTATAGAGAGGATCCATTTGTTTTTTTCAAGGATGAAACGGAGGATGTATGGCAGTCTATCAAGTAAATTCTAGTTTCCTCTTCCACTGCTTAATTCACTTGCTATTTGAATGAACTTTTTCACGTTGTTCAATGTGCTCTTAGAGATTTCTATGGTATATCCGATGACTTGAACCCACGATGTTTGCTGGTAAGATGTCATGAAGGAAAAAAAAAGAATATCTACTTCACATCGGCGGCGATTCGTGATTTAATAATATCTAACATGGATAAAGTCAAAATGATCAACACTGGTGTCAAGACTTTCGTGCGGTGTGACAACAGGAACATGAACTGCGCCTTTAGGCTTGCTCAGGAGGGATTACAGAGTGTCGTGCATTATGTGAGCAACGGTAGAAAAGTCCTGATATCAAAGGAAGACCTGATAATGCTCTTGCAAAACGACGATCCGCATACACCACCTGAAATTGTAAAGCTAAGTCCGGATACCCAGGAACGTCTGAAGGATTTCGGTAAATGCGAATAATAATAATGTTTAGTCTTGCACGAAATATAATATGCACAAGTATTACTTGAAAAATATATTTCATTTAAGCAATCGGAAGTTGTATACTGTTATACAATGAAGAGAAGACTGACAATGTAAACCCGCTGAATCTCCAGTTGGTGGGATGGAGAGGAATAATGTCTCTTAGGGCATACGTGCCTACTTGCGACGCGATTCATTACTTGCGGCTTTTGGGAGCGGATTGTTCTAAATTTGGTAGGTGTAACGTAATACAGTATCGTACTATCGTGGAAGGATATAATCACTTACGCTACGAAATATTTTGCAGAGAAAAACAAATTCGAGGAGAATCGCGCGGCCGCATTAGTCGAGGATGCGAACAACGACGACAATGAAATTGAAGATTCTGAAGAAAAAGCTGCGACGGAAAACGGCGATTATATAGAAAAGTTCGACGATACGCAGACACCAGTCGAAACAAATGATTTGACTATTACGACATAATCCAACTTTTTTAAACTTTGACTTGCTCTTGCTGCGCGCTATATATAATACTTAAATTATATTTTTTATTTAACAGGAATATCTTATCTGATCTAAATAAATATTGATTAATATCATTCCGTTATAAACCATACTACGGTTTGATTACAATTTGGTAAAGAATGCGATTATTTCTTTAGAATAAAAATTTCAACAATGAAAGAATGATAAAATGATTATTTTTACTGTCCATTCTCTATGAGAAGTAACTATTTTATGAAATTACATGCATTGCTTAGTAACATCCTTGAGCAATGAACAAGGAATTCTCCATTCCTTAATGTCTACTTTACGCATCTCGACATAATAGTAGTAGTATAGTATAAACTCCATTATAAATGTGGCCGGATGCAAAGGAATCGTTAATTCGGAAATGACTCGCTGCTCGATATCATTATCTCTAATAATTGATTAATGCAGCTCTCCTCACAAATGCCCTAAATATCAATGCGATAACGATAGACAGAATGGAACCTGTTAACAACTCCTAATATCTCGTATCTTGTTCCGTACCGTACCATCTCGAAGACTGGCTCAATAAGATCGTTTATTTCTCTTTAGATGCTAGGATCTTTTCCGCCAACTTACGATTAAAAATACTCTCAATATGGACCTCTACGAATAAAGGACGGGTACTGCTATAAAAACCATTTAAATATAGGTACAAACATGAAAAACGCTGGACAGTTCGTAACGTATACGTAAACTATAAAATAAATTAAATCAAAATTCTTCTAAGTTTCGTCGGGTTCCTCTGTCGGCTGCGAGGTTGATGCCTGATGCTAGTAATTCCTGCCTGTCGGTGATGTTAATTTGCCACTAAGATTTTGCGAGTTAGATGGGGATTTCGAACCTGCAATCATACAGATAAATCTTAGATTTAATTACGTTAATATGGCTCCTACTTCTCGCATTTTACGATTGACATATATTTATCTGACATTCTGAATCATCGAGAATATCGTTACTATGAATAATTGTATCGCAGAAACTTATTTCATACGTGATAAGTATTTAATAATGTATCGATCGATTCGGAATACTTCAAATTTTGCGCTACTCGTAGATCGTTAGTGCTATCTATAATTTTAGTTTGGTATTCTTAGCCAATTTAAATTTAAATTTAAATTTAAATTCAAATTAAATCCAAATTGAGCAGCTAACTTCATTTCGTTATCATCTGCGATTTTCGGCTATCCTCTGTGCTCCTGTTCATTTCTGCTCTGTGACACAAATTTAGGACTTGCGTGACTCGCATAGTATAAAATCAACTCAATGTCTACCGAGTACCTCGATATTTTCATTGAACCGAAGCAGAAAGCATCATATTATATTTATCATAGCTAGGTGAAATAATTCGCTTGGTAAATTAAAGATTTATTAAGACTTACAACTTTTTCCACCCTTGCTTCGTGGATTATTTATGCATGGATGTTCTCCCATAAGATGTTCCCTCCACTTATTCTGATTAACTAAAGTTGAACAGAGAGGACAACGCTCGTATCCCTCAATGGGCTCTAAAATAAGAATTAAGAAGTTGTTCGTTGTTGCTTTAGATGTATAAATGATAATTATGATAATGCGCTTGCATACTCGTGCACTTCGTGTCTTGCCCGTGAATCTCGAATGTATTCTCATGCACCGCCTGTTTACACGTCTCGCATTTTACATAATTACTCCTCATATCGCATTCATCTGTAAAGAAACATTTATAAAATATAAAATGCAAGATTTAATAAATTCAGATTGCATATAAAAGAGTTATAGTTTTCGATTAGCACACGTTCTTTTACACATTTCTGACATAATTTGTTTGCTCATAGAATATCTCTCGATGTTAAATGCAATGTATTAAATGTTCATGTACTTACTCAACAAATGTAGATTCAAGTAGGAAATTTCGACAACTTGTTTACAGGCTTCGCACTTAGTTAACATAGGACATGTCCTCCAATAATGTATGTTCAGACCCTCTTCGGAATACACTTGACCCTTCGACAGGCAAAATATGCACATTCTGACAAACGAGACAGGCGTCAGAACAACTTCTCGTTAACAATACGACTGATTAATCGATCCACACGGTCACTTACTTATCTCCCTTGTAATCGGTACTGTTCTCGGACGGAGATGTGATACTCGTTGAACTGCCGGTGCTTACGACCGGGCTCGATCTCGAGGGCGACTTAGTTAAATTGACAACATTATTCTCCGTAGATTTAGTTCGCGTAGGCGTCGTTGTTGGTTTGTGGGTGGATTCGGTTTCCTTCTTCCTCTGTAATCGATATTCGAAGGTAAGAGCATTCCGGTTTAGGCATGCGATCGGATAAACGATTCTCGCGTACCTGAAGATCGATCAGATCGAACTCGTGGAAGAGCTGACGATACAGCAGATTCCGTCGCGTTATGTCGTCGTCAGGCGGCAATTGTTTTCGTACTAGCCGCGGGTTTACCTTGTACACCAACACGAGGATCCTCTCAGAGACCTTTCGCACCGCCTCAGCCGGATGGTGCAGACCGGAAGAACCTAATTCGGATAACGTCCGACATGTCAGCCCGCTACAACAGTTACAATACCTTATCAGAGTAATTGCGTTTTAATATTATCTACGATCGATCTTGAGGAAGGACCTCTGCGAATGGACCGAATAGATGGAGAGAGATGATCATGTCTCGACGGCAGAGGTCCGCGACTCCTCAAAACGTTTTATAATTCTCATGCGACTCATTCTCGTGCATGCATACATCCTGAGGATATCGTTCAGAATCACCTTTGCTTCTCGGTAGAGATGCCATGGCTCAAGATCAGCTGCTCCACCATCTCCAATTGGCTCAACGCCTGCCTCTGATGCGTGCTGCTATTCACCGGTCTCGTCAGGTGCACCGGGATGATATGTAACTCCCGTACACACTTACAATCTGCCATGCTCAGGATTGTGTGTACTGCCATATTGTGTATTCTCGGCGAGGTATCTCCGGATTTCGTTAGGAGTTCCGGCAGCAAACGCTCGACGCTTCTGGCTATCTCCGCCGAAGATACCCTGGACAGTTCATTGCCAGACCAAAAGTGGAGTTTGATGGAAACAATAACGTAACGTTTCTTTATTTATTGCGCATTAAGAAGAGTTTACCTGTCCGCGGCAAATTCGGAGAAAAAGAGTCTGATGAGTTGTGCGGCTAGACTGTATACGCTGAAGACCTTGTCTCTGAGTGCTCTGTGCAACAGCAGAATCGCCGCCCTAGCTGTTTTATTCGGCGAATGCTTCGATACCTCCAGATCAAAAGTCTTCAGTTCCTCCTTCAGTTGCATCAGTCCTTCCTCCTTGTCCGTGAATTGCTTCGAGTAGAACTTTTCCACCTGCGTGCACGCAATCGTTGTTATTCGTGTGTCTATGCAATGTTTCAACGATTTCATTACCATCTCCATTCCGAAGACTGCGATGGGTAATGCGGCCTGTTTCTTCTCCCGATCATTAAGTTTCGAAGTGACTTTTGTCTCCGCATTGTCCAAGTGGCATTCCCTGGTGAACTCGTTCGTGTGCGAACTGAAAATAATCGTTGATAAATTCTTTTACATCGTGTTTCGATGACAACAATGATGCTTCTCGAGATTTTCTTACTGTCTAAGAGCGGGAATAGTTCTCTCCTCGTAAGCCTCGTAGCTCGAGCGAAGGGCTGGGCCTGCTGATTTAGCTTTCCGCCTGAGGGATCCTTTATTGCAGTTACTCTGTTTCTCGAGGACACCGTTAGTGGGGTTGTCGGTTACCTCTGAAGGAAGCATTGTAATATATAAAGAGATCTCATCGTTACATGAACTCGCGTAAATTCTAAAAATTGAGATCAGTAAATTAAAGACATTCTTCAATCAGCTTTACCAGGGCTGTTAGATTTCTGACGTAGCGGCGATACAGGTGGCTGACGTGCGGGACCAGTGGGTGACAAGGCACCATCGCGATTTGGCGGAATAACCAGTCTCGGGGGTGACGTTACGTCATCGGTCGACGTCACTGTGTTCGAGGTACATGTGTCAGCCGACATCGACTCTTTCTCGTCCGATAGATTGTTCTTCTCTACAGGCTGCATCAATAATTTAATGGATTAACAGATCAATAGCTAATTGGTCAACATCATCGTCGCGGAACTTCATCACGTCTCTACTCACTCCGTGAATCTCGAGCAGATTGTGTATCTCCAATGACTGATAAACCTGCTGTCTGTACTGTTGAGCCTGAGCCTTCTTAGCCTTAGCTTTATCATAATCCTCGAGGGCTATCGCGTACTTCTTCTCCAGTTCGTATTTGCCCAGTCGCTCACCCGCCTTCTTCAGGTTCTCCATCGCTACTTTCAGCTTCGATGCGTACTCGAATCTCTCCTCTTCCACGGCCAGCAGTTTTTTCGCCTCCATCTGTCTTATGATCTTGGCCACTTCTCGATCTACGTACATCTCAAACGCCAGGTCATCGTAGGGTGACGTATAGTGCGGATTATATGGAGCGTCACCTTGTCCGGACAGTTCCTGGCCATATGGCTCGCCAAGTATATTTATGGCGATGAGACCGACCTGAGGAAAGAACTGATTTTAGAATTCTTTGCCCCAAAATCCGCATAAATCTCACTATATCTTATTGATTCCAGATCAACTGGAGAAATAGATTATCAAAAGTTGTGCCTTCCATAGTAATCGCGTTGTACCTGACAATGAATGTTGTGCGCATTACTGTGCGGTTTGTGAAGTCTGAGCTTCAGTGACAATGCTTCCGTCTCTGGAAGAGCTACGCTTTTCAGCTCCCTGCTCTTGTAAAGAGTCGAGCCATTATCGGATAGTGTGATGTAGCCCAAGTAACTAAAATCTGTCGAAGCGGATGCATTTTCTTCCCTTGTTGTCCAGATCTCCAATTTCTCAGCTGCAATCAGAATAGATTCAACTCGTTTCAGAACGAAAGATTCACGCTAATGATTTCCATCCGGGAAATTTACATCCGGGTACGATTCGGCCGTATCGACAGTTGGCACGATTCTCTTGCCAGTCCGCTACGGTTTCATTTCCGGCAAATTCCGGCTCTTTCCGGAGGAAGAGAGCGAGAGAGAATGGAAAGACTATATAGCCTCGGGAAATCACGGAAAGCGGGCTCGTTAATTTGATTTTCGTTATCAGCAAATTGCTTCTCAGTCGAAACATCGTTTCAACGGACAATGAGCAGTTTTAATCGCATTAAGAGGGAAAAGCGACTCGCGTCTAATGCTATTTTCGTTTATTTTTTGGAGAATGAATTCGATCATAATTCATCAGTTTGCGAAAAAGATAGTGCTTTAAAACTTACGGATAAGATACTGATGTGCCAAGACTTGTATTCTTGTAAGCTTCGTGGGACCATGAAGACGTAGGATGAGTTCCTGAGGATACGTACAGTTCTTTGCACTCTGCCAGCCTCTCACTGTCGGCCCGTGAACGTTAAGCTCTAGAGACGAGTGTCTATCCTCCTCGCCTGGAAAATGGATCTCAGAGAGTGATCGAGAGCCTCAATGACCTTATCGTAGAGATGAGAATACGCATAAAATCATTTCGAAACAGTTCGATATTATTTGATTTTAAACGCGTATATCTTCTATTCATCGTTTTCTCTCAAGCGCTACTCGTTGAAGTGTAGCGGAAATCATTCTTACAAAATTAAAATGCAATAGGGCAATTGCTTTGCATACATGTGACTTTATTATTTGTTGATGATAAAAGCAGATATTTATTTGTGAGCATTCAATCAAAATGTCAATCGAGAGCTGTATGTCGATCGAACATGCTCGCGGAAGTTTTTGTTGCGCTTTACATTACTGAATTATTGATACGCGGTTGCATAGTGTCGGATACATTATCGGATAGTTTACTCGAGCTTTCTTTTCATTATTGTCGCCAGGTTTTTATTCGCGTTTTCAGCGTTTATCGCCGGCTTGAATCATCAAAACTAGATCGGTTCGCGATTCTACCTCGTTTGCTCTTTAGACCTTCAAGGTACGTCTTTCAAGGAATGCAGCGCAGTATGCACCGTCACGCGATACTGCAGTTTTATGCACGATTTATAACATAATTAACAGAATGTATGCATCGCGGTCGTCTCGAATCCGTGCCATTCCGTATTCACGATGTGAGACATTTCTGTTACCAGAACGCGTTTCTTGCATCTGACGCAAATTGTCCGTATCTGCAAGATTCGCGAAACACGTGCCGTGCAATCAAAGGATTGGATTTCTGCTTCTCGCAGAAAAATCAATGCATCCGAATATGCGATGAAAGAGAAGAGAGGGAGGGAGAGAGAGAGAGAGAGAGAGAGAGAGAGAGAGAGAGAGAGAGAAAGATGCACCGAAACGTGGCGGTTCCGGCGAAATTGCGGCGTGCCGTCGCGACCGATATAGCTGAGAATTATACGGACCTGGGCCGCGCAGGGTGAATTTCAGAGCGCAATGAGAGAGAAAATTCTGAAAAGAATTTTGATTTCCACGATACTGATCGAATATCTCACACAAGATGTGTGTCCCAAGATATTCCGGATATTAATACAAATCCCAGTTAACTTCAGCTAATTTTTATGAGACCGGCTACAAATTGCGGCTTCTTGCCATCTTGCTGAGGGTAACACCCCGCATTAAGCAATCGCCGCGTTACGCGGATTAGCGAAACGGAGGACAATCTCGGTTGAATTATTAGAGCGACCTAATTCCACTCAAAGCCGGGGATTCGAGATCCGAGCGGTTCCCAGCCCTTTTCCGATCACTGCCCGAGGTTAGCTCGCGATTTACTTCATAATTCTGACCGTCTTACTCGTGGCATAGACGACGTTGAATCCGACTTTCCTTGGCATATCGAGGGCTGCTGAGAGTGACGATCGACGAGACGAGCAACTAGCGACCGAAATATTACACTACGAAAAGCGCACGGGCGAGCGAGCCAGGAGGAACACGGAGGGACACGTCAAAATCTAAAAGGCACAGCCATCTGCAAGCTCGATAAAGGGGGAGCTTGCAAGTTTCACCCCGGCGCGCAGGTCACCTACAGTGGCCGTCCGGCCGCGGCGAAGCTTGCGACAGAACTGGCTTCGAGTTGGGAACGCCGTCTTCGCTGGCGGGTTGAGGTTGAATTTCCTACGAAAAGGCATGCGTATACTCGCGATTGTACGCCCTCGCACACGTTGTTCTATATACGACACAGCTCAAAAGAGGCGTCTCGATGCCGCCTATGTCGATGATGGTTCCCATGTAATAGTCTGCTGCTCTCACGACAGAAAGGGACGAATCCGAAATCGGAGATTTAATAGAAATTCATTCTTATCGGATTGTGAAAGGTCAAGGGTTGATCTCCGCGATGATCGGACTGTCTCCTGCGCCTTCCTATTTTCGTCCGTTTGCACGGAACGCTTCGCAATTAAAAATATATTATCTTTCTCGATCGCATATCTGGAAATACATTTCATATCGAAATTCTTGAATCGAATTAATTAATATGATATATTAGTGCTTGAATATAAAATTAAATTTCAAATAAATTAGGTATTGAAATATTTAATTATTCCAATTTAAACATTGTTTATCGATACATTTATTTCTTTCTCATAGAAATCGAAATTTTCAAGTAATCGTGACCTCGATTAACTGAGATCATATTTGAGAATTCCCAAAACAAGTTATTTTTAAGGATTTCGCTCTTCACAATTTATCTCTTATATGCGATGTTTATCTGCTTAATTGATATACTTTACTGGCGCCTCGCGTCCTACTCAAGTTTACTTCGGTCGGAACATTAGCTATAATTTCATAATGGATCAATAAAGGAGGTTGCATGACGTCAGAGGGTGCGCCGAGGATGGACGAGCCCACCATAATAGTTGCTTCTTTTTACTGTTCGTGGCCACGTGTAGGCACACGTGTCACGTTAAAGTAACCTTGATTCTTTTCACGCAAAAACACACGACTCATGCAAATATTGCATGAAAATATTTGGGTGACAATCCGGCATGATTCAATGACAGGATATTTTTATTCAACGATGCGCGTTGCGTCCGACTATTCAAAGCTCACGTTGTAATTGATGTTTTGCGACAAGCATGCTTTTGAAAACATAATTAAGATTATATAAAACGGTATCGTAATACTTTATTAAAAATGTATTGTCACATTTATGTACATATATATACATACATACATACATACATATATATTCGTAGTAAATTAATAAAAAATCTGGATCTATATATGATCAGGAGGATCGATGTTACTCTAAAAGAGGAATGGGATTTTTATTTATTTAAAGGAATGTTATATATATATGTGTTATATATTCCGTTACGTAGTAGCAAAGAGATAGAGTAGGCCTTTCGCAAACTGAACGATTTCGGAGCGACCCAGTTTGGACTGCCCGTAGATCCTGTCAACGAACGTAATTGACACCTCTCCTATCGTATAATTGAATTGCCTAGCCCTAACTATCATCTCCATCTGGAACACGTATCCCTTCGATACGCATGACTGTATCAGCTTCTGCAGCACGTCCTTCTTATACAGTCTGCAATAACGAAATCATTTGTAAGTGGAACCACGAGATATCAAGATTCGAATCAAGATTCGAATCAAGTCTGCAAAGGGATCCACCTGAAGCTACCGGTGAGATCGCTTACGCCAGGTCTCAGCAAGATCTCTGTTAAAAAATTTGCAGTTCTGCTAATTAATTTCCTCTTAAAGTCCCAACCGTAAACGCCGCCACCTTTCATGTATCTCGTGCCACTGACTATGTCCAGGTTCAGATACCGCTGCAGTTCTATCATTTTCGGGATGAATTTAGGCTGAAAAATAGAACGCGTTCTGTTTTACATTGCGGATATGCTTGAACGTCATCAAGTCGCATTTCTTTAACATGATGTGTACATGATGCGACAAGTCGGCATCCATGATAACGATGAAATTCCCAGTCGCGTATTTGATTCCATGCATATATGCGGTGCCCAGACCTAGTTTTTTCTCTCTAGGCTTCAAGATTATCTTGTTCTCGCCGTAAACATGTTGCAACTGTTTCGCCATGTCCAGAGTTCCGTCCGGAGAACCATCGTCGATCACGATGATCTCATAGGCGAGCTCGCTGCAATGTAATTGTATTTTTGATCTTCTCATTCGTAGCCGCGCAATTGATCGATCCTTCCTAAATTAGTCTGCCCCGTTATCAGTCACGCTAGTCACCTAGTTACCTCTCCTCCATGTATTTTATGATAAGCCATATCACTATCGGCAGATTTTCCACTTCGTTATAGGTAGGAAGCAGGATGGAGTATTTGTCATTTTTGTGCAGTTCTGTTATGTCCCTCTTCACCTGTTCCTTGTTTACCATTTTGACGGCTCTCTGAACAATGACGTGTCACCGAGTAACAAGAATCGCTCATTCCAGCAAGTAGCAAGACTCTCAGCTGGACTGCCAGCTATTAGCATGACTGCAGCGCCACCTGAAACGACCGCCATTTTCAAATTGGATAAATCTCATCCTATAAAGTAATAAATTTTTTGAATGATTTTAAAGATTCTAGTATTTGTTCTTCTGCTGTAATATTAAAATTCTTACATACGATTCAATTCGACAAACTCAATACGCGATGTATGCACGGCATTAAATAAGAATTGTTTCATTAGCATCACTTTATCACAGATAATTATTGTTGTGATATAAAAATGATTGTGATATAAAAGTACATCATTGTAATGAAATATATACATAACTGAAATAGGTACATAACTGGAACGGCGCGATCAACTGGAATGATGGAAAGTGCGAGTTAAACGCGTGTAATTAAGTAATTGCGCGCATCAAAGTAATTGTGCAAGTCTCCGAAAGAGCAGCTGGAAAAATTAGGAGAAATTCAAGAGAAAAATGTGTTTGATAAAACGACTCTTGCACTCCCATCAAATTTCAAGCTCTCATTATCCTCGTAACCCTCGATCTATCTTTACGATCTATTTATGCAATTAATTTTATTTATACCATTTATGTGAATCCTTTTATGATTGCCGCTAGAAAAAGTACGCTCGATACGGAACGAACGTTACGGCAGAGACGCGCTTTCTCGCATTCTCGTATTATATTTTCCGTACAATCTGGAATAATTGCATTGCGCACATTGTGCGTAATTGCATTTCAGTGATCACTTTATCGCATTTCCTACACTGGCCGCTATTATCGGCTATTGCTTTGCATAATGGTCGATAATCGCTTATCATCGAGTAACGAGACTATGAGCATTCCGCAAATATCCGCGAAGATGCACACCCACACACGCGCGATCGGCACGTTCGCACACAAATATACATATTTCATATATATTTGGTCCATTGGTCGCTTCCGCCGCGCGCGACAAAGGTCGGCTAACCGACAGTGCCGGTCCATCAGTATCCGACACCCTCAACGAAACGTTTGTCACATGTGACCCGTTATTTTGGCGATTTGAATAATTTATGAGATAACTCGTGCATGCGATCAGTCGTTACGTAACATACAGGAAACGTACTTTTTCACAGAGCACTGATTCCGTCGATCAATGGAGAAGTAATCGGACAGATTCGCTGAAATGTGTTAATCGCCTTGATCGATAGAATCCCACGTTTCGTCTCATGGACTGCTGGTCCATTTCTACATCTCACGTTTCGCTCGTTCGAGCGTGTGACTTTCCCGAATGCAATTTTCATATATATTCATCCGAATTTACATGTTTTTCTACGCGGAAGCGCGAAATCAAATCTCAATGCTTCTCGGATCTCCGTCCATCCGTTGCCGTACCTCTCGCGCCACCGCGGAGGGTTGAAACGGCCCTGGCCCGTTGATACACCCTTCACCCCGCGGGGCAACGTGAGCGTTTACACCGACGTGCCCCACCGCCGCCACCGCCGTCGCCGACCTCGAGATATCCGAGGAGTAGCCGCCGCTCCGAAGCAAACGACGCCGCACTCTACGGTCGGTCGCTGACGGATCCGGAGTGCTCGTCTCTGTACTCCGATCGGTGTGATCGGTGTATTGTATCTTGCGCATATTATTCGCACAAACGGTGTCGTCGGTACGTAAAATCGGCGTTGCGACGGTTCGCACGCTCGCATCTTCCGCGAAACGATCGCGGACGACGCCGATCTCACGGAAGCAAATCGGTTTCGCGAAATCGTCTGCTTATGTGTGTGTGTGTGTGTGTGTGTATGTGTGTGTGTGTGTGTGTGTGTATGGTGGAATGTATCGGCTAAGTGATCGTGTCATGTGTGCATGTATGCCGATCTGTCGCGATCGGCCTTTGCCAGCCAGGAAGCTGGCCAGTTCGGCAAGACGCGGTCGCCGCTGCCCGCTGGACCTCGATGGACTCGTTTGGACCAACAACGATCTTTGTGTTCAATCGGTGCACGGGCAGAACCGAGCTACGCGACCGAGATCTGGGATGACGATCCCGTGCGCGTCTCCGCGTCGTCCTTAATTATTCTTCCAAGCTCCCGGCAGATCTCGGCATGGGGGAAGAGAGTCTGCGTGGACCCTTTTTTTATACGCTCCTCCGCTTACTCCGTGGTCGCAAGATTTCGCTCTTTTTGTCGCCACGATTTCGTTGGCCACTGACTTTTTCTCTCATCGTTTTGCATCGTCATGCAGATGGTCGCAGCCGTTCAGCATCCAGCGGACTGTTCCTCTTTCTTTCTCCTTTCCTTGCTGCGAGATATCATCCGCGCGATCAACAGACCGCGAGCCCCACGGATCTGTTTCTCTTTCAAAAATTTTCGGCTCTCCGACTCTGCGTAGTCCTTTTTTCTCCGGCTTGTGGTTTCCCACATGCAGCCGTGTTACGTGAAACGGCAAGTAACATAAGTGCTGATGTCAGTTTATGAATTTTCGACGCGATCAATCGAGCGACATGCTGGCTGATGACAATACAAAAGATCGGACAGTAATTTCTGACCGCGCGGTAGGTTCGTCACGGGAGGAGGACGGGCAGGGGGAGAGGGTGGATGAGGGGATTGAGGGCGTGAGGGGGGCATGTCGTGCGTGAATTTAGCGGGGGTCCACGAACACCATCGTGGTCGCCTGGCTGGCTCCGAGGCTCCGGATGGCAGCATGGCGCTCACGGTTGCGAGGGGTAGATTGAACCGCTCCGCACCCTGCGATCAATAAACTCGCCGAGAGGGAGCAGCCCCGTGACGAGCCGTTCAACTCCGCCACATTCTGGTCCCCCCTTCTCTCAACCCCCGCGTCCGCCCCTCTGCCTCCCTCCTCGTACTCCTCTTCTGCTTTCGTTGTCCCCGCGACCGTTCGCTGTTCTCCAACCCCTTGCTATCAACGATTCAGCACGTGCACTTCTACTCGCTTCCGTGACGAGATAGCACTCTCACGCTTTTGAGGATTATCGCGGACCAATGAACGCCAAAGGCTTTTCAGAATTTTCCTAGCGACTTTAACCCCTGCTTCTTGCCGCAGCGGAAGAACGCAGGATTGCGGGAAACATCTGGCGATTTTCTCTTAGTAGAATCTTCGAAATTTGTCTCTCTCTCTCCCTCTCTCTCTCTCTCTCTCTCTCTCTCTCTCTCTCTCTCTCTTTCTGTTTTTGTTAAAAGCGAAACCTGATGCGAAACCTGATGATTTGTTTCCATTGCTGACGCATAACTGCTGTCAACTTGCCAATCTTGATTTTAATGAATCCTTCGATGCTTACTTTAATCGAAATTAATATATTCATATTTATTCCGATGACTGATACACGAAATTCGCTGAATAATGATCGTTTGATTACGTATCATTAAATCGTATAACAGATTTTAATTTACGATTCTTAGAGGAAAACCAACGGTCTACATTCTGCTTACGCTTGCTGCAGCGATTAGCATGCATGAATTCTTTAACGCGTGCTAAATCATGTCACATGATGAGGAACGATCGTGTCTCCGGTCGTCTCCAAGCAGCTGTCCTTGAACTTAACGACAATCTCCTCACCCAGCTCCGTTCCATCCGACAAATTTATTCGACGTTAAATGCCAACGAAATGATCGTTTGATTACCGTTCGGAGACCATTGAGGCCAGTACCAGCGGCGATCGTCTCGCGATCGGCGAACGTAAAGTTCAATCAGAGTGTTTTATGCGAAATCAGGTGAAAATCAGTGCGCTCAGCGAAGCCGGGATAAGGATGTGGCGAGAACCTCCAGGCGGAGGGTGTAAGACACCCACTCACTTCATCGCTATGCTCCTGTTGGCTGCTGTTCTGGCATTGACAACGGGTGAGTCGACTTCGCGCGAAGAGATTCATCTCATTCACACGCCGCGTCTCGCACCACGTGCTCCAGCGATCATTTTACGGAGTGGCAGTTGATAGATGTCGGCCGTCCGATTTGCATCGCGGACCGATACACAGCATCCGCACGAGGAGACGTGACGCGTGACTTGCGCGTGCACAAGAATATAGGCAGAATATATACAATTAATATCAAATTCTTAAACAAACATGATGCTTTGGAATCGAGTTACGAGAGAGAAAATAATACTTTTATATCATGAATTTATAGCATGAATTAATTAGAGCACGACATATCTCTATCGGAATTTTATCATGATTATCTTTATCGTATGACTGCGCGGATCGATCATTTGATCAGTTTCCTCGATTTTCGAGGGTTATTGTGACCTAGCGTAACGGTTTGCGCTTCTGTTCCTTTTTGGCGCCGCATCCGCGCACTTTGAAGCCAACAGGCGGTTAGCTGGGACTGTGAAAGGTTCCAAGTATAGGTACGAGCGGATCACGGAGCGCAGCTGCCGGAGGAAAGACTGGGATGAAGGGGACGGCGGAACGAGGGAAGGAAACAGCTGCCGTTCCCAGAATGCAGGCTCACATCACGCTCCGAGGAGAATCGTACGATCGCGGATCCTCGGCCACCAGGTGAATCCGTTCATTATACGGAAACTTAGATGCTCCGTCAAGGGAAGTTCGCCATCTACGACGCTTCGTTGTAAATGCATCAAGAAACACGGATGCATCCTTCGCCAAGATTAAAAAATACGAAGGAACTTGTCCTATAAGTTTCATCACAACACGCGGTGTTTCCGCGGTATCTGGCGAAGAGGATCACGAAAATAGACGCAGTTAGATCGAGAAAGCCGAGATATCAGAGTCTATGGTTTAAGACTTCCTTCGGGATTGTCTCCACCTACATAAGGATCGCGTGTTTGACTCTCGCGAGGGCAGCGCGAGACGCCGTTGAAGAAGCGTCGAGATTTCAATCGTCCCGGAGAAGAAGCGTGGAAGTCAGTTATAGAAAAGATACGCATCTAAATGAACAATGAACAATGTCGAGAAAATTTTTAAGGTTTCCAGGATTTAACAACAATAAAGACACTGAGGAGTCTCGGCGGAGGGCCATTCGTTATTTCTCAGTGATTTCGTAATCTCGAAATATTGTTCATTATTATGCACATCAGGCTTCACGTTCCGACATACGCACGCACGCATACGCGCATGCGAGACATGCGTGTGTGAAATACGCGTGCACGCGTGAGTGTGCGCGCTGGAAATATATTCGATGCAGCGTGTCCGGACGTTTCGAAGCTACCTCTATATATAGATTACGGAGCGGTTGTCGACCGGCAAGAATCTCGTCTTTCATCGGGGAGGCGCGTAAGAGAGAGGTTTAATCTCGCAGAAAATTTTACGAGCCGTCTCCACGATCGATACGTTCATGCAAGGTGTTACATCTGTCACGAGGCCGTGACCGATGCGATTACAGTGTCACAGAATAAATAAACAGTGCGATTGCCATTAGAACAGCTTGAATCCGTTCGGCTAATCATACGCAATATTCATGAATTCTTCGGTACCCTCGGTGTCACCGTTAACGTTTCAACGGCTTGGCGTGAAGAGACAAGAGAGAAGAAAGGGACAACGTTGACCACGTATCGCGGAGAGATCAGAATAGATGCGCGCGTTAATATTCATGAGAAGATAAAGACGGCAAAAAGAAACCCATTGCTCCCTATACGCATTATGTTTCTTTTTCTTTCGTCATCATCCAGCTTACTCCGAGCACTTTTACTCGAGCCGAGAATCTCTTCCGCGTGAATGAAACGAAACGAGATAACGGCCGATGATAAAACCGCCAAGCTCCGCGGGTACGAAGTTCCGACTGGCAGGCGGCGCGAATCCTGAAAAATCCAGAACACCTGTTCTCCGTACCTGCGCGTGTAGGTATATCCAGGTGTAGGTTCGGCTGGGTCTAATGGCGCACGCTTCGTCCAACCGGTTCCTCGTGACTTGATTTTATAGCCGCGCCGGCTTTATTTGTTCGCGTTGGCTTGCAGCCGTCGTCGTAGGTGAATCGGTGGGCGGTTAGTGCGAAGAAAGTAGCACGGTGGCCTGCCGCCTCGGTCTCTCGAATGTATCCTTTACGACGAGCTGCTGCATCGTAAGCTCTGCTCGACCTGCGAGCAGAGTTCGCGAGTGATGGATGACGTCGTCGTTTTCTTCCTTCTTCTTCTTCTTCTTTTTTCTTTTCTTTAACACCATCACGATGCAGCCCGAATCGGCGATATTAGCTCGGTCTTCCGATTTATGTGCTCGCAAATGAATTTGCAACGAATGGCACGCGGCGAACGCCGGAAAAGCATTCGCTCGCTGACGATGCTACCGATCAATTCTGTCCATGACGGAAAAGGAATCACGCATTGTCGTCTCCCTTATGGTCACGGTGACGTTGACTCGCATATTATTCAATAACAGGCCCCGACAACCTGTTGTCTGCTGCAATTGGCAACGCACCAATTGAACGTGGGTGTCGCGTATCCTGGTTGAAACGGATGATAAGCGAAACTCGAAGACACGGGACAGAAACTCTCGGTCGTCCGTGACGCTTTAAATTAATCGGTTTCGTGCTAATGCTCTCGCATGCGTTGTCAAGCCTTTCTCATATTTCGCTGCACGCCACAAGCGTTTCTTGTAGTCCAAATTCTTGCTGCGATCTTCTGCCTAAAATGCAATTGCTGCATTTCGAGAGAGAAATATTTCGTAGAACTATGGTGTGTCGCTTCTGTCATTCTGAAAATGATTATAAAAACGAGCCGTTTACCTAGCGAAATAACAAAGATATGAAAAACGTGTCGACGATTTGATAAATCATTAAAGTTAGAATGAGAAGTTAGAATTAGAAATTCCGGAGTTGCATGTGATTTCGAAAGAAATGGCTTAAGTGCTCCCAAAATAATGCATGAAAAAAATTTTCGCCCTCTGCTTGTAGCTGTTTCGGCCGAGGATGAATCCATGGGACCCGTATTCGTCAAGGAACCGCCAAATCGAGTTGACTTCTCAAACGGAACTGGAGCTGTCGTCGAATGCCAGGCACGAGGAAATCCTCAACCGGATATCATCTGGGTTCGTGCTGATGGAACCGCTGTAGGAGACGTTCCCGGATTGAGACAGGTATTACATTGCAAGAATACGATCTTATCGAAATAATGATGTCGAAGGAGACATCACTTTTATTTTAATTTTGATAACATTTAATCCTTCGCCGATACTAGCAATGAACGATCTCGGCGAGACCAAATTTTCGTACATCGAGAATAGATTCTTCTTTTACCGTCTTGTGGAACGGCGAAGTATTCGCTCGATCTATCGGCCGTTTCTAGTGTCAAGTGCCTTTCTGCGATACGTGAATGAAATCATTAAACACCCATGTCATCCTACACTTCGTTCACGCGAAGGACGCGCCAATTATTCTGAAACTTTCCGAGCATGTACATTCGGCTCTGGGATTTTACATGGGTTGTTGATCGCACGCAGGTACTGCCGAACGGAAATTTGGTGTTCCCTCCTTTCCGCGCCGAGGATTACCGCCAGGAAGTCCACGCTCAGGTCTACAGCTGCTTGGCACGCTCCTCTTCAGGTTCGGTACATAGTCGTGATGTCAACGTGAGAGCCGGTAAGTGTCGATTTTCACGTTTGTTTATTAACGTTTGTTTCACCGTTTAGCCATATCTATTTGGTATTTTTACGGAGATTGTCTCAGGATTTCATTTTACCAGCAATCATAATTGCAGTCTCAATAAATTCCTCGATAGATCTAACGTTGCGCTTTTACGCAACGAGAAAGTGATTGCGATTCGTTAAACTCATCAAAGTTCGTGATATTCTGTGCTATAAAGGAAATATTGTTTTGCAGTGTCGGAATTTGCTCAAGAAAGAAATAGATTTTTATCAAAGAATTTTTAATTTTCTGCTCGTGTCTCAGTTAATCTTTAAAAGTAAATCTTGAAAGTAAACTATACTAAGGCATAAAAGATGGCTAAACATTAGAGGAAAACTTAAGAAACATTTATTACAGCTAAACGCGGCACGATTCTACATTCTGTTTCTTCCACATTTATATTTTCTTCTGGAAGGGACTTTAATTGGGTCAAAGGCATCGGATAATGTCTAGTACGATGATGTAAAATCCGGTCAGGGTGCATCGTATCGATTTTGAATACTTTGCAGTCTCTGCCGCCGCCGTTTATACGAATCTATGATTTAATTTCGTTCATCAGCCTCGATCTGCTCGAAAGCAAGGACAAGTAGTTGTTTGTTATGATTTATATGACTGATACCGTTTTTCACATGATATCATCGTATTTCTTGAGAGATTCAAGATACTTGTGAATCACACTTGTGATGTCACTCGACTGACGTCACCTGACCTCACGTTGCTTCCTCGACTGTAATATAACTTTCCAGTAATATCCTTGATCAATAATGTATCTTACTTTCCGCAGACTTTTTTATTTATAAATCCCTCGCTTTTAGCAATGTTTCAACGACGTCTCGATAAAACGAGAATTATAGTCAGCGATTATGCATCATGAATGAAACGATAACGATAATTTCTCGATTATTCGAGAAATCGAAAGATCAGTCTAACGAAAGCAACGATTTTCCAAGAATTGAAGTCCCAAATTGCAATTCTTATTTTCAAATTAAGCTGAGAAAGATTCTCGGAGCTGTGGAGGCTAAAGCAAAACGACGAAACTTGACGCATCTCGCGTCCGCATTTTGTCTAACTATGTATGGAATTATAGTTGTGGCGCAATACTACGACACCGACGTCAATAAGGAATACGCGATCCGTGGAAACAGTGCCATTTTGAAATGCGTCGTTCCTTCCTTCGTCGCTGATTTCGTCAAGGTCCTGTCCTGGCACACGGATCAGGGAGAGGAGTTCGTGCCCGGCGATGATTTCGGTATCACTTTTCGGGGCATTCGTTTAGCGAACTCACCGATTCCCACTCATCTCTCCTGCGAGCAGAAAATCTCGTCGTTGCATCTTCGTCAGTAATTCGAGCTCAACGGGAACTCGAATCGCAGATATACGATTATACGCAGATATACGCAACACGATCTCAAGATGCTCGGGAAGGTCTGCGGTTTTGTGAACGTCATCAAACTCGCGGCGCGCATCAACATTCGCAGCTGGCTTAAATTTCTGAAAAGAAGTAGAAAAAGAAATAATATAAGAAAGTATCTCTCGTTTCGGAGAATCGATTTGAAAGCTCCTCTAAATCTCATCGGCATTCCTCATAGAGGAGTGAGATAGAAATGTATAATTAAAGGCGATGTCTGTTACTGCTCGACCGTGCGTTCTCCAATGTTAAATGCATCGCGTCGTTAAATAACCGACACCATCCGTGCGACTCGGTCGCTCCTCGTATATTGATCTCAATTGCCGCGGTGGCGAAATGCAAATCCATTTGCGAGCGGTGCAACGCGAAAGTATATGGGTCACTTTCCACTTCCATGACCAATACATACACATTCATATATGTATATATGAATGTGTGTATATATATATATATATATATATATATATATATATATATCGGCCTTCGTCTCGCTAACGAATCGTTCCCGTTTCGCTTGTTATATCGCTGGCCGAAACGATCGGATATTTGACTGACATCTGCTGTCTCTCTCGGTTTTCTATTAAACCACACGATTATACGATATTCGTTCCTGGCGCCGTCGACTAATCGTGTTTTAAAGGCGTTTACTTTATCCAGTAATATTTTATCTTTAATCTAGCCTCTCTTACGAAACGAAGCAATTGCACCGCTGACTAATCGATTCTAGCAAATGTGAATTTTCATTTCACTTGGAATTAATTCCTGTTCATTGTTTCGATTTTATTCGCCATCTCGTGAAATCAAAAAATCATTTAGGACTTATCCTAATCACGCGTCAGTCGTGGATAAATATGATTTTCCAAGCTTCGAAGAGTTTCACAGTCTCGCTGAGAATTTTTCCTCCTCTATCGGCACATTCGATCTGCACACACATACGTGCACATCAGAATCGAACGACGATCGATCACACCTCTGTCATGTCTGTCTCGTCGGCAACTCGACGTAAGATGCGACAACGTGAATTATTCTGCTCGCGGAACAACGGCGAGACGTATCGTTCAAGGCTGCTGTCAACGTCGTCGGGATTCCACAGCCGGTTCGAGGCTGGAAATGACAATCTCGCGCATCCCAAAGAAACCGTTCATCAGCGAGCACATACGCGTGTCCCCGTCCTGTTAAATTCGCGTTTCGGCAGTGTCCTTTCGAGGCATTATAGAGCGCAGTCCCCATCCGCTTTACGGGATATAAAACGGCACAACGGAGAGAAGGAGCTCGCGTGGACTCAAGTCGCTCGTTCATTGCAGTGGTGCATCAGTATTATCAGTCCGAAGTCAACAACGAGTACGTGATACGCGGCAACGCGGCCATCCTCAAATGCAGCATACCGAGCTTCGTCGCGGAGTTCGTGCAGGTCGTGAGCTGGCAGGACGACCAGGGCAACTCTTTCGATCCGGATCAAGACAGCGGTAGCAATCCGAGATTTTAAAGAAACTCGAGTTCGGAACGCGCGCGGGCAGCGAGAACTAGTCAACGTCGTCGATGCCGCGTGACAAGTTTCCCTTTGTTCGAAAACAAGAGTGCTTCGTCGTAAATATCTTGCGCAATCTCATGGATTAATTGCAAGCGCAGGCATGAGCGTTTTAGTTGTTTTATTGCTAGATCCGCTAATATTATTCTTTTGATCGAACGGAACGTTTCACGCGCGCGTTTCAGAGGCGAACGCTCAACGTTCTGTTTAGCGTTTCGTTCATCAGGAACCGTAATCTCTCAGATTACTATCTCGATCTCTATCGCCGGATACTAAAAACTAGTTTTCATAATTACGTGCAAGCGGAGCGTAGAATTAAATTGTATAACGCATTGGAGCTATCAGCTTTGCTGCGTATCGGCAATCTTCCCGATCGCAATCTGCCGATCCTTCCTGGAGAAAATTTCATTTCCGCGGAGCGCTACGCGCCTAACGAGGCATTGTCCTCCGATGACTTACGTGATAATGACGAAGGCATGCTGCGGCGTGTCTTTATTGAGGAGAAAATTGATTCATCCCGATTAAACACAAGGCACAACGTTGGGGAAGCGCGCGACGTGCACAACGCGCCATTATAACACAGCCATTGTATCTTTCGCAGTCGTGACTCAGTATTACGAGGCGGAAGTCGTATCGGAATACGTGATACGTGGAAACGCAGCTATCTTGAAGTGCACTATACCGAGCTTCGTCGCTGAATTCGTGTCGGTGGAATCGTGGGTAGGAAGCGATGGCTCGACCTTCAGACCGTCTGCCGATTACGGTACATCATATGCACGCGTTTCCGTTCATTAAATGCGCTTGCTCTCCTATCATCCCTGCCGGGGAGGGCAGTTCGATCCCAAGAGGGTTGATACCGCCGGCAAGAATTTTCATTCCCTTCACCTCGTCCGCCTTTATTTCTCATCCGTCTTGGGAAAACCGGCGCCGGCTATCCTCGTTAATCCGATAAAACGGATGATATTTTATCACTGTCGTAAGCGCGGTCGACGTGTACGAAGCGCAGAGTACGTATAATTCCGAAAAAGAAAAGCGAGAGGGCTCTTAAAAATGTTTACTAGTTCTCTTATGAAGGAATCATTTCTTTCGAATCTTTGCGAGATGCAGAACTGCAAGATGGATCATCTCACTCGGAGATGGCACCGCGCGTACGAAAGGTTTCGCTTGAGAAAAGCTGGATTTGTATATCGTGTA
Source organism: Eciton burchellii (assembly GCA_020341155.1). Classification (NCBI taxonomy): domain Eukaryota; kingdom Metazoa; phylum Arthropoda; class Insecta; order Hymenoptera; family Formicidae; genus Eciton; species Eciton burchellii. The sequence goes on from JAHMML010000051.1 coordinate 286,470, forward strand.
ATCCAGCAAAGTTGGATTCGGATGCATCTCGGTCGATCCGCGACAAGCAGAACGTGTATCCTGCAATCTGCATTGCAATCTGCAGCCACGTTAGCTGCACGTGGATATCCGCGACGAGGATGCGGGGCGAGGAAATTCCCTTTCCGGTCGTATCGCCCTCGGTGTTCCTGCTATTCGGACACCCCGTTCCCTCGTCCAATTTTGTCAAAGTTCAAAGTGGCACGTGATAACGATTCGTTTCCGCCGGCCGCGCGATCTGTTCTGAACGGCAGCTGAACGGCGGCGGCAGTACGTATATACATGAAGATTAATGAACCATCCGGTGACTCGCACGCCGCGAATTACGACAAGCCTAAGAAAATAAGCCGATTCCGCGTGAAAAATCTCGGAGAAACTCGCCCGAGCCGGTCGATTCTCCGATGTGACATCTGCCTGCACCAACACATACTTCGCCAGATCGAATTAACGAACACGCGGAGGAACAGAGATGGCATCTGATCTGTTTTCTCAAGGCCGCAACGTTAATCGCGCGATTGCGATTTGTTGTTTCATTCCCGTTTCATGTGCGCGAAGAAAACAAGTATACAGGAATACGAGAGGATCGCGCAATTTCTTTCCCAATTTCTCATCATACATCCTCCTTCGCGCAAGGATACAAACGTTTTTACTATCCACGAATTATCCGGTAAATTGGAAACGAATATATTTTACTTTGCGTATACGCACAATACGTTGCCTTCAAACGACACGATGCGACTTTTAATTCTGATTTAATCATTCGATCGTTTTAACTTGAATCCGACTCACCACGCAGTCGTCACTCAGCCGTACAATCCGGAGATCTTGACCGAGTACGTTATAAGGGGAAACAGCGCGATCTTAAAGTGCAGCATCCCCAGTTACATCGCGGAATTCGTTACTGTCGAGGCGTGGATCCGCGAGGATGGAGAGGTCTACCTTCCGGAGGATCCCGCGGTTGTGCAGGGTATTGCATATTCATGGCGATCCTCGATTATTTTAACCACCTCTCACAGAAAATTCGCGCGCAGATTAGGATGCCGGATATTAACTGTTTAAATGACTTTCACGGTTCAGAGAGTCTATAATAAATAAGTCGAGGATAAATAATCTGGAAAGTCAGGAACCGAAAAGGTTCAATTACCTCAAGATTTGAAGAAATTTACAAGCCTCAGCAGGAGAACCTGCTCAGAAGGAAGAATAAACAGAAATTAAGTCTGTTGATGTGCACGCGTGCTATTGCGCGTGTCTTCTTCGTCATCGAATCCTGCGCGAGTTTTCTGTAGACGGTGACGAGAGTCTGTCGCTTCTTTACGTCCGCTAATCCCGCTAATAACATCTGCCGCAATCTCGTGGGATCCGTCTGCTCGCTTTAACTCTTTGAAGCAGAGACACGTTGCACCATCGAAAGATGCACAATACTAAGCACCTTTCTTAAAAGAGTACAGCGGAGAAATAGAAAGTTCGGTTCGTATAGAACGGTCTCTGCGCGAATGGCCTCTGCGATTGATCTCTCGTCGTGTCTCAAAGAGTTAACACGTTGCCGGCGCCGGCAGTCGTTTCGCAGTTCTACGTCACCGAGGCCGAGAACGAGTACGTGATCCGAGCTAACAGCGCGATCATGAAATGCAAAATACCGAGCTTCGTGTCCGAGTTTGTCCACGTGGATCAGTGGGTGGCCGACGACGGGACGATTTACACGCCCGGACAGGAGTACGGTATGAGGCCGGTCGATGTGCAGGGCAGCTTCTATGTGTTCTCTTCTTTCTTTCCCGCATTCTCATTTCCCCATTTCACCGCAAACGAGTTCTCGCACTTTCTTTTTGTTCGCTTCATGGCTGCAATTGTCGGCTGCAGCTCGCGACTTTTACTTTCGAATCCACCTGTGCGATACGTTGCGCGTGAGAGAATCATGTCTGCGAATGCGCGTCCCGCACGTGCAGTAAACGTCCGGGGGATCGAGCGAAGACGAGCACCGAAACCGGATCTCCGGGGAAACGTTAACTTGGGTGGCGAGGGATTGACAGCCTCGTAGAATTTTAATTGCTCGTTGGTTCACTTCGAGCGACGAGTCCGTCGAGCTGGGTGATTTGTTGCTTCCACGCGACGATGATGCTCATGCCGTGAATGGTCTCCTGTGTGAAATCGCGCGTTGCAGTGGTCCAGCAGTTCTATGAGACGAGGGTCATCGACGAATTCGTCTTGCGCGGCAACACGGCGACTCTGAAGTGCCTCGTGCCCAGCTTTGTGGCGGATTTCGTAGAGGTGATTGAGTGGGTGGAGGCCGAGGATGGCTCGACGTATACCGCGAACAGCCAGCAGGAGAAGGGTACTTGGCGTTACGTCGATTGCACGAGACCAACCTTCGTGGAATAACGTTATTCCCATACCACGATGTAATCTCGCTCCATCCCGATTGATCGCAATAACAATCGCGAATCGAATAATTGCCGACAACTGATGACGATTTTACTCACGAACCCGTTTTGATTTGATGGTTTTATCATCGCTTTGTTTACGTAATTCTCTAAAGTCTCCGAGATATTAGCCTCCTCTCCCGCGGAGCTTTGCAAATTAGATTATCGTGTCCCGGATTAGCAGAGACGCTTTATTCGCGCTCACGCTCGCATTATTCGGCAGAACGCGGACAGTGGAGGACAGGCTTGGCGGTTGATGGGGTGGAACGTAGATTTTGCCTGAAAAGTTTACCCTTCCCGACGATTGGCGAGGGTGAATGGAGATAGAGCGGCTGGCAGTGGCCTCGTTCGACATTCTCGGTTTGGGTTAATCCGGATTAATCGAGTCGAGAAGCGAGTTAACGCCCACGCGATCAGCTTGATCCACTTTCGGTAAAGACAGAAAGAGAGAAAGAGATTGTTGAAGGGTTATTCCCGGCGACGTAATCGAATTTACTTTACGGCCGCGGCGACCGAAGATATTGCAATATTAATTAGCGGGATGGAGCTGCACGGCGGACAGTGGTGTGTATTCAATGTCTTGTCCTCATTAGATTTTCTCGCGTGAACAATCGGGATCCCATTCTCGAATCGCATTTACAAAATGGACATTTCCGGTGAAGCTATGCGCTATTAAAAAATAACGTCAAGTCCTTTTCCAACTGGTAATTATCCGCAACGGAAGGAGAATAATGTCATTTCAAATGACATTATGACAAGTCGCATGAAAACGCGATGCATTATCGGATGCTCTCTTGTTGATCTTTGTCATTCTCTCTCTCTCTCTCTCTCTCTCTTGCGTAATTAGATCAAGCCGGATTTAATCGGATCAACGTGCATCGAGATTCTACGGCACTCATTGCAGGCTCGATCGTTCGAGCCGACCTGATGCTAGTTTGTCGATACTCGGCTTCATTGAAATTTTAATCGACGCGATCAAAGTTCATCGAAGCCGGACACTGACGCGGTCCGAACAAACGGCCATTTTTACAGGCCTTTTATCTGCCTCTCGCTTCGTTTCAGTGGTCGCCCAGTACTTTGAGGTTCAGGTTTACGATCAGTTCGCGATACGCGGCAACGCGGCAATTTTCAAGTGTCAAGTTCCCTCGTTCGTGGCCGACCACGTGGACGTGGTGGGATGGATCGATTCCAACGGAGGCAGCTACGTCGCCGACGAGCAGTCATATGGTAGTTAAAACCGGAAGGGCGCGCGTATCCTCCCTGGCAAGCCGAAGGGCACATCCAGAGTTCCATTCAGGGGAGGCGCAGATCACCGAACGAGAGAACTGGTCCGGCTTTCCGCTGCGGATGTGTCGCGCGCGCTTTCTCTACGCTTCTCTCTTTCCGATCGATCGATCAGCACGTATCGTGTTTGCTTAAATCAAACGTACGACGCGCATAGACACCGCTTCTACTGGTGTTGTACATTGCGTTGCGGATCGCATATGTGTGCGCTACTTGTTTATCGAACGTCCCATGTAACGAATCATAATGCTGAATATCGATTGCGTGTCTATTTCAAGACCGCGCGACCAGTTCTCTTCAGATAAACGCAGGAACGCACTTCAGGCGCCGCGACAACCAAGTTTATTTTAATTCGCCGCCGTGACGTGAATAGGGAACTTGATTATGATACCTCCGTTTCGCCGAGCGGGATTCATCGAGTCATTGAAAATCTTTACAATGATCGTGTTGGGAATAACATGAGGATTGTTCGCCGGGTTGGCGGTTTTTTAAGAATTACGACAATAAAAGAAGTTTGATTTTAGACGATTGTAAAAAGTATTTATATAATTAATTTAACTCAGTTCGATTCTTTCGAATATACCGGAAGTTAGGCATATTTCGATGAGAAATATACAGACACAGATCCAGACAGCATAACGTCTTGATTCCGGCGTTATCGCGAACATTGAAATTAAGTCCGCTAAAGCATACCGGATACATCGAATGTCTTATCGATCGAAACTCGTTGCCTCGGTACAACATCATTTCCGACTCAATACCTTGTCTTCTCGGCGAAACGATACGTGAATCCTCTTGCGATCTTTTGCTCAACTTTTCCCAATAGTTCGCAAATCCAATTTAAGGATTCGCGATAAACTTGCACGGCAGCGAAGCAGAATCCCGGAAGCGGATATTCTTGCTTGCGTCTTACAACTGAAACCGTAGTCAATCGATGAGCGATCGACGCGTCCTGCGTGTAGGTAGATGTGCGCCTTATGGTAAAGCCGGAAACCGGTGTCTGGTTGCAGTTGTCGGGCAGCGGTATGCAGTGAACGTGATGGACGAACACGTCCTTCGGGGGAACGCCGCAATTATCAAGTGTCACATACCGAGCTTCGTCGCCGAATTCGTCGAGGTTGACTCTTGGATCGAAGATGAGACCACTGATATATATCCTAGCGCTGATTACGGTACATGATACTCACGTCATCGCTCCGCGATGAGAATCTCGCGTCGAATCTTCTTCAGGCTTCAGCGGGCTCTGGCAATCCGCGAGATCGCGTCGTTTCTCCGGCGTGCATTGAGATACTTTGTGTTGCTCCATCTCACGATTCTCGTGAGACATTCTGCGACACGGAGTACCTTGATTCGTGCGTGGGGAAAATTCACCGGAACGTTCGCAGTCGATTTTTCTCACCTTTACCTTTCGTTCCTCTCGCATATGTTTTGTTTCCTATTTTTAGAACAACAGACGCGATTCCCTCTTACGTGTTCCAACACAACAATGTCTCGGCAAGCCATTCGTATTCTGCAATATGGTTCAAGGATTCTGTCACGAAAGAATGACACTCGCACTCGCTTGTCTGCGCTGGCGCGCATTCGCGCAAAAATTATACTCCGATTCGATCGGCAGGCAGGAGCGCGCTGGCCTCGATCACGAGATCCACGTGAGATTTGCGATGGCGCAATCGCACTTGTCACACGGAAAATTTCCATTTCACGAGGAACGGCGCACGAGAGGGAAAAAGGGAATGGCGAGGAAAGGGAGATAGGCTTTTCGGCCGGCAGGTTTAGCTGCGAAGTGCAACGCACGAATAATCCAGGTCGTCTAAATCGTTCCATCGGTCCTCGCTCTGTCGACACCAGACGCCAATCGAATCGCGGCGTTATGTCACGGCACGTAAACGCGCGCAAGATGCGGAATAAACGCGAGAACGCGTGCATTACGTTTCCTGCGATCTCGGATGTCCCTCGTTTCGGAAGTGCAACCGCGCAACGCGGGATCCCACGTGGAAATTCGTACGACGTTGACTGCCGCTGCTCGCGCTGTTCCAGACCCTCCCCTCCCCCCCCCTATCCGCTGATTTATTTTTTCCTCCCCGATCGTCCGATCGGGCTGTCCGTCTCCTCTCACCTGCGTCCTCCTCTATGTGTATGTGGTGGTAGCTAAATGGTTATGAATAACCGCTTGTGTGTGATCGCATGTAACCAGATCGCCCATCCAGGAAGTCTCACCTGTCGATGATACTCGGCCGCAAAAACGAAACGAAACAATCAATTGGAGGCGCCGAGATAGTAATTTCCAGCGCGATGGAGAGTTGTTTTGCGGGTTAATGGGCGATTCGCCATGCTCGGTTTCTCAATGGCGATGTTGACCCGCACGTTTGATTGAATCAGATTTCGATTTAACGATAACGCGTTTAAATAACGTGCGGAAGTAATACGAAGATTATTCGGTTCATTGATCATCGGCACTTTGCACACTCGCGCTTTTACGCGCTTAAGTAAAGTTACGCCACCACAGATTTGCGCGGATCTCTCCTAATGAGAGATTACCAAGAACGGATGCTTCCTGGATGCATCAATGCAGCGAGCGGGCTATCGTGCGCCACATGTCGCAGAGATGAAGACGTGATTCCGCATTGCAGCGTGGCTAATGCGTCCCTCTTCGCGACGATGTGGCCGCGAAATTCCGTTGTTTGGCGAACGTGCTTTGCCTCCGTGAAGAATTCGCCGAACACCGATGCAGGAGATTGACAAAGGGTCCGCACGAAGGGTTCGACGAATTCGTGCACGAGTAATGTCGCATGTGTATTAATCGAGACGGCATTGTGCTCGAAGTCTGGCGATTTTACATTGTGGTCGTTCCAGCATCGTGCCGATCCTGTCCGAATAATCGAGCTCTCCCGTGGTGCCAATCGCATTGCCATGCTGCTATTAATGCTAATCAATCGGACGTATAATTAACCAGTACCGACATCACGCGAGGTCAGGCGTAAGAGCTCGATCATTCCGACGTGCCGTTTATGCAAGACCGATATTTAACGATGACTAACGCGCGATTCTGGGCGACTTTAGATGGAAAATACTTGGTGCTGCCGTCCGGCGAACTGCACATCAGGGACGTCGGGCCCGAAGATGGATACAAGACCTATCAATGCCGCACGAAGCACAGACTCACAGGCGAAACTAGACTGTCCGCCACGAAGGGACGCCTGGTCATTACCGGTGAGTTTAAACGCGAAAGCGTGTCTCATGCTTCTCTCATACGGGAATCACGATTCTGATTCAACACCGCTCTCTTTTAATGACGTTTCTCTTGTTGATCCTTCGATATGATAAAGCGGAGGGCCGGCCTCGCGTTAATCAGCGTCCCCGCATCTGTTTCTCAAACGTAATCAGAATCGTGTTTCTAGTTTCGGACCCGGATACCGGAAACGACATTGGCACATTCTTTCTCATGGTTTCGCGGCTTCGATACGTTCGTTACTATTACTCGTTTATCTCACGTAAATGCAGTCGTGAAAATAAATAAATTGAAAAATTACCTTTGTGCAACGCTTGCGCTCTCCGCTTTAATGTTAAACATAAATTTCATGTCATAACCGATTTGGTATATATTAAATGTTAATTTACATACTTTGTTACAAAATTTGCAATTTGTTGATATTCGAGCGTCATTATAAATCATTCACCGTGTTTATGACGTGTCTGGGTTCGAAACTAACGCCCGGCCGACAATTGATTTTCCATGATAAAAGGATATTAATACTATCGTAATACGGATTTTATTGCAGTGCTTTGCTTTCATTTATTCCGTCATATTTATATACCATTAGAAAATCGATTGTCTCTTCGGGTCTGTGATCACGTTCGACGAACGTGCAATTGTTTGCGCCAGCGAGCTTGATCGACTCATCCAATTACTCGAAGGATCGCAAAATTAATCGTCAATGAAAACCAACATCTTTGCATCAAGCTCTTGCGAGCTTTTCTGTTCTTGGACAATTAAACGGAATGCATGTTTGATATCTCAGCGCGATCAAGCTCGCGGGTGAACCTGAATGCTGGGACAGGGTACCCCTGCGGGCACGCGCCACCGCCCGCCCAAAACTCGACTCTTGGCATGATCGGTTTCGAGAGCAATTGTCCAAAGAGAGACAAAGATGATAATGATAAATGGAAAAAAAGATAGAGAGATAAAGAAAGAAAGTAAGAGACCATAACTTGTGCGAAATTCTTCTCTCGACGCTACGCGATCTCCGGGCTCTGTCCTTCGCTCTCGCGTGGTAAGTTTACGGAACGTCATGTTCTTTCAGCGGAGAACTCGAAGACGTGTATGGACGTTTGACCACGTTCCATACATGTGGGACTCAACGCAGCCGAGTTTCGTTCCGCATTATAAATTGCGCGGGGTAGCGATATTTCAGCCGTTAAGCGTGACAGTGGTACCAGCCAAGTTTCCGTCATCTCGCAGCTCGGAAGACGGCCGGGAAGTACGTTGCGCCTCGCTGTGAAAGCTCGACAAAAACTGCGAGCCTTAGACTAAGCTGGAACGATTACGTAACCGTAGCTGCCGTATATGAAAAATATCATTTTCATTCACGACCAACATCGCCGCTATTACGCTCAATGGTTCGCCTCGGGTAACTCAAAGCAAGCGGGATCCTCTTTAATTTGCCCGGACGGATTCGTTAAAGTGGGCACTGAGTGCAAAGCCGCTTTCGTCTCGCCGCTGATTACCGTCGAGCTCTGATCGGCACGATGACACCGATGAACGGATCGCTTTTATACCGCACGACATAGCAGCGCAAACTTGTCGAGTTACGTCGATGACGGAGCGCGATGTAGCAATCCCCGGGGCTAAGTAGAGCAAGATGCAATGTAGTTGTAATAACGATGATTGGCGGCATGGATCGGGGAGGGCTCGGCGAGAGTGCACGGCTCTCTACTGGCTTTTCGTTACGCAGAACCCGTGGGCAGTGTACGGCCAAAATTCCCTACGATGGACAACCTGAACGGCCTTTCCGTGGCTTTGGAAGGCAACATGCCGCTTCTGTGCCCTGCCCAAGGATTTCCGGTACCATCTCATAGGTACGGCACTCTTGATTTCGGAACGCGGAATAATTCATGAGGATTCCCAAACGAGATACATAGATTTTGGTACGGCTCGACGATGATGATGTGGATTACACGTTCTTTTTTTATATTGACTAAGGAAACAATCCGTGAGATAATAGGTAAAGCTATAGACGAGGCGACAAAATGAATCGAACATCGATCAGAGATTGATAGAAGTAACTTAGGGCCGAGACTTCGTATGTCCAAACACCTGATCCTCGTGATTTATCTATCTCAGATTTACATTTAAAGACATTTTGTATCTGCGAATCGTGCCCCAGAACATCGTGAATGCGTCTCTAGTGCAGGGGTTCCCTTCTCATTAATCTAGTTGAAGCAAAGCAATAGTGTCATCGTTCGAGAAGGCATTCAGAATTGCTCGTCACGCTCGATCGACCGTCCACATACTTTCGCCGGGGATGTTTTGTATCCAACTCGCAAAGAACGTAAAGAGAGAACGTAAAGAACAAACGAAACATCGCGTGCTTTCTAGAGCCGGTGGGCAGTGTGCGCCCAAAGATCCCATCGACGGATGATGTGCGCGGCTTCCGGACGCTCGTCGACGGTTCCCAGGCCCTGGTGTGCCCGGCACAGGGGTTTCCCGTTCCCCTGTTCAGGTAGAGATCAAAGCGAACGCGAGTCCCGCGGGATGACCGTTCGCCGTTCGCGGCTACGCGAGTGTCCCACGATTGTAATGTGATCAGAGCCGGTCGGCAGCGTGAGGCCCAAGTTCCCGACGATCGACGATTCCAGGAGCTTCCGCACGACGAAGGATGGCTCGATCACGCTGCTGTGCCCCGCTCAGGGGTTCCCTGTCCCCCTGTACAAGTAAGTCGCGTAATGCCGAAGTCGCTCTTTCCTTTCTCTCTTCTTCCGGGATCCCGCAGAGCCCGTGGGAAGCGTGCGTCCCAAGTTCCCGAGCGTCAGCAACATAAACGGCCTTGTCACGTATACGAATGGAACCCTGCCACTTCTGTGTCCCGCGCAGGGCTTCCCGGTCCCGTCATATAGGTACATCGCCTTGATGTCGAGTGATCTCTAAAGGCGGAGTGATCTCTTATGCTGATTCTCCATTAAGGAATTGCGATTAGATATTCCGTGCTTGCGGCGAAGCTGCTAGCTAATGAGCAAGAGCGATCTTCTCGTTTGACATTGCGTATTCCGACGATATTCTGTTGGTTTTCATTTTGAACAAAGATGTCAGTTTGCGTTAACAATTTTACTTCGTGATTTATGCTTTCTCTAGTTTTATCACGAATTTTTCTCGTGAGTATTCGTAATATTATACTTTATATTTCACAAATGTATTAAAATATTGTTGTAATATCGTTTAAAAGATAGATAGATAGATAGATAGATAGATAGATAGATAGATAGATAGAGAGAGAGAGAGAGAGAGAGAGAGAGAGAGAGAGAGAGAGATTTCTCAACGTATCGCTATGTTCGGAATTAAACGTTGAGCGAAGACCGCCCAGGCTCGCAGCTTCGTGGCTTTGTAGCACGGAGAAATCGTGCCGCTCTTATCATTAATCATTGATCACGAAATCGCAGAAGACTCAGCTCGGGCTTCCTCATCTGTATCTCTGAATTGGCGGTATAGTATACACGTGATTCAATGATGTTTAGAACCGGTCGGCAGTGTGAAACCGAAATTCCCGACGATAGACGACATCCGGGGATTCCGCATGATCAAAGATGGATCCGTGACTTTGATGTGCCCCGCTCAAGGGTTCCCTGTCCCGTTTCACAAGTAAGTCGCGACGACGCTTCGTATGTCTCATAGTCGTCCTCTCTCATAATTGTCCTCTTCTTTCCCTGGGCTGCGATTGCCAGAGCCCGTAGCGAGCGCACGTCCGAAACTTTCGAGTATCGTCAACTTGATCGGACTCGCGACGAAGACTGACGGGAGCTTGCCGCTTTTCTGTCCCGCGCAAGGATTTCCGGTTCCATCTTATAGGTAGGGATCTTGAAGGTTGGATCGCATCAGGATCGAAGACGGAATTGATGCGATCAGAATTTCCTGCGCATTTTCCAAGAACAACGCGATTCTTGCATCTGCCGAAGCGAATGCGTCGTTTAGAAGATTCAGGTCAACGTCATTGTTGTATCGTTTCTGTTCGGATATTCAAGAAATTCTGACACGGAAACAATCCGCACATACATAATGAATCTCGGATGGCTGATTACCTCGCTACAAGCACTTCAATGCCCTCAAAGGGTTCCCTGTCTCTCGGCATGCATAAGTGGAGCATTGTGACATCGTCTGCGTTTTCTTCCACGTCCGGTCTTCTTCTTGTAGAACCCGTGGGGAGCGTACGCCCGAAGTTTCCGACAATGGATAACTCGCGTGGATTCATCTCGAACGAGGGAGACGCTCTGACTCTGCTGTGCCCTGCTCAAGGGTTTCCCGTTCCGTCGCATAGGTGGGACAAGGTTATACCGCAATATATTTAGATTTCAGGAGTAGATCCATAACGCGAAAGCAGCGTTGCAAACAGCGAGAGACGGCGCGATTAAATCCCACTCACTTTCGGAAACCGTGTCTCTATGATAAAGAAATTGCAACACATAACGATCTCTTTTCTCGTTTACATATGTATCTCCTTTTTTTATATTATATCTAATTATATATCGCTATTGGGTCTGAAATTCTGGCGTTAAATGAGGCAAGTTAACTAGAAATTGACTTTTCAGAAGAATGCCGTGTAACGCGCTCTCTGTCTCAGCAATCAGTTTCACGATTTTAGATCGATTAAGCAGAGAGAGTAGAGATTACTGCGGATCTGCGTCCGTTCGAATGATAGACCGCGCTGTATGCTCGTGTTCTCTTTCGCTTTCTTGTAGAGCCAGTCGCCAGCACGAAACCGAAATTTCCGATGACCGAGAATTCGCGTACATACACTGTTCACTGCGATCGGCCGTTGACTCTCATGTGCCCGGCACAGGCATTCCCCGTTCCAGCCTTCAGGTATACAAGACATCTACGCCATAAGAAAGCGAATGCGAATGCTATAGAGCGAGAGCCATATCCCGGTTGGTGCATGACCGCAATGCGGAATACCGGAGAGAATACGGAGGGGAAGGAAGTTGCGGACGCTTTACACGCGCGCGCTTTGTTCATACCGTTCTCTTTCCTCTGGTTCGACTTCTGCGAGGATCAATACGTCCATTAATTTCCGGCGATTATCGTACGCGAGAGTACTTAAGTTGCAACGACGCGCCACACTTTTGATAATGTCGCGTTTTATCCGAGTACGCGCAACGCATGCCGCTAATTCAGGAAAATGTTTCGTCGGACTTTCATAGAGCCTGTCGCGAGCGCTCGGCCGAAATTTCCGTCGCTGGCGGATTCGCAGACGTTCAAGGTGTATCTCGGCGGTGCGATGACGCTGCTGTGTCCTGCTCAAGGGTTCCCCGTCCCATCATACAGGTAAAAACCTCTCTCATCCTCCGATGATCTCTCTCGTCAGAACCGGCGTCCAGTACGCGCCCGCAACTGTCCGGTTCGAGCGATCTTCAACGATTTAGTGTCTCCTCGCAGAAAAGCGTCACTCTTCTCTGTCCCGCTCAAGGATTTCCGGTGCCTCTCTATAGGTAGGCTTGTATAAATTAGTGTAATCACTTATTGACGGGTAATCGAGGACTCACTGCTTTTCCATGCTTCCATGCAGCATGGAAATCTCAGAGAACGCTGTTCCCCAGTTAGTTTCCGTTCACAATTTTCTTACATAATTGCGATCCTCCTCAGCCTTCTTCCAGGACATGATTGTAAAATTACAAGATATCGGTTATCCGCCGTGTAGCGAACGATTAGATGGACAATTTGATCCAGAGATCTCCAACTCGTGAGTTGGCCGCGATGTCGGAGGGGGACAAACCCTATTCCAGCATATTTAGAATAACCGGGCGCCGCTGCTTTTGTACATATCGGACTGTCTGGCGTTCTGTTTTTAGAACCCGCGTCGAGCACCAAGCCTCGGTTTCCATCCGTGAACGATGTTGGGCTGCGCGTTACAAAAGGCGCGGGTTTCACGTTGCTATGCCCGGCTCAGGCGTTCCCGCTCGCCACGTATAGGTACGTCGATGTACTAGTCGATCTCTCGTTATCATTTTGGGGAGGGGTGTATACAAGGGGTAGGCATCCAAGGGATTTCTTCTCCCTGAGGATGCTACTCTGTCCCAGTATTGATTTCCCGTGCGGAGGAGTAGATCCAGCTTAATCTCATCTGGCGGTTGATCTTTTATCATTGATAAAAGTTTTCAGGAATTGATTATAGTCTCTAACGTGACATTAGTTTCATTTGGCTGTACTCAGTTGTATCGGCTTAACGGTCATGATTTACATGCCCGAAGGAAGATTACTAAATCTGATCGGGAATCGCTCAATCAAATGCGTCGACTTCGCTCTTGAACGCGGATCTCCTTTGTAGAGCCGGTTGGCTTGGCAAAGCCCAAATTCTCGACCATCGATAAAAGCCGTACGTTCGAGATCGCGGAGGATCAAGGTCTGACGCTGCAATGTCCCGCCCAGGCGTATCCCGTCCCAGTCTTCAAGTAAGTTTGCGAGGGGACTCGATTCTTCGCCGATCGATCGGCGCATCTCCTACGGTCGGAGCGGTATTCCGGTATTCGCTCGTGTGTATTTCTGACGTAGAACCGTTGTCGAGCTCGAAGCCGAAATTAACGGCACTGGACGTGAAGTCGACGAGCCCGAACGCGATATTGGCCACTGTCGCGACCCTACTCTGCCCCGTTCAAGGATTCCCCGTGCCAGCATTCAGGTAAATTACTCTTTATCTTCGTATTCCGCCTTTGATCGGCTGAATGAAGTCACCGAGGACACGTCATCGCAGGTGATTATCCTCCCCAATGTTTCGCGACGGTTGCCGAGCACTGGATAGTCGATACGTTGTCTGATTACTTCGGCATGGAACTGTACCTTGTCCCGGCGTAGGGTTTCTCTTTCGAAAATTAGAAGGATTAGGAAGGAGGAGATCGCATGATAATTCATTTGGAAATTAGTAATATTGCAATAAAACTTGCAGTAGTTTAGATCTTTCTCAGACATGTTTGCATTCTAATATGAATCGATTCTCGCACGATTCTCTGTGAAACGGATTTCTATATAGAATCAAATTGCTTAACGACCGGTGTGATCCAGAGGCTGCAGCTTCAAGTTTCTCTTTTGTAGAACCGGTCGCCAGTACGAAACCGAAATTTCCGATGACCGAAAATTCTCGCACCTACACGACGTACACGGTGCAACGTGAACGACCGCTGACTTTGCCATGTCCAGCCCAGGCATTCCCCGTACCGAGCTACAGGTATATCAAACGTGTACAGAATGCGTCTAGCAGAATGAGTATGTACATCGATTGATGCATAGTTGCGGTAGACCGAGTGAAAACCGAGGTAAAGCGCAGCGAAGGGGCGGCCATCGATTTTTTCCCCGGTCTTAATCGTCTCCTTGTTATTCAGATCACACTCGGATCCCGTGTAATTCTTGCATCGCGACTTCCGTTTCCCTCGAAGCGATATCTCTGTCGTTTCTTACTTCCGTCCGGACTGGAACTTCGGTATATGACGGACTTTTGAGAATCACGAAATATTATTATATTGTACGTGCGTTATATCTCGGACTTCCGAAAACGAGAATTCATGGGATATTACCTGACGCACGATTACACGACATGTACCATAGTCTGACCTCTTGATGGATTTTTGAAAGCGCAGACATGTGCTTTGGAGAACACGCTGCGTTCGAGATATGGCTCTACATTACTCTGCCCTTTACTTTGGTCTTATACATTCGTTCCCTCGGGATACCCGATCTCAGCGCTCGGATTGTGACGCGATATCGACGTACCCGTGTGACATTCTAACGTTTCTTCGATATAGAGCCGGTGTCCAGCGCGAAACCAAAGTTTACGAACGCGGACATTAAAGTGGTGAGGCCGACACCGAGCTCCACCGCGGTGTCGATGACCTGTCCCGCTCAAGGGTTCCCTGTCCCCGTTACACGGTCAGTATCGTTCTTCATGCTTAACGATTGCTTGTTCTCGTCCCGGCGCGTCTCTAGAACCCACGTCGAGCGCGAAGCCGAAACTGCCCAGCGTGCGTAAGGTCGAATTCATGGAGGCGAGGTCGGGAGATGCTGCTAATCTGATGTGCCCGGTGCAGGGTTACCCTGTTCCGATCTCGAGGTGAGACGTGGACATCTTATGCGTTTATCGATCGATCTTGAAATCAGAAGCTGAACTTTGATCAAGCAATCGGCGCTTAAGAAAGCTTCGGCGATGGCTCACCTTCTTCGATTTAATCGCCTAATTAATAATTCTCTTTGGAGATCGTCACGATACGTTGATCGTCTCGGTTGTTTCCTATAGAACCGGTCGGATTTAAGTCACCGATATTCTCCACCGACGATACTCTCAGAGCTTATCCTAGACGCATGGGTACGGACGTGGTGCTTGCCTGCAATGCTCAGGGATTCCCCATTCCAATCGCCAGGTAATCTTCCATAAGAGGTGACTCTTATATGCGAATCCAATTTCCACCGATTTCAGAGCCGATAGGCGCCAGGTCGCCCAGGTTGACGTCGGACGACTTGAGTCGTACGATCGGCCGATACCAAGGACTGCCAATTAGTATCTTCTGCGCTGCCCAGGGAAGTCCTGTGCCCACCACTAGGTAATGGATCTTGGTTTCCGTTGACCGGATAGTCGATTTTCTAGGAAGCGTTCTGATCTCGATAAAGTCTGACAGATCGCTCGGAGATTGTGCCGGTTGGCTGAGGTCGAGCTTTGTTTTCGAGGGGAAAGCCCTGTTCCCGCGCTATAACGAACAGCAGCTTTCCAAATAATTCAATTCTCTTTAGAACCCATCGGAAGCAAAGCACCCGCCTTTGCGGGCGATGCAAAGTTGTCTCTCTTGGTGCGCAAAGCGAACATGGACGCTAATCTACCTTGCAATGCTCAGGGTCATCCTCCTCCGGTATCTAGGTACGGAATTCACGACTAATTAAAAAGAGATCTTCTCAAGAATGATGTTATTATCATTTATATCATCATCGGCAGAGAATGCTGATGTTATCGAACGTTTTAGTTTCATAAAGTAGGAAATAATGCGAGATATTCTTTCGCAACATAATTGAGAAATTTGCGTAACAGTTCGTTGTTGGCGAGGGGTAACCCTGTCTCCGTTTTAAATTGTCAAGGAAACATTCGGGTTCGTTAATGACAAGTCGATATGCTTTAGAGCCTGTCGGAAGCAAGGCGCCCGCCTTCGCCGGCGAAGCAAAGATCTCTCTATTGGCACGGAAAGTGAACGCAGAAGTCAGTCTCCCGTGCAATGCCCAAGGCCATCCTCCTCCCGTGTCTAGGTATGGTATTTAACGAGGATTCAAATGACATCGGATTGCGTGCGGTAAGAAGTCGTTCCTGAAAATACTTTCGACGTGTATCGAGGCAATCTGAGAGAGATTGAACTGTTAATTATTATATGAAAGAGATTATATAAGGTCGATTAGCTTCTTTCTCCTTTCACGAGATAATCGCGCGAGATACATTAGCCAGGGGAACTCTGTCCAGGAGTATTCAGCGGCATAAGCATCGACACATGCATCCACACATGACGCGGTCCTTTTCTTCTCTCATTTAGAGCCTATGGGAAGCAAAGCGCCCGCATTTATCGGGGACGTCAAAACGTTTTCTATCGTTCGTAATCGCGGATCGGAAGCGAGTATGCTGTGTAACGCGCAGGGACATCCTGTTCCCGTAACCAGGTACCATAACGCATTATCATCGTCAATCATATGCCGTAATCTGCTTCGTAGTATCATTGTTAGCAGGCTAGAATTTAATGATCTCCATGCGGTCAGCCGGATTCCTTCGGAATCCGCTGAAACTCGATATAGCCGTGCGATTACTTCGTTCCTTCTCCTGTAATTAGAACCGGTCGCCACGAAGAAGCCCAAGTTCTCGAGCGAGTCCAAGCTGGCCTGGTATGACCGCGTTCGCGGGGACGATCAGACCTTGCTGTGTCCGGCGCAGGGGTTCCCTGTTCCCACGTATAGGTACATGCACAAGTATTTTAGAATACTGTAGATCAGAGCAATTAGACGAATCTCCCGTAGCACGCGAGCGGATTTTAATTTCGTTGCTCGTCGTGTGATCAGAGCCGGTCGCCACGAAGAAGCCAAAGTTCTCGAGTGATGCCAAGTTCGCTGGTTACGACCGCGCTCGAGGAGAGGATCTAACCCTGTTGTGTCCCGCGCAGGGATTCCCGGTTCCAGCGTATAGGTACACGTTCCGAATGCTCTCTCTTTCTAAGATTATCGAAAACGCCAGATTTGTCGTACAGCATGCAAAGAAAATTTCATTTCCTTTCCTGTCACGCGATCAGAGCCAGTCGCCACGAAGAAACCCAAGTTCTCGAGCGACGCGAAGCTGGCTTGGTACCACCGCGTTCGAGGGGAGGACCTGACCCTGTTTTGTCCCGCGCAAGGGTTCCCGGTACCAGCGTATAGGTACAAACATAAGTATCAGAATTGTAGGTAGAACGATAGACAATCGCGAACGCAATTCCGCTTCATTCTCCTTCATCACGCAATCAGAGCCAGTCGCCACGAGGAAGCCCAAGTTCTCGAGCGATGCGAAGAAGGCTTGGTAC
Source organism: Eciton burchellii (assembly GCA_020341155.1). Lineage (NCBI taxonomy): Eukaryota > Metazoa > Arthropoda > Insecta > Hymenoptera > Formicidae > Eciton > Eciton burchellii. Next base: position 303,962 of record JAHMML010000051.1, read on the forward strand.
GATCGCGGTCGCGAGGACGATCTCACCCTGTTCTGTCCCGCGCAGGGGTTCCCGGTTCCAACGTATAGGTACACAAATGCAAGCATTCTAAAATCCATAGAGTTCGATGGTAATCTCAAAGCATGCCCGTATCTATCTGTAAATTGTCAGAGCCAGTCGGGAGCAAAGCGCCGGCGATGACGGGCGTTCTAAAAGGAGGCTTCATGGAGAGCAAAGCTGCTTCCAGCGTCGTTCAATTTTGCCCCGCCCAGGGCTATCCGGTACCCTCGTTTAGGTAAATCCATTTTGTGGCCGTGTTTTCAAGTAATCTCCTTAAGGTATAAATGTTCCATTAATTATCGAATCTGGCGATTTTAATTTGGATTATATGTCGACAAATTGAATGATCTTATTTGCCCTATTCACGAGTTTATCGTCTTACGATTCTTTTAAAATTTCCATAGCATCATCCGATTTCGTATTTGATTTTCTTCGAAGAGATCGAAGAGAAGAGGGGTCCCCTGTCTCTCGTCAACGTTCGTAGTTTCGCAATTTTTCTGATGTTCACCGCATAGTTCCCTTGTACATTAGAACCCGTGGGCAGCAAAGCACCGGCGTTTACGGGCGATGTAAAAGGCGTATGGATGGAAAAGATGACGGCATCCAGTATCGTGTTACCGTGTCCAGCGCAGGGATATCCTGTGCCGTCTTTTAGGTAAAGTCACCACGAAACTTCTGAGGAAAAAATGATATAGCCGAGATCTCGCGATCGATTATGTGAATCAGGAGCAAGTTGTCGCTTCCTCGTTTTATCTCTGCGCGGCTTCTTGCTTCGATTTTCCGCTCTGTTTCCTACCTCAATGAAGGGGTCTCCTGTTCCACCAGCATGGTTACATAAAAACGTGACGGAAGGAGTCACGTTGAATAAAAATATCTGAGCGATCGTTGCATAAATGATTAGAACCAGTTGGAAGCAAAGCGCCTGCGATAACCGGCATCGTGAAGGGCGTATTGATGGAGACCGGCGCGGAATCCGACATCGTATTGTTCTGTCCGGCCCAGGGCTATCCGGTACCCTCTTTTAGGTAATGATGCATCATGTAGTATGATTAAATCAACTATGATTAAATCCGATCATTAAGCGGGCGGTTTTGTTCATTTCCAATTAAATTCAGATAAACAATTATTCTATTTTGTATGATTCGTAATATTATCTAGAATCTGGAATCCATGCTATGCTCGCGTTTGTAATCGTCGGAACGATCGGAACTAAAGCTTCCGCTCTCAGCGAATTAAAAGATGCTTGAAGAAAAGAGCGGATGCTGATATTGCATTAGCTGATATTGTCCGGCGCAAGGCTATCCTGTACCCTGGTTTGGGTAGCGATCGCGTAAAAAACGTAAAACCTTATTAAATTAATCGATTAATGAGAGACTCGATCTTTCTCACATCTCGCGATTCTTGGTTAATATTCAATTAAAACCAAGATTCATATCGATCTAATTGTGAGATGGAGTGTTCGCCGTTCGTTTCATTGTTTCTGAATTTTTTCGCCTCGATTTATTCGCGCGAGCACTAATGCCTGATTTCCGGATGGGAGATTAATGAAAGACTGAAATCGCGGAATTAATTTTGCGAGTTACTTGATCGCGTTTGTGATCATGTTAGAGCCGATCGGAAGTAAAGCACCGGCTCTGACGAACGAGATAAGAGGAGGATGGCTGAAGAAGGGAGCTGGTTCCAGCGCTGTCCTGCCATGCCCGGCGCAGGGATATCCTGTACCCTCCTTTAGGTAAAGTTACCGAGCGGTTAACGAGAGCCGATTGCGCGTCGCTTTTCTCTGATTTCGCGGTGGCTTTTGTCCCGCCAGAACCGGTCGGCGGCAAAGCACCGGCATTGACAGGCGACCTGAAGGGTGGATGGAAAGAGAGAGACGCGGGCCTCACGGTCGTATTGTTCTGCCCGGCTCAGGGCCACCCTGCGCCCAGTTTTAGGTAACGTTGTTTATGCGCGACTATCGCGCGATCGAAACGATTAAATCGCGTTATACGTCGATACAGAGCCGGTCGGCACGAAAGCACCCTCGATTCTGGGCGAAAAGGGCAGCCTGATGGAGAGGCGCACCGGCACGCACATCGTGATCCTCTGCCAAGGGCAAGCTTACCCTGTGCCAGCCTTCAGGTAAATCAGACGTCAGGCCGAATCACGCAATCGGAGTCGGACTGCTTCATTATTTCAGCCGGGCGCTAGATTGATAGAATAATCTCTCATGATTTCGATGGCGAAAGTCTGTAATGCTTTCTCTTGCTCGAAGAACCGGTAGGCAGCAAGGCGCCCTCCGTGACGGGTGATGCGAAACGATGGCTGCAGACGAAATCGACGGCCGGATTCGCGTTGCAGTGCCAAGCGCAGGCTCACCCGGTACCAGCATTCAGGTAGCCAGAGGGTGATTGCTCTCTATCGAGCGGCGATTTGATCGTCATTAAGAGAATTCCGTGATGCCGACAGGAGATTTTCACGCTAAAAGTTATCGGGATCCGTCTCGTCGGACGGATTTCGCTTTTGCGCGAAATCGAAACGCGAATTTTCTAACTCGTCCTCCATCAACAATCCATATCGTTACGATTCTTGTATCACCAGAGCCCATGGGAGCGAAGGGTCCGAAATTCTCGAGCGACGATCGCGTGCACTCGTTTATACGCGCCGCCGGAAGCGCGTCGAGCTTGCAATGTCCTGCGCAGGGGTTCCCGGTACCGTCGTTCAGGTAATTGACAGGATTAAGTCTCTCAGACGCTCAGACTTCGCCTCGTTTCGCTGCAGAGCCCGTGGGATCGAAAGCGCCAGCCTTTCAGAGCGACGCCAAGAGCAGCACTTACGTAAGAAACGCGAAATCATCGCTCGCGCTAACTTGCTCCGCTCAGGCATCGCCACCTCCGAGTCACAGGTAACGTTGTTAACGATTGCTGCGACACGGATTGCGTAATTGGCGAAGTGATTGCTACCTGCACGATGCATTTTACACGGTTTCGGATCTACGATTTTATATATTGCATTTATATCTTATCTTCGTCGTTTCCATATTCTTACGTAGCATTCTTAATTTAATCCTTAAATCATGTGGCTAAAAGATGTAATACGGCGGTGGCGCGTTCTATCCTGGTATCTTTCTATCCAGCACCAAAAGTGCCACCGACAGCTCTTTTAAAAAGCTTTAAAAGAACTGGATCTCTTGAAGGGAATAACGATCTCCGTTTCCAAATCAGAACCAGCGGGCCGTGTGTCCCCGAAATTCCCGAAATCAGCGAAAATCGATTCCTTCGAGGTGGCGAACGAGGCTGAGATAAGCTTGCTGTGCGATGCGCAGGCATTTCCTGCTCCCGGATTTAGGTCAGTCGTTGATACATTTAATTAGCTCTTTTCGAATATCATTAATCCAATTCTAGTGAAATACTCGACGAGAAGCTTATTATCGTGCGGCGGTGGCGCGTTCTGTCCCTAGCGCGAACATGTCGCTTCAAGGCTAATAACAAATTTCGCACGTTAGAGCCGGCAGGTCGCGTGGCTCCGAAATTTCCGAAAATGGCAAAGAGCAATTCCTTCGAGGTGGCAAACGACGTCGAAATGAGCCTATTGTGCGACGCACAGGCGTTCCCTGCTCCCGCATTTAGGTCAGTTTATCGTTTAATTAAGTTATCGAAACGTGCACGCGTGTCCGCATAAAATTTCTTTCTATCTATATAGTAATATAGCTTCCGTAATGTTATCGTTCTGTAGAGCCGGTAAACGGTGCCAAGCCTAGAGTCGCGTCTATATCGAAGTACGACGTTCTCACAAGCGTCGTTGGAGTGGCTGTAACAATGCTGTGCCCAGCGCAGGGACACCCTTTGCCAACTTATAGGTACTTAAGATCATTACTGCTGATGTACGTAATGAATGCCTGGTTCAACGTTCTATCGATTTTATTGGATTCTTGTATGAAAATATTCTAACGTTACGCAGCGGTTTCCGCTGCGGAAAGGAGAAATCTTATCGATTGCTACATGTCAGTGGATATGTACTTCATGTCTCGACTCGTTTCATCGCTTTATTATTTGTGTATCTAGAGCCAGTCACTGGCGCAGCACCAAAAGTGCCACCGACAGCTAAAATAACTGTCCTCTCGGTCGCGTCGCGAATCTCCATGGCGATGCTGTGTCAGGCTCAAGCGAATCCACTTCCTCTCTTCAGGTACGCTGAGACTGGCTCGATGAAAACATCGATTTTTGGTGGAAATTTGTGTAAGATGAGAATTAAATGAGAATGAGCTCGCGCCATGAGCGAGAATTGTCTTCTTTGGGAGTATAAAGCAAATTCTTCGAGATCGTAAAGGATTTTCTTAAATGTTTAAACGCTATACCTCGGGCTTTTTTTAAATATCGTTTTATTGGGAAAGATGAACCTTACCGACCGCGCATTCCGGATTGAGATACGTATGTGAAGATATCGATCGATTCCATGGCCGGCTGGTGAACTCTTCGCCTTTTCGTTTTTAGAACCGATCGGGGGTAGTCCACCTCGTTTGCCGCCTAAATCCAAATTTGACGTAATCTGGAAAATCCAGGGTCAAGCAGTAACATTGCTCTGCGAGGCTCAGGCCAGTCCGTCGCCTTTGTTCAGGTGAGCAAACTCGAACAGTCGAGAATTTATACGCGATAAAATTTACTTCAACTCTCTAAAATTCATTGATACCGATAAAGAAGAAATTAAACCCAGTAGAGATTTATTGAACGATGTTCCGTGAAACGTGAATCAATCGCTATCTTCACATCCTGCAACGCCCGCATTCTGTGCGCCGTGCATCCATAACGACACGCTCGATACAATGACGACGACGATGACGATGATGGTGGTATCGCGTGTCCCATTTTCCCGATACTTGCGCTATTGCAGAACCGCGAGGCAGTGTACGTCCGAACGTACGAGACAAAGATGTGAACGGATTGAGGAGGGACATCCTAGTTGAACAGATGGTCGGTCTGCCGTGTCCCGTTCAAGGTTTCCCAGCTCCCGCATTCAGGTACGGTTTATAGGCTTCACAGAGCGTGATATGAATTAAAACCAGTGTAGCAGGCAATCTTTCACGGCCTGCAACTATCGCTGGAAAACCGTAATTTGGGCAGTATGTACAGCAGTTGCACCGATCCTGCTTACAGAGCCGACCGGCAATGTTGCGCCACGCATTGCCGGTGAGCGTTACGAGGGTGGCAAGCTAATAGATGTGTCAAAGATGAGTATGGCGGCCTTGGATTGTGCAACACAGGGCTTCCCTGTCCCATTGACAAGGTATATCAGCAGAAATTAGACGAAACTCTTCCTCACGATCCGATTTCAGAGGGCACAAATGAGATCGCGCCGCGATCATCCGGCAAGAAGTTTGGATTCGAAGTTATCTCGGCTGATGAAAATCAAGATATCACACTGAGTCATTCGCTTCAAGGGTATCCTGTACCCCTCACGAGGTAGACGCTGAGGCAAGCCGTCCTCCAAATTTGTTTCAGTTTTCTTTCCACTCTTCGTTGTCGTCGTCGTTGTCGCCATCAATCGAATTGAGTCACAGCTATTCTTTAACGTTGAGTGTCCACGTGAGAGTTCCGCTTTCACCGAGTGACAGGGAACAAAAATTATAAACGAGCAGAATAATTTATTCCGTGAAATTACATTGGCATCTCATAATGATAAAATTCAATGTTTATTACATGACGCTCGTGACGGCAGCATGCAAAATCAACCTTAAGATTTTTCTGACGCATTTTATGCTACATTCGTGCGATTGTCACCTATAAGCGTCATGCAATAAACTGTAAGACTACATTGTATCCGAATCCATTTACCAACTGGCGAGATTGGCATCGTTACAAGGTGAGTAAGTCGCATGCAATGAGTATTATCGAGTTAGACCAGGACAAACGCGAGGGCATACGTGATGAGGTACGTATAATCACGCTCTTAATCTCTCGGATTCAAACATCGCGCATCGGTCACGGGATATATAAGATGAAGAAAGTAAAATAAGAGTTTGAGAATGTTACGAAGAGACGAGGCTCTCACTTTGGGCAATCTGTCAATTTCAGAACCGTCTGGTCGTACCGCCCCGAAGGCGACTGGAGACGGTCTTAATAAGTACCGCGGGGTAGAGGGCGAGTCTCTGGCGCTGGCGTGTGCGGCACAAGGCTTTCCTGCCCCGATAACTAGGTACACACACCTCCGTATAAGATCTCTAACTGTTCTATCCCTGAATTTGGACGTAGTCTCACGCTCCGCGGGGCGCAGATCCTGTGATTCACATTTGATATTTTCCATCCTTACCCTCTACCCCGTGTCGGGTGGCGGTACCGTAAGATTCGACAAGGGGCAAGAAGAAAGAGCAGGAACGTTTTCCGTGAAGGGGCATAGGGGCACGTTGTAAATGCGAAGGACTGTGAAGGAGATGTTAGAGTTATCATTGAAACTCGGTGCGAGAAAAAGAGCGTGTAGAGAACGCGAAAGCGTTCGAACGAGAATGCCATCGGCGGACGAGAGAGGGAGCGAACGTGAGAGAGCGTAGAATAGAGCAGAACTTGCACAGTGAATGGATGGAAGAGAGTCATCCGAGAAGAATAAACGCTCTCGATTTTCACGCGGACGATCCGGCGGTCTCTTCGATTTCCAAGAGCGAAGATATACGCAACACATACATTACACACACAAACGATAGCGTTAATCGACGAAATGTGTATTCCTGATCCGGGGCCAATCGGACGTGTTGGTTTTCAGTGCCAACTGGATCCTCCCCCGCGGCGCAACCCTCGAGATAGGTGACGGATGCGCGACCTCGAAAAGGATGCGGGCCCTCTGCTCCCCCGGTATCCTCGATGCTGATCCGGGTGGTCCGAGAGGGTGTCACCCGATCGATAGGGCGGTCAATGTTGCCCTACACCTGCACACCTCCAAATAAGTCCCACAATATTTGGCTGGTAAGTCCTCGCCGCCGTCTCGTGCTTCCGTTCATCCACTCGTGTTAACTCATTCCCTCACCCTCTCTCTCTCACTCGTTCAAGAGGAAAGGTAAAGAAGCGGAAGAAATTTCTTTCACCTTGCGTTTACATGTGCGCGTGTGTGATTGAGTGACCGAGAAGAACCGGAGGACCTTAACGTTATTTCACGTCGTCCAGTTTTGCACTATCGCTATTAAACGTACCGCCAGTTCACCAGTTCACGTTTCCTACCAGACCGCCCGACCGTCCTCCCTCCGTCCATCATTGCGTGCGTCCTGTTGTAATCCTTTGTAACCAAGCGGCACGATCGAGCGCGCCGATTTTGAAATTGATCGCTCGAACGAAAAGAATCCAAGGAACGATCTCGCGCTGCAACTTCCTTACGTGAGACATCGTTGCTTGGAGAAGTCGCGTGAAAGCGATCCTGCACCATCAGCACCTGCCAGTCCAACAGCCAAGACGGTCAAAGGACCGCTGTTGCAATCGCTTAGTTACGTCATTATTTTCTGGATTATTGACGTTTCTGTTTTCCGCTCTCCTTGCGCCTTGCAGTCGTCGTTGCGAGCAATCGTTGTCCAGATGACCGAAGAATCGAGCAGCGCCATTCATACTCGCTTTCATGCCGCAATCGCCTCACACCTTCCTCTCCTCAGGGATCCTCGCGTTTTTACACATTTTTGTTTTACGCTTTCGATCGCCCGTCGATGTCGCCGGCGATTCTTGTTCTTCTGTTGCGCCCTTGTCTACATCGCTTCTCGATCATTCTACGGTAGAAGCTTGCTTTTCTTCTTGTATTATGGTTTCGTTCACGTGCAAAATTATCTCGCGACATGATCGGTGCAAGAAATGGAAGGCCGTGCCCAGAGACGCCCAAAGCCCCGCGTTTAAAATAAGACATAACAGCGTAGAATGGAGCAAATCACGCATTTCATATCGAGTTCATATCGCATCACATGCATTTGCATTTGTCAAAATTTACTGCCGTTTATCTTTCATCTTGGAGTGAAGGAAAGCGTTTTCTATAAAAGAAAGAAGAAGAATCTTTTCCACAGATTCACGCAACTTATACGAAAGAACGAGATTGATCAACATCAGATACTATCAGTTCCTTGTTCCATTTTGCGAAATAAAATCGGTTTGCATAAAGTAATAAGGAGACGAGGAAGACACGGAACGAGTCTCGTTCCGGCGTGAGTGCGAAAATCGGCAGTCCTCGTCTTCGTCTTTTCAGATGGTACAAGTTCATCGAGGGTACATCGAGGCGGCAACCGGTCCAATTGAACGAGCGCGTACGCCAAGTCAGCGGCACTCTGATCATCCGCGAGGCACGGGTCGAGGATTCCGGCAAATATCTCTGCATCGTTAACAATTCCGTTGGTGGCGAGAGCGTGGAGACTGTCTTGACCGTCACGGCACCACTGACTGCAGAAATCGAACCTAGCACGCAGACCATCGACTTTGGAAGACCAGCGACTTTCACCTGCACCGTCCAAGGCAACCCGATCAAGACCATCTCTTGGCTCAAGGATGGGAAACCTCTTGGACTAGAGGACCGCGTGCTCAGGATCGAGAGCGTGAAGAAGGAGGACAAAGGAATGTATCAGTGCTTCGTTAGAAATGATCAGGAAAGCGCACAAGCAACGGCTGAACTGAAACTTGGTGGAAGATGTGAGTTGTATTTTTCCTCATCGCTCTTGAATCTTTATGAAAATATCTTATCGATTGATGTCTAGAATGTTCTCTTCAATTCGATAGATTTTCTCATTTTTCAGTAATCTATTTAAATTGACGATGTAAGCCTCTTTGGTATGATCATTGTGCCCCTCGTCAAAGCATCGATCAAGCGAATACTATATCGTTAATTAGAAAAATCCGCGAATATGATCGAGAAGATCGACGGAATGTCGTATGCTATAATACATCTCATCTTTTCGATCATTGACAGTCGAACCGCCGCAGATTCGTCAAGCCTTCGCCGAGGAGACTCTTCAGCCCGGACCAAGCATGTTTTTGAACTGTGTCGCCAGCGGAAATCCCACTCCCGAAATCACCTGGGAACTCGATGGGAAACGCTTGTCAAACACCGAGAGACTGCAAGTGGGCCAATACGTCACGGTCAACGGTGACGTCGTGTCGCATCTGAATATCTCCAGCATCCATACTAATGACGGTGGATTGTACAAGTGCATCGCTGCATCGAAGGTCGGTATCTCGCAAGATTCTTCGGTAAAGCTTACAGAAACGCAATTTGTAGAAACGCGATTTTAACAAGAAATCAAGTTTATCATCCGGCTTTTTTTATCGATTAATCTCCATCCCGAACGATCTCTCGGGAATGCTCGATCGAAATGGCGAAATGTGTGATCGTGAAATTTCCTCGCAGGTTGGATCGGCCGAACATTCCGCTCGCCTCAACGTTTACGGATTACCGTTCATTCGTCACATGGATAAGAAGGCTATCGTTGCCGGAGAGACTCTGCGCGTTACTTGCCCCGTTGCTGGATATCCGATCGAGAGCATTGTGTGGGAGCGAGACACCAGAGTTTTGCCGATCAACAGAAAGCAGAAGGTCTTCCCCAACGGCACACTCATCATTGAAAACGTCGAACGAATGAGCGATCAAGCAACCTACACTTGCGTAGCACGTAATGCACAAGGATACAGCGCACGTGGAACTCTGGAAGTTCAAGTCATGGGTAAGTTCTGCTTCTTTATGTCATTTCGTGTGATATCGATAACAGTTTGACACCGGATCTCGTAATATAAATATTAATTTTACTCGCAATCGGATTGGCTATGATAAATACGAAGTCTATCAAAAGTTAAGTAATTTTTTATCTTTAATAAAACTGACGTTGAATTTAATCGATATTGGCAACATCTTGAAAATATCGCGAATGTTTCAATAGATTTCAATATTTAAGTAAATCAGAAAAAGCATATATTCGATCGTCAACTTTTTAATGCTCTTAAACAGCGAAACGATTTATTTCTCTTATTAGTCTATCTAATAATAAATTCTTTAGCGAAATAGCATGTCTCGCAATGTACTTTCGAAGACAAAGGATACCGCTTACATTTGCAGCCACCGACCGAGCAGCAACCGACGAGATTATACGATAATGTTAGAATAGCGGACGTTTATTTGCAGCTGTTCCTTATTTGCAGCGGATTGTCGTGTCTCTTGTAACTAAACTTTGTCACATCGTTCCCATATCGATGAGCCAAAGGGTGTGACGAATATTTTTTGAGGGTGTCGTTCGCGTGTCGTAGGAAACGCGTCATAGATTCCAAAGGGTGCGACTGTACGTAGGATACGGGCACGGACTCGGACACGCGCATGAACGATCTCGTTGACGGCGTTGCGAGCATATTTAATAACGTAAATCGATCTACACAAATGACATGCATTCATTCGTGAAAAAATTCGGGAGTTGGTATGGCGGTGGCCGACTGAATCGTCAGTAAGAACTCTGATACTCTTGTTTCCGATTCGGATCTCTTCGTCGTGCACTCGTGCGTGTTACCGACACATCGCGATCTTGCCAATCGCGCGAATCGATGGCGAAATAATTCGAGGGATGAAACCTCTCGAATTTTCTTGCAATGTTTAGACATCGATATTTAAAATTCATACATCGCGAAACAACGCGAGCATGTCCGTAACATTCACGAGGAGGCCCGGCACATAACATGGACGCATAAGCGGTTAGACACGTGCGCGACACCTAATCGAACACATCCATACATCGCTCCTCCATCCCCAGTGCCGCCCGTCGTTCAGGAGTTCGCGTTCACGAAGCTACCGATGAACGCCGGGGAGTTTGCGAATCTACAGTGTATCGTGCCGACCGGCGACCTGCCGTTGAACGTACGTTGGAGCTATCCCGGAGAAGAGATGGGCGGTTCGTCCGGCGTGCTCGCGAAGAAGGTCGCGGATCGCGTTAGCATGCTCATGATCTCGGTCATCACCGCGAGACACGCGGGGGAGTACGTTTGTACCGCCGAAAACGCGGCTGGAACGTCGTCCCACTCGACCATCCTCACCGTCAATGGTTCGGGATTACACGATTTGTTCCTAGAGAACACAGCCTTTTCTTTTCACTGTTCAGTTGCGTTTTGCCACCTCTCGTCACGTCCTGCACTCAGACTCAGCAAGCACCATCAAATATTGCTCCCTCGTTTCTCACACCCTCTTTTCTACGCCGGCGTTATCCTTTGCCTGCCGAGATCCTTCGGAACAACACGTCAACGCGTCGAAATAAAACGATGGACAGACGGTTGATCGACGCGCGCACAAGTGTCTATTAGAATCATCGAGCATAATCCACGGTTTCACATTAGAACATGATCGCTCACCTGTCGATTGGCTTCTCCAGTCGGACCGCAGCTTCTACCCATTGCTTTCAATGCCGAGATCGCCAACTGGGGAGACTCCGTGTCCGTGCCCTGCTCGATCTTGAAGGGCGATATGCCTATGGACATATCGTGGGCGTTCAACGGCGTACCGATCGACACATCGAAAGACACGGGTATCACGATCACCAGAATCAGCAAGCACTTGAGCACCCTCAGCATCGATGGCGTCTCGGCGCGTCACGCCGGCGAATATGCCTGCTCCGCGTCGAATCTGGCCGGTTCCGTCAGTCGATCGACTACTCTGACCGTCAACGGTACGACCTTCTCCTAACCCGGTTCCTGTTGCAATCATCTACCGGATTGCCGTATACCGAACCTCGAGTGTTATCCAGTAGCTCACCGAATCATCCACCATCCTTGCCAAACGGTCTCGCTCGAGTTGCGTAACGTATTCCACCGCCATGCCAATCTCGTCTACCGACCCATCATCACTCGATTTCAACAGTCCTAAAATCAAGATATCACGATATCGGGGCACGCAGAGAGGTTCGCAAATCATGGGATTCCTCGATCGTTACGAACCCACACTTGCGCTTTGTTGTTTCGTTTCTCCCAGTCGCTCTTTCCAGTTGCCCCGCAAATACTGCCTTTCGCTTTCGGGGATGAACCGGCCAGCTGGGGCGAGCTGGTCTCAGTTACCTGTTCCGTCACGAAGGGCGATCAGCCTATTGAGATTACGTGGGCTTTTAACGGGACACCCATCGACAGTCGCGACTCCGACGTGGTGATAGCCAGCACGAACCGAAAGAACAGCGTCCTAACTATCGAATCGGTTGCGGCCAGACATGCCGGCGATTATACCTGTACTGCCTCCAATCGTGTCGGTGCGACCACGCACTCGGCTCATCTGGCTGTAAACGGTACATGCAACCGATTCATCAAGAAGAAATAAATGCTCGCCCATCTCTCTATCTATCATGCACCATCTTCCTTATTTCTCTCCGAAGCGTCCTCCAAGCGACGTATTATCTTAAATCGTAACTAAACTGGTCACTGACACATCCACAGTTATGCCAATTGCATACACTGACAGCACACGGTTTCGTTAACCATAATATTCAATTAATCATTATTATTTCGTTACTAACACTTCTAACAATATCAGAATCATAAATTCTTCTGACACTTTCTGAGTTTTCTTCTTACATTAAACATACGAGAGAATTTCTGACTCACGTAATATCGATACAAGATGCAAAGTACCATTATTTACTCCCTTGCCGTCCGTTTTCACGTTTCTCATCATACCCTTCCGTCTGTGCCGCCGTGCACGTTCACGCAGTCGTGCCACAGATCCTCCAGTTTTCCTTCGGCAACGATCCTCTCAACTCCGGCGAGATGCTGTCGGTCTCTTGTACGATCGTCAAGGGCGACTTCCCCATAAAATTGACGTGGACGTTCGATGACATCCCGATTGACTCGAGTCGGCCGGACGTTAATATCGTGAACAATAAGAGGGTCAGCTTCTTGAGCATCGACAGCGTGGCGGCGAGACATGCTGGAAGATACAAATGCACTGCGACCAATGCCGCCGGATCCGACAGTCACACCGCAGTATTATCGGTGAACGGTACCGCGCTCGTATATGTAAAAAACAAAAAGACCGCCTTACACCTGTATAATCGCACTTTCGTTATTCTCTTGTAATTTCTTGTATCTCCGCAGTAATATCGATTGAGTAATCGCTGTTCGCTCGCTGTCGTCGTCGCGATGGCAATCCTGATCGTAACGTAGAAGCGAGATTGTCGTCTCGAAGGTCCAAGATGACGACAGCAAGCGACAAGGTCCATTCCGCTGAAACAGCCGAATGATGGCCTGTATTCTTCTATTTCCCTTTATCCTCCTTTAGTTTTTCTTCCATTGAACTTTCTCCCCGTATCGCTTCGTTACGCTATTGTTCGATGTCCTCCGTTTGAGTGCCCTTTCCTGTTCTCGCTCCCTGATCTTCTCTTCGAAAATCTTGAAGCGCTGTTTTGTGAGTTCGTTCCGTTTAGTTCTTTGTTTACGATATCTGTTATCCTTATTGTCGCGAGTATTGATAATATTATTCCCGGAAATTTCCTCGAGTGATTCATTCAAGAACACGCCCTTCGCAGTGGCACCGCAACTGGCGCCCTTCAGCTTCGGCGATGAAGCGGCCAATGCGGGAGAGATGGCCACCGTTCAGTGCGCCGTGATAAAAGGCGACCTGCCTATCGACGTGACCTGGTCGTTTAACGGGCGCGAGATCGAGGTCGCGAATGGCGCATTCGACGAGCACAATTATGACAATCCCGACATAGTGATTAGCAGGAGTAGCAAACGGGCCAGCACGCTGACGATCGAATCGGTAGCCGCAAGACACGCGGGCGAGTACTCGTGCACTGCGAGCAACACGGCCGGGACCGCTACTCACTCTTCGGTTCTTTCGGTGAACGGTATGCTTGTCCAGTTCAGAATCAATGACGGTTGGGTGGTTGGTTGGACGCACGTAGACACGGGGCTATGCTTCCATTAGCGCTTCGTGGCACTCAGAGAGAAAAGCACGCGTGTAATGCAGCGCAGCTTTGTGACGTAACTGATGCATACGTCAGTAGCAGAGGTGTGCTTTATTGTTAGAATGATGTGGCGATGACTTCTCTTTCCGTACATTGGAACGCCTTTGAGAGAGTCTTCGAGAGGCGACGGTGAATCGGCAAGGATCGTTCAAGGGATCGAAAATTGCGTTCTGCAGTCTTCTCTTCTCGCGCGTCGTGCTTCGCTTATTCCTCTCCCGATTCCCGGTATGAAGTAGCGTCTCTGTGACTTTGACAGTATCGCCGCGTATCGCTCCTTTCGAGATGGCCGACAGGGCGGTGAACTGGGGCGATTCCGTCTCGGCGGTCTGCACGGTGGTGAACGGGGACACCCCGTTAGAGATTACGTGGGCCTTGAACGGAATGCCTATCGAGGAAACCCATCGAATATCCGTGAGCACCACCAAGAGGAACAGCCTGCTGTCCATAGATTCTGCGAGTCCGAGTCATGCGGGTACTTACACTTGCGTCGCGTCTAATGCTGCTGGTGCAACTACTTATTCCGCGGAGTTGACAGTTAACGGTATTTACGACAGTTGTTACGAAGGAATGCCGGTCCTGTCGAAATCTTTTCCCCTTGTTGTCTCCTGTCTTTTCCTCATCGAGATTCATGCTATCGAAATTAATGCAAAACGGCAGCGATCATTTTCATTCATCTTCCCGAGTTGAATCTTTCTCCGATCTCGCGCGCGTCAACGTAGCGGCACGACATTCGATGCGATTCGCGCGCGAAGTAAAAAAGAGAGAGAGAGAGAGGAGCTGAAACACGCAGTGATCGTTGCAGTCGCACCGCAAATCGCGCCGTTCGCTGTCGCCGAGGAACCAGCAAACTGGGGCGACTCTATTTCTGTGGTGTGCGCCATCCTTAAGGGTGACTTGCCAATCGAGATCACGTGGGCGTTGAACGGCGAGCCGATCCGGCCAGATCGCTCAGACATTAATATTCTGGCGACTACGCGGAAGAATAGCATCCTCAGCATCGAGTCCGTGGCCGCGAGACACGCAGGGGAATACACGTGCTCGGCGTCGAACAAAGCCGGAGCGACCAGCCATTCGGCGATCTTAGCTGTGAACGGTACATCTCGCCTGAGAGCCTCCTTGTATATTGACCCCATGAATCCTCCTTACTCTCTACCAACATCCTCGTCATCATCCCTTTCCCGAATCGTCGTCGATGGTCAATCGCGATCTTTGAGGTTCTTTTCGGATCGCAAACGCTATTGCGCTATTCTTGCTCGTCTCGTGATTAATCACTGATCACGCCTGATCATCACCTGTATCGTACTGTAGTTGCTCCGGACATTGCGCCCTTCGTGATCAGTGAGAAACCGGCGAATTGGGGAGAGACGGTGACCGCGACGTGCACTGTCCTGAAGGGGGACCATCCGATACAGATCGAGTGGGCGCTCAATGGCGAGCCAATCTCCCATGACTTTTCCGATATAACGATCGTCACCAACAAACGTGTCAGCCTGCTGACGATCGACGCTGTCACGGCGAGCCACGCCGGAGAATACACTTGCGTGGCTACTAACACCGCTGGTGGAACGAGCTATTCCGCTTTCTTGGCCGTCAATGGTACAATACCGACGCTCTTCGAAGTCCTTATTAATTCTCTGGTGCATGTACGAGTGCATCTGTTCACGTAGCTTGACACTAACACCGTTCACACACTCAATCCTCAGAGGTCCCGTCACGTTCCCTCGCGTTCGACGAAGGCGACGAGGTGCCAAACTTGAGCATCGGATTTTTTCAGTTTGTCGCAGAATAGAGCTGTAATTAAGATACTTCCGTAGTTGCCCCGGAAATTATGCCGTTCGTTATCGGCGACGAGCCGGCTAATTGGGGGGACACCATCACCGTGACTTGCACGGTGTTGAAGGGCGATCACCCGATCCAGATCGAATGGGCGCACAACGGCGAGCCGATTTCTCGGGATCATCCCGACATATCCATAGTCAGTACCAGCAAGCGTGTCAGCCTGCTCACGATCGATGCCGTGACGGCCCGCCACGCGGGAGAATATACTTGCACGGCTAGCAACGTTGCTGGTGGAACGAGTTATTCCGCATCACTAGCCGTGAACGGTATTGAGGCCTCTCCACGTCCTGTGTATCTTCGTAGTTCTCCTCACCTCACTCTACATTTCGTGCATGCGCCGAGCGAATTTATCATTCCCACGTGATATCTCCCGTCAATTCCTCTCTTTCGTACGGAGGCGCGAAACAGCAGCTCAACGATCGGTTGGGATCACAAGAAATCGACGTCTTAGCTCTTTCCGTTTCAGCGGTAACAGAAAATATCGTAACTCTATGCGTATTGTCACGCATCTCAGTTATATTCTAAGATTGCAGGTTTGTAAAACGACGTTTTGCAGAGAATTCGTCTCTGTGGACTGACACGTTATCTGTTATCGTGATATTGTAGTTGCGCCGCACATAGGGCCTTTCGCGATCAATGACGGACCGGCGAATTGGGGTGACATGGTCTCGGCGACGTGTTCCATTACGAAGGGCGACTTTCCCGTAAAGATCACTTGGAAATTTAACGGCGATCCGATTAATCCGCACGATCCGGATATCACGATCACGAGGATTAATAAGCATATGAGCGCCCTCAGCATCGAATCCGTGGCTGCGAGACACGCGGGCGTATACACGTGCGTGGCGACGAACAGAGCCGGCAACGTCAGCCACTCGGACACCCTCGCTGTCAACGGTAGCTACATGTGACCAAAAGTACATACCTGCACGCCAGCTAAACGTCGCTAAAACCAGCACATGCCTAAACTCCATCACGCTACGATCTCATAACTAATTCGTCAATCACCCATTGTCATCATCGCATTATGTCTCATCGCATTGTCTTAGCCTAATGACACGACACCCTTAATCGCCGTTCCTAATCGCCCCGACGTGATCAATCCCGACGATCGTTCGCGCGCGAGAAGGATTCCGTAGAGAAGATCCGCTCGTCCGGTGGCCCGTCGAGTTTCTCACGCGCGATCCGCGATCGCAGTTGCCCCGCAGATTTTCCCGTTCACGTTCGGCGACGAGCCGGTGAACTCGGGCGAGGCGATCTCCGCCACCTGCTCCATTCTCAAAGGGGACTTTCCGATGGACATTGCTTGGGCGTTCAACGGCGAGCCGATATCCGCCGAGAACACAGATCAGTTCTCTATCACGAAGAGCAAGCGTCTCAGCGTTCTGTCGATCGATGCCGTCGCGGCCAGATACGCCGGCGAGTATACCTGCACCGCGTCGAACAAAGCCGGGGCTTCCAGCCGCTCGGCCATGCTGGCAGTGAATGGTAATACCCGCGCATGTATTACACATACGACTGTATCATACCGGTGTCTCTATTCTTTATCGGACAAAGACAAGGCGTCCCTTCTTTTCATCATCCTCTTCAGTCCTCCTCACTCGCGCGCTCATGATCTTTTCAACACTCTCGCGCGCTTCGTCGAGCGGGGATCGATGAGAATCGCGTCTGCCTGTCGTCTGGCGTAGTTCGCGTGCGCGTTCTGCAACGACCATGGGGATGTTGCTGTCGCATCGCACTCGTACTTAGCAACGATCATCGCCGAGCTTGATTAACGAATCCCTCTCGAACTTGAAATTGTATCCTGTCGTCCGTATCGAGAATCGTAAGAGATAGGGACAGTCGAGTAAACGTAAGATGGATAGACTCGCAGAAGCATAAATCGATCATGAAGTGAGAACTAGCATCTTCCAACGAGCGCGATCGAACATTCCGTAGATGGATTTTATCAGGCCTTGGAAAATCGTTTTCAGTCGCTCCGCAGATCGCGCCGTTCTCGATCGGCGACGAGCCTGCGAATTGGGGCGAGGCGGTCTCGGCAGTCTGCACGGTCCTGAAGGGAGACCTGCCGATCGAGGTGTCGTGGGCGTTGAACGGCGAACCGATCACCAAGGAGAATTACGGGGACGTGTCTATCTCGAGAAACAGCAAGCGCGTCAGCGTGATGACTATCGAGGCCGTGAGCCCGAGACACGCTGGGGAATACACTTGCACAGCCTCCAACGCAGCCGGAGCAACCAGCTACTCCGCTACCTTGGCTGTGAACGGTACAGCATTGCATGAAGTGACTCGCTGTACGATCGAAGGATCGAGTCCCGGTCTCTGCTCCGCTTGTAAGCACACGTGCTTGGAGGCACCGCTCTTCCTTTCCTTGCGTTGACGGCGATGACGCGATACTCCTCCGAACATGAGGTATAATTGGCGATCGCAACGCGCGAATGCGCATAGATGTTTTTCCAAATATAGCAATGGAAAATACGGGATACGTTAGTTCACGACAGCATCCGCGTAAGTCTCGAGTTGATCGAGGAGATACACGCGCCGTTTATGTGTATACTGATGGTTTTCCGCGATTATTTCCAGTCGCACCGCAAATCGCTCCATTTTCCATCAGCGAGGAACCGGCTAACTGGGGCGAGCAGGTCTCCGCAGTGTGTAGTGTCTTGAAAGGTGACTTGCCGATCGAGATACGGTGGAGTCTCAATGGCGAGTCCATAACACATGTTGCCCATCCGGACATAACAATCACGAATACCGGCAAAAAGACATCCGTGCTGACCATTGAATCCGTGACCGCCCGTCATGCTGGCGAATACAGCTGTGTCGCGAGCAACCTGGTCGGATCCGTCAGCCGTTCCGCTATTCTATCGGTCAACGGTATTGGATAGCCGCATGTTAAGACGTAGAGTGTCACCGCCAGCACTTTTCATCCCGCAAAATACTTCAGTATCTATCCTTTCCAATCGACACGAAACGCCGAAAAGCTCTGTCTTGCTGATCTTACCAAAGTCATTGGAGAGATCAATTCTCGGACATTCCGCTCATCTCGCTAGTCATTAATACCATCTGAGACTTTAGAAAATCGCGGATGTCGCTCGTTGATTATTCTTTGTTGGTCTCGTCAAACCCTGCAGGCTCAAACGAACGTTCCGCTCGTCATGAACTTTGCGCCTTGATTTCTCGGATCGTGTTTTATCTCTGTCGTTCGTGTCGTAGTCTCCCCGCAGATAGGACCGATCTCCTTCGGCGACGAGCCCGTTAACGCCGGAGACCTGGTGTCGGTGCAGTGTGTGGTGACCAAGGGTGACTCTCCCCTGGAGATCACGTGGATCTTCGATGGCCGTCCCATACAGTCTTATCACAGCGACGTGATCTTGTCCGATACTGGCAAGCGCGTGAAACAACTCACCATTGAATCGGTGGCTGCGCGACACGCCGGCGAGTACACCTGCGTCGCTTCAAACGCAGCTGGATCGGTCTCGCATTCGGCCATCTTGGACGTGAACGGTACACCTCTCGACGAGATCTATGCCCACGTTCTTAGCCGCATTCAATCAAATTGTCCTCGTGCCTTTGATACCCTCCGATCAGCCTCGACTTCATCCCGACTGACTTCCTTATCCTCTACGTCATTAATTTTCTCTGAGTTTCTCTGCGATCCATTCTCTCGCTTTTTATATCATGCTCGTAGCACGACGTGTGTCTGTGTTCTCTAGAACTGCCACGTTACTGCCACTCTAGCTAGCCAAGCAAACGCCACGCTCCTCGATCTTCTTGGTTGCACGCGCCTGTCCCTTCTTTCGATCTTATTTCCGGCATCCGATCAGATTCGCGCGCGGCGTTAGTTCGCGTAAGAGTATGTTACCAGAACGATACACTAGACGTAGGGTGATAGCAGATAATCGCAAAGCAAAAGAGGAGCAACGAGAGGAAGAAACGAACGGAGTAAGATCGCGCCATTCTA
Organism: Eciton burchellii; assembly: GCA_020341155.1. Classification (NCBI taxonomy): domain Eukaryota; kingdom Metazoa; phylum Arthropoda; class Insecta; order Hymenoptera; family Formicidae; genus Eciton; species Eciton burchellii. The sequence continues at coordinate 323,713 of JAHMML010000051.1, forward strand.
CTCGCGATGCAAACTCCTTCTCTTCCCTGATTTCTTTCTCTTTCTCTCTTCCAGTAATTCCGAAATTATTGCCATTCACATTCGGCGAGGTGCCGCTTAACTCGGGTCAAGTAGTAACAGTACCGTGCGCAGTGGTCGAGGGCGATCCACCCTTGAAGCTCCGTTGGACCTTAAACGGTCATGCGATCTCGCCGCACTCTGGAATCTCGATCGTGGATCTGGGTGGACGCGGCGCCATACTGAGCATAGGATCCGTCCAGGCGACCCATGCTGGAACGTACACGTGTATCGCGGAAAACCTTGCCGGCAGGCACGAGCTCTCGGCCGATCTCATTGTGAACGGTGCATAAAAACGATCCGCAAGGATATGCTCGATATCTCGTTGAGCCCTGCGCAAGCCATCCCCATTCCACCCTTGAACTACTCCATCGTCCCAGATCACCGCTTCTTCCGCTTTTAGGCGCTCTTCGAATCTTCGATTCGAGAATTTCGACATTTCCGCTCAAATAATCCGTCGCGCTCGTGATCGTGCTTGCGATTCCGCGCCGTTTCCGCGATCAGATGCGAGAGAGAGCAGAGCCGTTACACGACGAGACCAGGATAATTGGCGTCCGGGTTGTAGCGCGATCCACCTCGATAAGTACGAACATTCGTTTCCGCTCGCGTGTCCCTTTCTCGTGTGATCATTTGCCATCAGTTGTCTCTAGCTTCTGTCCATTCTCTATCTCTCCCGGCAGTCGCTCCACATCTGCAGCCGTTCATGTTCGATGAGGCCAACTCCGGCGATCTGATAATCGTCCATTGCGCGGTCGTGAAGGGGGACACGCCGATTTCGCTCAAGTGGTTGTTCGAGGGCCGCCACTTAGAGGTGGGCGACGGAGTTGGTATCACCGCGTTGGGAGATAGAGTCTCGGCCCTCACGATACCCGCTGTCAGGGGAGAACACGCCGGGGAGTATGCTTGCGTCGCCGATAATCCAGCGGGTAGTGCTCGGCACAGCGCCCACCTGAAAGTGAACGGTACAGAGAATACGAGCACACGATCACAAAAGCATCCAGCAAAAGAGATAAAACGAAAGAGATTTCTCAGAAAGAATTTATACATACATATATATTGTATACATATATATATATATATATATATATATATATATATATATTTTCTTTGAGACACTAAGCGATACCGCGCGGCATGATGTGATGGTGTTTAACGGGCGTACGCGTAGTGAGAGTACCATCGTTTTGTAATGCGTGTTACTATTTGAGCGGAAAGCAGTGGTACGTTTATCCTCTCTTTTATTCGGTTGTAGACCTATATTGTATACGTGCATCCTTGTCAAGTAGCGTTCGCTATGTTAGACTTGTTGTACCCTTCGCCGCTGCCGCTTCGCCGTACGTCGTAAAGTCACCAATCTCTGTCTGCCCTGATTGTTGCGATGACCGGGATGTGTGTATCTGGAAATTTGCATTGCCCGACGCGTATGATCTCTCTCTCTCTCTCACCCTCTCTCTCTCTCTTTCTCTTTCTGTATGTAGCGAGTTCTCCTCCTTGTAAGACCGAGGCCGAGTCGTCTCTAGTTGGTTTGCATAGGTGAACGCATAGTTAGTTACCATGATCACTTCACGCTGTTGATGCGTCAGCCGTTTCGATCAAGTAGGAGTCGTCGTTATCACGAGACGCGCCGTGCCACCCGCTCTTTCCCGGTCCAGAACTGTCTCTCACTCATGTCTGCCATGTTCTCTCCGCATCACTCCGTATCCCTTCTCTCATGTCGACAACTCGGTTACCGAATTACCGCGCGTCAATGGGTTCATTACGCCTTGATTAATTTAGCACCGCTGATGATTCGCGAGTAACCAACCGCGTCACGCGCAATCCAAGCGACGATGAAAAGGGAAAAAGACCGTTAGATCGATAAACAGACGCGAGCAGCGCGAGGACAGACACGAACGGACGACACGATGATCGATCGCGTTGCATCGATCGCGAGGGACACGGAGAGGGTGATCAGGGCATCACAGGAACTACCCTGGCGTTCCGTTGCAGTCCTGCCACGGATCAATCCGTTCGATTTTGGAGACCGACCGATTTATGCCGGGCAGGCCGCCCAATTGGCATGCATGGTGCCGGTAGGCGACACGCCGATCGAGATCGCCTGGACCCACGAGGGCAAACCGTTGTCGCAGTTCATGGGATACAGCATCGGAAAACTCGGCCCACGGACGAGTATACTACTGATCGAGCCGGTAACACCGGAGCACGGCGGATGTTACGCGTGTATCGCTAGTAATCCGTCGGGCAGGGCGGTCCACGAGGCAACCTTACGAGTCCACGGTTAGGTCCTGAATAAAGAACGGAGCACTGAGAATGATGATATGATATATTGATGATGATTGAGCGTGGTAATTGAGCGAAGTTTATCGGAATGAGAATATCGACGCAGGCCGCGCAGGTCGCGCGGCAGTATTTGCAGAGCGCAGGCTTGATTGGTTGCACTTTTAATCATCGTTGCTGTGACTTGGAGCTGATCGTGTGTTGTTTCCCTGTTGGCGAAAGCTTTCTGGAATTTCAGTTGGAATCTCTCGCGGAATTGCTCGCGCTCGACTCGCGACCATTGTACGCAGCATATTGCTTCCGTCCAAGCCGTTGACGAATTTCTCGCGCGTACGATCTTTCTGTCTTGCCACTTACCCCTCCCCCCCTCTCTCTCTCTCTCTCTCTTTCTCTCTCTTTCTCTCTGTTTCTTTCTCTTTGTATACGTTTATTTTACATCGCTGTAAATTCCGCCTTCATTGGGTTTTCAAGCGAGCGAACGAGCAAGGGTCAGCGCAAAGTCTCTCGAGTTGCTTCAAGTTGAATCAAGTTAGCTTCTGCCAAGCTGTTGGGTTTCGTCATTTATTTTGTTCACCTGGTTACCTCACTGCCGTCATCAGCCATTCCTCTGCGACTTTTTACGTTAGCTTCGGCACTATCCTCGCGGCGAGGTAACGCGAGACGTATCTTCCTTTCACGCGAGATTCTTGCCATATCTCTCTCTCTCTCTCTCTCTCTCTCTCTCGAATCCAAGGACGAGCGTGTTCGTCCTTCTGAATCGCGCACGAGCGAAAACGCCACCATTTGCGATCGCAGGATCGCGTAGGATCTCTCTCTCTTTCTCACAAATCTTCGGGTCCCGCAAATCTTTCTTCTCTCGTCTCGTTACGTTCGAGTATCGATTTATGCCTCACCGTACTCCGTCGCGCCAAAACGCGTCCTTGTTCTAAGATGACCGACCGACCATCCAACCACATCTCAGAATTCAACCCCCTTAACGAATCTACCCACAACCTCCGTTCGTTCCATGAATGAAGCCCCCGAACACGTCCTCGAACCCTTGCCACCTCACCTCACATGTCTTGCCTTGTTCATTTTAGTAGTACGCGTGTGTGAGTAGTGTAGTGAACACTTAATTATGCATGCGTTTTTTATTACGTGGACGAGCGTAATCGACTATTATTCGTAAACGCGGTACAGCATATCGCACCGTGCTCGAGTAAAGATTCGATGGCGCTTTGTGCATGCACGCCTTCGGGCTCCTTCAGAGCTGAATTCGTAGTTTCTCTTTCAGTCTGCGTCACCTCTTTCTTCCTCTTTTTCACTTTCTCTCTCTTTCTCTCTCTTTCTCTTTTTCTCTCTTTCTCTCTTTGCCTCTCTCTCTCTCTCTCTCTCTCTCTCTCTTTCTCTCCCTCTTTCTATTCATGCATTGAATATATAATCATCTCAAAACCCGCATGCACGACTAATTCATTCATCGCAGTAGCAGGAGCGTGACGCGGTTTTGTCTTTTGCACGCGACAAAATCGATTGCGACAATTCGAGTCTATGTCAATTTTAACGATGTTAAAACTGTAACTTTGAAACGTACACATATATGTTCAATTTAAAGAGATATAAAACTTTCGATTGGAAGATTAGATTAATTTGCAGTGCAAGCTTAGATTCCACGATGAAGAAAGAAATAGTTACTTGTCTAGAAGATTGTCATATTTTGTAATTAATGTAATATAGATTTTGAAAGTATACTGATTCATAATAAATCATAAAGATAACTTGAGATTTCTCTCAAGAACGTGAGACTCGAATGTGCACGTGGCTGGCTCCTGGATACTGCACAATCGCGAGTTGCGCGAGAGTGCACCGCGGCTAATCTGTTTATTCTGTAACAGTACCTCCACGTTGGATTTTGGAACCTACCGATAAGGCATTCGCTCAAGGATCTGACGCGCGAGTCGAATGCAAAGCCGACGGATTCCCCAAACCGCAAGTCACATGGAAGAGAGCTGCCGGTGAGTCTCGCTTGTCAGTTCGCGATCTCATAACGACCTAACTGTAGTTGCGTATGGACAAATGTCAATTTATTCTGGCTTGCAGGGGATACGCCGGGAGATTACACCGATTTGAAACTGAGCAACCCCGACATCAGCGTGGAGGATGGCACCCTTTCGATCAATAACATCCAAAAGACGAACGAAGGCTATTATCTTTGTGAGGCTGTCAACGGTATCGGATCTGGCCTATCTGCCGTCATTCTCATCTCGGTTCAAGGTATCCTCAAACTGATCTCGCATAATTCTTTCTGTTATTCTTGGCGCATTTTGTACATCGCATCCGCTTGCGATTTACTTTCCAGCCCCTCCGCAATTCGAGATCAAACTGCGAAACCAGACCGCTCGTCGTGGAGAGCCGGCCGTGTTGCAATGTGAGGCACAAGGAGAGAAACCGATCGGCATCTTGTGGAACATGAACAACAAGAGGCTGGACACGAAGAGCGATCCCCGTTACACTATCCGCGAAGAGATCTTGGCCAATGGAGTGCTCTCCGACCTGAGCATCAAACGAACTGAGAGAACCGATTCCGCATTGTTCACTTGCGTGGCCACCAACGCCTTCGGCAGCGACGACACTAGCATCAATATGATCGTTCAAGGTTGGTTTATGCGTGTAAACAGATATTTCTTAGATGTCTAGAATTATGATTCGTGTAACTTCTTACACAGAGGTGCCGGAAGTTCCATATGGTCTCAAGGTATTGGATAAGTCGGGACGTTCAGTGCAATTATCGTGGGCCGCGCCTTATGACGGAAACAGCCCGATCACCCGATACGTCATCGAATACAAGATCAGCAAGGGCTCCTGGGAGACTGATATCGATCGAGTGCTCGTACCTGGTTCCAGACAGAACGTAGCCGGAGTGTTCAATCTGAGACCTGCGACCACGTACCATCTCCGAATCGTCGCTGAGAATGAAATTGGCACGTCTGATCCGTCCGACACGGTCACCATCATCACGGCCGAAGAAGCACCCAGCGGCCCTCCGACTTCCGTCAAGGTTGACGCTCTCGATCAACACACGCTCAAGGTAGCGACCGCTTATCTAGTCGTCATTATTGAAACTACGAAACTAGATAAATTTGAATCAAATTGGATAAGTAAGTTATATATAAATAAGATATACTCATGAATCATCTCAGGTAACATGGAAACCACCACCGCGTGAGGACTGGAACGGCGAGATTCTTGGTTATTACGTTGGATATCGACAATCAGCCGACAAACCGTACATGTTCGAGACTGTCGAGTTTTCCAAGGAAGACGGAAAGGAACATCATCTACAGATCATGAATCTCAAGACTTATACCCAATACGGTGTAGTAGTTCAGGCATTCAACAAGGTCGGTTCTGGACCCATGAGCGAGGAACGCAGGCAGCACACGGCGGAGGGTGTACCCGAACAACCTCCTCACGATACCACTTGCACGACTCTCACATCTCAGACTATTCGAGTGTCCTGGATGTCACCACCTCTCAGTGCAGCCAATGGCGTGATCACCGGCTACAAAGTTAGTGGAAGCATGACTCGAGAGGAAAAACGTGAGAATCTTTGGCGACAGGATCTTTAAATATTTATTTCAGGTAATCTACGGACCCTCCGACACATGGTACGACGAGAACACGAAGGATACGAAGATCACTTCTTCCAGCGAAACTATTCTGCACGGTCTGAAGAAGTACACGAACTACAGCATGCAAGTGCTAGCCTTTACCTCCGGCGGAGACGGCGTTAAATCTGCACCGATTCATTGCCAGACTGAACAAGATGGTAGTGAAAATTTACTTGTTGGTTTTAGAGACATGCGTTAAATTACTAATATTGTCTGTATGGATTTCCAGCACCCGAGGCTCCGATCGCCATCAAAGCTCTGGTCATGTCCGCGGAATCCATTCTCATCTCATGGCGTCCACCTAGCCAGCCCAATGGAGTTATTTCTCAATATACGGTTTATACGAAGGCCGACAACGTAGAAGAACCTAGCAGCCAGAAGGTACCGCCCAACCAGCTTACTCACGAAGCGTCAGGCCTAGACAAGCAACGCAGATACGAATTCTGGGTGACTGCTAGCACGAATATCGGCGAAGGAGAGGCTTCCAAGATCGTGACGTTGGGACCAAGCGTTCGAGGTAATTCCTTTTCATCTGGTTTGAACAAATTGAAAAAAAAATTCGAGCTAGCGAATCTATAATTTATTCTCTTGATATAACACGATATATTAAAATAGAAACAAATTGATCGTAATTTTTTAGAACTGATCGCAACTAAGTCAGCCTTAAATCTCCACATTTCCATTTCTTATAGTACCGGCCAAGATCGCATCTTTCGATGACAAGTTCACCGCAACGTATAAGGAAGACGTAAAACTGCCGTGTCTGACCGTTGGTGTACCCGCGCCGGAAGTAACATGGAAGGTACGAGGTGCCACTCTTCAGCCAAGCGATCGATTGAGACAGCTACCCGAAGGATCTCTGTTCATCAAGGAAGTCGATCGTGCTGACGCTGGCGAATACTCTTGTTACGTCGAGAACTCCTTCGGACATGACACCGTCACCCATCAGTTGGTCGTGCACGGTACGTGGATACGAGTTCTTGCGATTTTATTTATAGAAATCGATACAATTATTGGTGCGGGTACTCGACATTAATGCAAGAAATTTGGGAAAATATCTAGGATTTTGATGAAATTAACGTTCATGTGCAGCTCCCCCGCATTCGCCGCAGGTCACTCTTACCGCAACTACCACAAACTCCTTGACGATGAAGCTGCGCCCGCATCCCACCGACAACGCGCCGATCCACGGTTACACGATCCATTACAAACCCGAATTCGGTGATTGGGAGACTGTTCAGATCAGTTCCACGGCGCAGAAGTACACTCTCGAGAATTTGTGGTGCGGCTCCCGTTATCAGATCTACGTTACGGCATACAACGGGTAATTTGATCACTAAGACAACTCTGATTAACATGACGGAGAATTTCATTGACGAGAATCCTTCTACAGAATTGGTACCGGCGATCCATCAGATATCCTAAACACACGTACGAAAGGCTCGAAACCGATTATCCCTGAAGCGGCGAGATTCATCGAGGTATCCACGAACAGCATCACTCTTCATCTGAGCGCCTGGTCGGATGGCGGCTGTCCCATGCTGTATTTCGTCGTCGAGCACAAGAAGAAGTAAGTCGATAAAAAACACGTGTGATCAGAATCGGCAGTTAATGATGCGCATTTCATGTTCCTCAGGCATCAGCAAGAATGGAACCAGGTGTCGAACAACGTCAAGCCAGGCGGTAATTTCGTGGTGTTGGACCTGGACCCGGCGAGCTGGTACCACTTGCGCGTCACTGCTCACAACAATGCCGGTTTTGCTGTGGCTGAATACGAATTTGCGACATTGACGGTGACTGGCGGTGAGTACGAGGACGCGTCTGTCTGTCAGTTCGCGCTGGCGGTGCCAATGGTGGCTGGATTGAACGGTCCGCCGAAACGTTTTCTGTTCCAGGCACCATTGCGCCGGCCCGCGAGCTACCGGACGTGAACGGTGGTGGCAACGACGAGGACCCGATGAAAATTTTCATGGCTAATTTAAATCTGATCGTACCAGTGGCGGCGGCGATTCTCGTTATTTTCGTTGCCGTCATCGTGATGTGCTTCCTGAGGGGGAAGGGTCACGGTAGCGATAAAGGTAACTGCAGATCACACTCTAATTATCCCTCCCGTTCGTTTTTCTCTTCGTGCAGGCACGATCGCACCTCCCGTACGTAACGGCGGTAACGGTGACAATACCGCGGATGTCAGGCGTTACTTCCCGTGGTTACCCAGCTGGCTCGACGTAAACGTGGTGGTGCCGGTCGGCGCGACGGTCGTTGTCATAATAGTAGGAATAGTCGTGATTTGCGTGGCGCTCTCGAGGAGAACTCGAGGTCCGGAGCAAACGCGGCTGCGAGGTATCTCTTCAGCCGACGAGAAATATTACGAGGGACAATGTATACCAATTTTTTTTTCTTACTTTTACTCGCTAAGTCGCATGAGAACGGTGGAGGCTTGTCGGGAAAAATGCCCTTAGGAAAAATTCTGCAAATATGTTTTTCTTGGCCAAGGAGCCAAGCTAAGCAAAGATTGTAGCGAGGAGATGATAGGAAGTTCTATTAGACCGGCAATTCTATTTCCCGACGATCGATCCACTCGTTGGCCACCCTAGTCTTGCAACTAGTCTCTCTCTCTCTCTTTCTCTCCCTTCAGCGATCCTCCTCTCTTGATCCTCTCCCACTTTTTCCTTTGTTGCACAAACGTGGGTGATGCATCGGCAATGCAAAAGCATATCGAGAAGTACCGCCTGATTTACTCTATTTGCTATACCGTGCCCTATTCCAGATGACGTAGTTTATCAGCAGACCGGAGTTGGTGGCGCAACCCTGGACAAACGCAGATCCGATCTTCGCGACGAGCTGGGATACATTGCCCCACCGAATCGCAAGCTGCCACCGGTACCCGGCTCCAACTACAACACCTGCGATCGTATCAAGCGAGGTACAGTTATAAGTAAGCCACAACTGCCAACACTTACCTTTTAGACGAGTTTCCATTATTCTTGTCTGTTATTATTGTCGCATCGGCACGATAGTTCCTTCTTTCATCCTTTCTCAAGGGATATCGACGTCGATTCGTACACGTAACGTCCGATTCAACGCCACACAGATTACCATACCAGACACACACGATCATACATCATCGCCAGTTTCTATTTTTCGTTTGCCTCTCGCTTCGAAATATTCCCACGTTACGTTATTCTCACATTCTCACGAGATGTCCTAGAACGGAGATAACTGGTTCGTTGAATCCTATTTGTTTGTGCTTGTCACGTCGTTGGTGCCTATCGAGTCTCGGCTGCACCGATTCGCATATAGCGATCGTTTAGAAAAGAAAGAGAGGAATTAATATTAATAATAAACAGATTCCCCTAGAAGGAAGGGAGAACACACCGAAGGGAACAGGGTTGGTCAGTTGGTGAAACGAATCTTGGTAGGCGCCAGCGTATCGTACGACCTTTGTAGTATGTGTTCGATAGGTGGAACTGGCTCGTTAAGGAGTCACTCGACGTGGGATCCCAGACGGCACATGTATGAGGAATTGAGTCACTACGCGCCCAACAGAAGATGCCCGCCACCACCACGTATGGGCAGCGCAGAAGGTCTCTCGCACAGAGGTTGGTAACAGCAATTTTGGTTCACGGGGGTGTCCGGCATTCACTCGATAGATGATCGCAGACTGAAGCCGGCCGATGTTGCTGGCTCGGTCACAGCTCGGTCTTCGTAAGTCCCCCTCGTTCCACTTGAACCCTCGTGTCATTTTAACCCGGCACGTCTCGTCGCTCGATGTTGCACGTTTTCGCATGCTTACGCTGATAGCACGCCGACAGATAACACGAATCACGTAGAGAAGATAAGACATTCATTCACTCTCATCTCTCTCGAGAATTCAAGATCTCCGTATGCCCGTTATCTTCATATCGATTTAAAGCTCCTGTTGATCACCCATTTATGTAACAAAAGCATAAAGCATGCAGTCGATGAATTGAAGGACAAAATTGTACATTTATGATACAAAGATTATATAATTGATCGATAAGATGATCGGGCGTCGATGGACTCGAATCTAGACAAATACATATTTTAATACGCATGATCAGTTATTAAAGATTTAAAGTCCCCGTAAACATAGAACGAGAGAATCGAGGAAAGAAGAAACGTTAGAGTGGGTAAGATACATTTCCTCGTCTAAATCCGGGATAGAAATCGCATGTGAATTCGATAAAGAAAAGCTCTAACAATCTTGTTCGATTTCGAACTAAATCGATCATCGCGATGGTTTCCCGTAGATGAAAAGACAATCGTCAAGGTGATCTTGATCGTTCAACAAATCCCTAGATTTCCCGCCCATAGCGGCAGAGTCTACCCTGCTTGATGACCTACTTGCAGGTATGGAAGATGAGATCTGCCCGTACGCGACCTTCCACCTGTTGGGATTCCGCGAGGAGATGGACCCGAGCAAGGCCATGCAGTTCCAGACGTTCCCTCATCCAGGAAATGGTCACTCCGGCACCATGGGACCGCCTGTAGGACACCCGACTAACGCTTCCGCCCACAGCCGCTCCGGATCTCAATCCATGGTATCTTCTTTCTCAATCGGCGAGAACGAAAGGTTCTCCGTGGCGCTGCCGTGGCGAATATTCATGAAATCCGTTTATCTCGCAAATTACGCACACCCTATCAGCGAATCCTGTCCATTGGGATCATCGATCGTTCGTTTCCGCAGCCTCGTCAGAACGGCCGCTATTCTCGAGTACCGTCCCAAGGAGGCGGCAGCGGTACTCACAATGTCTTCTCACCCGAATACGACGATCCGGCCAACTGCGCACCCGAGGAAGACCAGTATGGATCGCAGTATGGACAATATGGCGCACCCTACGATCATTACGGATCTCGCGGATCTGTTGGACGTCGCAGCGTAGGATCGGCTCGTAACATCCCCGTCTCCGGCTCGCCGGAACCGCCCCCACCGCCGCCGAGGAACCATCAGGATCAGAACAACTCGAGCTTCAACGACAGCAAGGAGAGCAACGAGATCAGCGAGGCCGAGTGCGATCGTGATCAACTTGTCAACCGCAACTACGGCGGTCAGTAGAAAGATTCGCGACTGGAGAACGAGCGCCGGAGGCCAGAACATGAAGCTGAGATCCGACTTGGCTTGATCGGGATGAGGGTTCAAAGGGCCCGACCTTTCTCCCGTTCGATCCTCGTCGATCCGGTGACATGCTTCCCACCCTGAGGCATCGATCACGCTCCGATTCAGTTCCACTACTACTGATGCTCGTTTTTTTACTATGCACTACGCATCATTAGGCGTATCGGCGGCTCATTATGCGGACGTGTATCGCATGGCGAGCGAGTCGCGAATGGAGAAGACTCGCCGCGGATTTATGTGTCTTTTTTACTCTCTCTTCCCGCCTTTTCCTTTTTTTTTTAATTTTTTAAAAATTCTCTAATGGTTCATCGCTTCCACAAATTGCATGCTACGTGTTGTCGTAGTAGTTTAATCGTTGTGTCAATCGTGCCGTGTGTTTTTCTATTTCAGTGAATGCTCGCGGCAAGGACGGCATGACCACCGAGGAGATGCGTAAACTCATAGAGAGGTCAGTAGAGTGAGCTTGGTTAACGGTGGACGATCTTTAAGGGCGTTACACCGTTCTTCCCGCCGCTGTGTCTCGAGCGATTTCTACCGTCCCGCGAGAGAAACGCCTTCCCCGCGAGTAAAGATTTTCCGAATTCAGCGACGATCGCTCGCGATCGCTCGCTGCGGTCATTCGACCGCGATCCGACCTTTGTCTTCCTCGACGGAGGATCAAGCTGTATCGGTTAGCTCTGAGTGTTAGCTCATACTCGGCCGTATTCACTCGTCCGATTCACGCGATTTGAACGATCGAGCGCACGGTGGCTCGGTAACGATTTTCGAAGTGCCTCGAACGCTCGACCTGTCTGATCGCTGTTTAACGTACATCTGATCTTTTCTTGTTTCATGGCTAATTGCACAGGAAGCCGTAAGTTCGCCAAACATAATCCGAAATCAGGATGTACAGAGACTATGTGAAAGAAACATTTGCGAGGAGATGCTTTTGAGATGCGTCACATTTACCATTTTTTCCACTGATTTTCGTCACAATCCATTTTAAAAGTCCGGCCTATCACCCGAATTTCTTTTGCGGCGAGCAGAGTAGGCACACGATTCTCCATTACTCTGCTCCGTTGCTTACGGACGCGACAGAGTTCTGCTCTCCCTCCCCAAGTTCTCCAATGAGAAACGCTTTATCGATATCGATGTGTCTGCATGTAGCTTCGATTAATACGATTGGCCTTCGACATATTAACAGTGTGTAACCATGTGGCTAACTAGTTTGTAACTAATCCGAGTGATTAATAGAATGCGGTAGAGATACCGGTGAAGCAACGCCGAGTCCCATTTGCAGCTGTGTGTTGCTATTCTCACTGCTATCACTGAACCCGCTTTCCGGACTGCTGTGATGCTATTAACGACTGACATGCCTACGATCGTCATCTTTTATATTTTATTTAATTCATCGCATAATTAATATCGTTKSCSKCGTCGCTAGTTGCTGTAGCTGTTGTTATAGCGCATGTCGCCGCCCGACTCGCGCGCAGACGTTCCCTTCGTATTTTCTCTCTTGTCGATACTCGCCCGTCTCTTCAAGAGAAAATCTCTCCTTCTTAGAGATGATTAAAGCTGAAATAAAAAGATCCGAGCGGAGACGTCTGCGCGTGCGCGCGGGCGATCGTTGAAATCGTTGCGTTAAAGCCGTAACGTCAGCTCGGTCATCGCCGGATGCCAAAAATGCAGATTTATGTTGCAGAAACGAAGCTCCCGGCCGGCAAACCGGCAGCCCCCACGGCGGTCACGGGGGACTCCTCACACCCTACGATACTGTGGCAGTGTAACCTGTAAAATCGTCATCTTCCGTGGTCTCTTCCGCCTCTCTCTCGATAGCCGGCGGCCGCGAGGATAGCAGCCGAGAGACGCGGAAATGAAGCGCTACGCTAACTCTTCCCCCGGTGCTGTCGTCGGTCCAATTTGCAACGATTTACGATAGAAATTAGAAAGACGTCGTCGCGAGTAGATAGATTCGATTATACCGATGTAAGGTGTACGCGCGTTACGATAGCACCTCGAGATCGTGACCACGTGCGAAAATTACGCGGCCCGCCTCGCGGAACGGAACCGTCTCCTTCGCCCTGCGACCTCGCGAGGTCGATCACTTCTCTCTCGATCACTCTCTTCGGCCTTTCGATTTCTCTGCAGAGATCTCT